>CAWUFW010012160.1:0-560570 GCA_963921515.1 Calotriton arnoldi | reverse complement strand
GAGAGCCACTGACAACTGCAGTGGAGGTGTCTGACATGGTGTGTGCCGGCACAACTGGGGGGCATGACACAGATGTCGTGGGTGCCGGCACAACTGCAGTGGACCCTGCAGATGGGGTGGACAGGTCCGCCACTGCAGTGCCCAAGTCAGACAGGGCGGTAGTGGACTCCACTGCAGTGCCTACCTCCAGGGGAGGAGAATGGGGAACAGGCAAGGTGGGTTGGACAGAGGGGGGACACCCTCACCACATCAGTGGCACAGACAAGCGCAGCGGGGGGTGTGGTGCTGGGAGAGCAAGTGGCAGGGGAGAAGGCCGGAGCATCTTGGGGATGGTATATCTGTGGGTGGGGAACCTGGGGCAGGGTGTGGTGGGGGCACCTGTGCAGTGGGGGCCTGAGGGATGGAGGACGGAGACCTTGTGCCTGAGCTGCAGGGTGGTGGCGGGGTCTTGCTCTTAGCACTCCGGGGGGACTTGCGGGTGGGGGCCTCAGTCCGTCTGCGCCTGGGGAGGGTGTCCGGGGGCGAGGGGCACTCTGCTCCGTGTGGGGGCTTCCTCTTCCCCGGGATGCTGGAGCAGCTTCATCGGTGGGGAAGAGGCCGAGGTCACAGAGGAAGAGCTGCTGTGACTTTGGGGTTGCAGGTGAGGCAAGGGAGGGTGCTTTGGAGGGAGAGGGAACTGAGGACTGCGCAGTGCATGTGGATGCGTGTGTGTGTTCCAGGGCCCCATCCCCTGTGAGTCTGGCTTCAGTCCCCTGAATGTGCGTGCGTGTGCGTTTTGTCATTGGCGTGTGTGTCAGTGTGCTGGATGTGTGTGTGCTGGTGTGTGCCTGTGCCAGTGTGTGTGTGCCTGGGATGGGTAAGGTGCTGGGGAGTGTGGATGGAGCAGAGGCAGGAGGGGTGAGGGACCGTTTGAGGAGGGACACTGCTGCCGTCAGGGAGGAGTCCATGGACCTATTGCCCCTCTGTAGGTCAGACATGCCCGATGAGATGCCCTCCATGAACGACACCAGCTGAGTCAACAGCGCGGTGTGCGCATGGAGGACACTCAGCATGGCTGTCTGCCCTACATGGAGCTGGCGAAGGAGGTACACAGACTCCTCACTCAGGGCAGCAGGGGACACAGGGGCAGGGGGTGCGGTGCCTGGCCCAAAGGAGACACGCTCCCGGACATGGGAGCCTCCACGGACCTGGGGAATGGGAGCCGATGGGAGGGCGGTGGTGGTGCTGGTGGTGGCGGGGACAGCAACACTAGCTGGGGTGTGGTGGCTGCTGACACCCGCCTCCACAAGGGAGTCATCCTCCGAGTTGCTCTGGTCCTCAGCTGAGGTGGATGCTGCTGAGGACTCCTCGGTGTGGCTCCCCTCGCCCTCCGTGCCACTGGGTCCCTCCGACCACTCCTCGGCTGCTGACCCAGTCTGGCTCTCCGGCTCCTCCTGGTCCGTGGAGCTGTCCCCTTCCGTGGCCGTGGATGTATCTGCAAACAATGGGGAAACAGACAGACATCAGTCACCTGCACCAAACGCACACACCACTGTGAGCACAGCACATTACAGAGCAAGCCCTGGCATCATTAGTTGTACATTGCTAAAAGTGCCCTAATTGAACAGGAGAAGTCAATTGTCAGTCTGATGCCAAGCATGGCACTCACATCCCACATGGCCTTGCACCCATCTGTCTGGTGTCTGTTGGATTGCAACACCCCAGTGTTGACACATGCACCAAGTACACAGTAGTTGGACAGTGCAGAGGACACGGTGTGGACACATCACAGCTCTTGCCACTGAGTCAGTACAGGTTTCACGGATGTAAGGGATGCCCAGAGTCAAATAGGAAATGCATGTGATGCATTCCAGCGACAGACACCATGATGCACCCATGTCCTGATAGCCAGCGCCACTATGGTGTGCATGTAGCACATGTCACTCCCCTGCAGGATCACCAATCAGTAGACACATGCCATGGCGGAGGCATGACTGCAAAGTCATACATCACTGTCTCAGTGATGTATGACTTTGCAGCCAGACAACAACACTCTGCACTGTGTCACAATAGTAGGTCATGGGGAATGCAAGTCCTGGAGCTGCACAAGTGCACATGTACATCCCCCACAACACATCCTCTTAACCCTCATCTGTCCAGGTCATACCTATTGGACATATGGGAGACCTGTGACACTACCCTCTGAACCTGAGCCCCTCACACTCTGCTGTGCATGGGGAACAGCTGCCTGAACTTCACATTTACATGCCCCAGTCTGCATGGGCAGCTGATCAGACACCTATGTGTCACACAAGTATCGTCTCCTATGGTCACATCTCCAGTGGCATGCTGAGCCCCTACCAAGAAACTCCACAGCAGTCCTGGCGACTAATCCACAGCACACTGACACAGAGGCAGACACCTGAGGGGTCAAATCACTGTGCACAATGTGTCCTCTGATACACGGGAGTGGGAGTACAGAGTGTATTGTATGGCCTGGAGTAGGCATGACTGTCCAGCCCCACATGAATGAGGGATGAGCCCTGGACTGTAGGCAGCTGGCTAAGTATGTGTGACACACGTCATATACATACTCCTGGGGCCCAAACATTGTTCCCACCCGCAGCATGGGTGTGTGCCAGGTACCCCAGCCACATGTGGTGGATCAGCTCAGCAATTGGACCACAGATCAAAGTAACACGCTGAATACATGTCAGAATACAGGCATTGTGTAAGCAATGGACCCACCCATGATGCCCACCACAGAGTCAGGGAAACAGATGCTGTCTCCCACCTTTAGTCAAGCAAACTGCAAGGACACAGTCCTAAGTGACAGAATTCCCTGCATGTAAGGGCCACACCTGGGTATCAGATGAGGAGTGGGCAGTGCACAATAGAGGGACATGGCTCCTGGACAACATGACTGCTGTACTGTGGCAGTTCAACCTGGCCCGAGGAGGGCACATAACATGTTAGACAGAGTACACAGTGCAGTCTTTGACTCACCCCCTCCTTGCTGCTCTCTGGCCTTCAGCTGCCCATCCAGGTCTGGAAAGACCACCGCCAGGATCCTGAGCATGTGGGGGTCAGGGTCCGTGTTCCGCCCCTCCTGCGAGGAGGCGACAGCTTCAGCTGGACCCGTGCAATCCTCCGGGTCCAGCCCCGAAGGTCCTGCCACCTCTTTTGGCAGTTGCGGATCCGGCGCTTGTAGACCCCCACGGACCGGACAGCCCGGACGATGTCCTTCCATATCTCATGCTTCCGATGGGCAGAAGCCTGTCAGGATGACAAAGTGATAAGGCCATTACTACACATGCAACATATCCGTGCATGACACAGTTGCATATACATGTCGCAATCACAGGGGCACATGGTGTACCCAGGCAGTGCACGGCTGCCCATGGACAGTTTTCCAGAAGTCACTACATGGTATCATAGCATGGGGAGTAAAACCCTGTTCAGAAGCACTGTCACTGCACCATACCTGTCCAGTGCAAGTCACTACACACTATGGGGGTGACAACTACTCAGTGAGCCTGCTAGCCAGTGGTGTGCTGACTCTCAGCCTTGCTAGTCAGACAAAATGCACATTCAGAAAGGCAGTGCACAGAACACTCACCTGCTCCCCTGGTGTCCCATACAGCTTGCTGTACTGTGGAAGTAGGCTGTCCAGCAGGGCCTGGTTCTCTTCAAGGCTGAAGGCTGGGGCTCTCTCCACAGTACGTGCCATTGCAGGGTCCAGAGGGGCAGAGACAGCAGCAGTGCAGTGGCAGATGTCGTCCTGGAGCATGTAGTGCAGGCAAGTGGGCTCTCAGGGGAACATGCAGCAATATATATGTGCTGGAGAGGCAGATACTGTCCCTTGTGTCCAAAGTGATAGGTCCAAGTCGTTTGCATCTTCTGAATCTGGCCAATCCATGGAATAGCAGCACCAAAACACGCCCACAGCATCCTTCAAAATTTCAACTTCATGACATACATGATTTTGCAACATTGTTGTGGGTGACCAACTGATTTTCCAGCAACCGACTCGTTCGAATATTCGAAAGCGCGTCCGTTGCCAGGCAAGCCCATTGTCAATGGGTGCGCACCGATCGGTCCATTGAGGTACAACGCGCACAGGGGTACAACGCGTACCCGCACACATTGAAAGCAATGGGCCGGCCGGAGGCACCGATCGGTCCATTGCAGTACAACGCGCACAGGGGTACAACGCGTACCCGCACACATTGAATGCAATGGGCCGGCCGGAGGCACCGATCGGTCCATTGCAGTACAACGCGCACAGGGGTACAACGCGTACCCGCACACATTGAATGCAATGGGCCGGCCGGAGGCACCGATCGGTCCATTGCAGTACAACGCGCACAGGGGTACAACGCGTACCCGCACACATTGAATGCAATGGGCCGGCCGGAGGCACCGATCGGTCCATTGCAGTACAACGCTGCACAGGGGTACAACGCGTACCCGCACACATTGAAAGCAATGGGCCGGCCGGAGGCACCGATCGGTCCATTGCAGTACTAACGCGCACAGGGGTACAACGCGTACCCGCACACATTGAAAGCAATGGGCCGGCCGGAGGCACCGATCGGTCCATTGCAGTACAACGCGCACAGGGGTACAACGCGTACCCGCACACATTGAAAGCAATGGGCCGGCCGGAGGCACCGATCGGTCCATTGCTGTTCAACGCATCACTGTACATGTGACTGGCATATGTCAGCATGCCTGTCTCAGATGGACATATGCCAGCCACAGATAGCTCCCAGGGAGTGAGGGGCACACCTACATCACGACAGCCTGTCCAAACCTTATCATAAGGCATGTAAGGCTGCATTTCCTATTGTGTGTATGTTGGTGTACATGTTGTCCTGTGGGTGTCACCTGTGGGCAGCCACCCCAGGCTGTGCACGTGTTAATGGGGACAGGATCCTGGGTGTTACGTGTACGTGACCACTGTGATGTGCAACTGTTCATATCTGTGCATGTGCCATGGTCACATTTCACAGTGGTGTTTGTGTATGTCATGTCACATACCCCGTGAGTCCCATGTGGGACGGTATGTTTGAGCCAGGGTGTCCCAGTGGCACAATAGTGATGGCCCTCCACAGTCTTTGTGCATGTAGTGTTTACAATGTCTCTGATTTCATGTGCACAATGGGAGACAGTCTCCACATCCACGTTGTGTGTGCATGGACTCTGATGTTGTGCGTGTGTGTCACAGACGTCCATGGCTCTCCTGCCATGGCAAGTGTGGCCACTACCTGTGGGGGTCATGTTTGTTTTGTTGTGGTGTACACATGATACTCCAGGTGATGCCAGTGTCCATGTGGCATTACAGGGTCCCTGGGAATGTGCCTGTCGTTGAGCTGTGGTGCCTGGGGCACATCTGTCCTCACATGTCACTGGGGGTGACTGTGACACAGCATCATGATATCCAATGGGCCAACCTGGGACAAATTGATGCCACCTGTAGGACCGTGTTGACAGATGTTGGCCATGTATGTACCATACATGTCGTTCCGGTACTGCACACTTCATGTAGTTGTGCCTCATGATGATGTATGTTGGGATCTTGAGTGTGTTCAATGCCGCATATGTGGGGTGACTGACGATCTTGCTTACTTCTCCTCTGCACTGCAGGGCTCCTGCTGTCCATCGGCCATTCCCAGACCTGGCAACGATGGTGGAACGGGACAGCATCCGACGGTACCGCTTCACCAGGCAGCTGATTGAGGATTTGGCAGTGCAGTTGTCCCCACATTTGCAGCCTGGCCGGCCGTATCCTACAGCGCTGACCCCCAAGGTGAAGGTGATGGCAGCCCTACACTTCTTTGCCACCGGTACCTTCCAACATACTTTGGCGTCTGCTGGTGGGATGTCACAGACCATGTTCAGCCGTGTGCTCCGCGATTTCTTGGCGGCAATGTTGCTCTTCCTGAACCGGTACATCTATTTCCCTAGACTGCGACGACTCACTGACGTGAAGAGTGACTTTTATGCCCTGGGGAGGATGCCGCATGTCATTGGCTCCATTGATGGGACACATGTGGCTTTGGTACCACCACAGGCCCAGGAGCAGGCCTACAGGAACCGCAAGCACTACCACTCGGTCAATGCACTGGTGGTGTGTCTTGCAGACATGACCATCACACACGTGTGTGCCCGTTTCCCTGGTTCAGCACACGATGCCTTTGTGATGAGGAGTAGTCGCATCCCCAGGTTGATGGCACAGATGCAGAACCAGCGTGCCTGGCTTGTCGGTGTGTACTGACTTTGTGCCATTGTGTGTGATCTGATCTGTAGTATTCCGCCCACTTTTCCAAGTCAGCTGATGTGCACTTGTCTGTCCGTCGGTGACTCGGGATACCCCAACATGCCGTGGTTGCTGACACCCCTCAGGAACCCTGTGACACCTGCCCAGATGCGCTACAATGAGGCACATGGTCGGACCAGGAGAGTGATTGAGCGGACCTTTGGTCTCCTGAAGAGCCGCTTCCGCTGCCTGGACAAGACCGGAGGGTCCCTCCCATATGCCCCTGCGAAAGTGTGCAAGATTATCATCGTCTGCTGCATGCTCCACAACCTGGCAGTGCGGAAGGAGTTGCCTCTCATCCAGGATGACGATGACCAACATCCGCCACCTGTGGAGGATCCTGGCCTGGACCACGATGCCAGTGACGATGATGATGATGATGGTGATGGTGATGTCCGCACACAGCTCATCACCAACTTCTTTAGCTGAATGTGAGTATCCTGAGGTGTCATGTGAATGATGTGAGTTGGCATGATGTGTGGGTGGTGCTCTGGTGCTGTTGGAGTGTGTCCATGGGCTACTTGACAGGATGTGTGTTGCGATGTGTGGTGACAGGTGGGCTGTACTCCCCAACAGTGTTGACATGCTAACTTGGTTCTGGGTGGGTATCTTGTAACATGTATTGTGCATGAGTTTTGCTGTTCTGTCCTGTACTGCATTGCTTTTGACTGTGTGTCATTTCTGTCCTTCACAGGGTACTTTCAGATTCGTTTGGTCAACTGTGTCCACCGACAACGTGATTGCACATCCAGGCTGGTAGCTGTTGTGTCCCTACAGGTGATGTGCGCCACACCCATGGACTTCCTTCTGTCTACAGTTGTTGACTGTGTGCCCGCTACCAGGTGGGGTTACCTTGCATCTGTAGTGGTTACGGCATGTTGCTACTGTGTAATAAACCTGTGCTTCACTTAGTGATGTGCGTTGTCTGTGGTCACACATTTGACTGCCATTTGCTTACTGCACCTGTGGGCTACTTGACTACAACTGGGAATGGGTGTGGTGTCTGTGCATTGCACCGTCTTCCCTGGCAACATCAGTGTAGGCAATGAGTCAGATGGCCTAGGTGTGTATGTGTTGTGTAGCCCTGGTGGTGTGTCTCCCTCATATGTGTCACGTTGCCTGTACTCACATGCCTGTGTTGTCCTTGCTGTTGCAGTTCGCATACACAGTGTAATTTTGTTGTTCATCATCCCCATAACAGTACCCACGTTGGAATCACGACAGAGGCAAGTATGGTGTATTATTGTGTTTATTGTGATACATCTGTGATAATAGTGCATAGGATGGATTGTGCTGTACATGAATCTTGCAATCCCAAGTTCCTAGATGAATAGAAAGTCCAGGTAGACAGGATCCCCAGTATCGGGGCCACAGTTGTCTGACACATTGTTCCAACTTGTACTCCCCATGCAATGTGTGGGAGTAGTGTTGCCATCAACAGGGTGAACAGTCTGTGCACAAAGGCGAAAATCCAGAACAGGTTCAGGCTTCCTGGGAGTTGCGCTTGGCCATCAGCCTCTCACTTTCCCCTCCTCGGACGACCCCTCTTCTTGGGGGGCCCTCAAGTGCAGGCTGCTGCGGTGCAGGGGACTCTCCGCCAGAGTCCTCCTCCCTCCCTGTGGCAGTTGCAGTTTGTTCGGTACCAGATGTTGTTGGCACACAGGGAGGTGTGGACTGGTTGCTGTTCATCTGGCGGAGGCATTGTAAAATGTCCCTGTGCACCGCCGTCATCTCATGTAGTACATCCCACTTGGACTCCACGCGGGTCATGTGGGAGTCCACACGTGACATGTGGGAGTCCACACGTGACATGTGTGACTCCACATGGGACATGTGGGAGTCCAAGCGGGCATGATGGGCAGCCTGCTGCTGTTTGATGTCTCTGAGGAGCCCCACTACCTGGCTGAGCTCTCCGGTGCTGGACTGGTACGCATCAGCTATGCGTACCAGTTGTGGGTCTTCATGCACACCAGCAACGTCTGCAAGCAGCGACCTCTGTCTCCCACCCCTCCCACCACCCCTGCTGACATGTGCAGTGTGTGCAGTTGCACGCACAGATAACCCTGGTCCACCTTGGGGTTGGTGGTGGTGGTGGTGTCCATGGCCCCAGGTTGGTCCAGGGTCACTGCGCTGGTGTTGTTCCTTATTCTGTCCATGTCGGCAGGGATGGTATTCGTGGTGACAGTCGTTGGAGGGGTGGGTGCAGGGGGTGCAGCTGGTGGACCTGCTGGTGCTGCAGCTGGTGGTCCTGCTGGTGCAGCATGTTGACTTGCACCGGATGTGCCAGGTTGTTCTTCATCGTCCGAGGAGGACAGAGGCTGTACGACGCCAGTGAGCTCGGCATCCTCTTGAGCCTGGGACTGGGACTCCTCAGCGTCTGCTGCTGTGTCCCTATCATCACCTGTTTTTGGGAGACACAAACAATGTATGTCATGTTTCTGCAGGCATCAGTGGTTGACACACCTGACAGTTGTGACTGTGCCTCGGGGTGCGGGCCTGTACATTGTATTGTCCTAAGTCGTCACAGTCAGGGGTTGATATTGGTGTGGCACATTGTCCTGCATTATTTGGGCATTTCTATGTATTCTCTGGGGTGTGAACATGGTCTGCATTGATTGTGTTTGGTTGACAGCCAGACCTCCTTCCCACCCACCCACCCACCCAGTCAGTTATCCCACCATGGAACGTGCTTGCATTGCAGGGAGTGTAAGTTGTCTCTCAGGATGTCAGTCAGAGGTGTCCTGCTGTTTGTTGGTGCACAGTTGGCAGCAGGGCCTTGTGCTCCCCGCAGCAGTAGCCAGTGTCAGCCATCTTGTGAGTCCTTCTCCACTCCCTGTGATGTGAGCATGGTTCAGGGTGGTGTTGATGGGCCAGTTGTGAGGCTGAGCAATGTCTGTGACTACGACTCCCATCATGCTATTGCCTCCACCCCCTTCCCAGCATGCCCATGCTTCCTTCCTTTTGACTCTGCTTCCCTGTGGGGTGGGCTGGCTGTGCTGACAGGATGGCTGGGAGTGTTGTCCTGGCAGTTGTTTGGCTAAGAGTCCCAAGAGTGTCCCTGTGCTTCACACAACATAACCCAGGGTGGTGGTGCTTTGTGGGATCTTGTGTTAGGATGGAGGGCATTGCATTCTACCAGGTGGGTACTGTGGAGTTTGTGTTGGGGGGTGTGAGGGGAGGTGCTGGTGACTATGGTCAGTGCTGCAAGTCCCCCTTCCCACCCAGCCAGCCGGATATCCCACCATGGAACGTGCTTGCATTGCAGGGAGTGTAAGTTGTCTCTCAGGATGTCAGTCAGTGGTGTCCTGCTGTTTGTTGGTGCACAGTTGGCAGCAGGGCCTTGTGCTCCCCACAGCAGTAGCCAGTGTCAGCCATCTTGTGAGTCCTTCTCCACTCCCTGTGATGTGAGCATGGTTCAGGGTGGTGTTGATGGGCCAGTTGTGAGGCTGAGCAATGTCTGTGACTACGACTCCCATCATGCTATTGCCTCCACCCCCCTTCCCAGCATGCCCATGCTTCCTTCCTTTAGACTCTGCTTCCCTGTGGGGTGGGCTGGCTGTGCTGACAGGATGGCTGGGAGTGTTGTCCTGGCAGTTGTTTGGCTAAGAGTCCCAAGAGTGTCCCTGTGCTTCACACAACATAACCCAGGGTGGTGGTGCTTTGTGGGATCTTGTGTTAGGATGGAGGGCATTGCATTCTACCAGGTGGGTACTGTGGAGTTTGTGTTGGGGGGGTGTGAGGGAGGTGCTGGTGACTATGGTCAGTGCTGCAAGTCCCCCTTCCCACCCAGCCAGCCGGATATCCCACCATGGAACGTGCTTGCATTGCAGGGAGTGTAAGTTGTCTCTCAGGATGTCAGTCAGTGGTGTCCTGCTGTTTGTTGGTGCACAGTTGGCAGCAGGGCCTTGTGCTCCCCACAGCAGTAGCCAGTGTCAGCCATCTTGTGAGTCCTTCTCCACTCCCTGTGATGTGAGCATGGTTCAGGGTGGTGTTGATGGGCCAGTTGTGAGGCTGAGCAATGTCTGTGACTACGACTCCCATCATGCTATTGCCTCCACCCCCTTCCCAGCATGCCCATGCTTCCTTCCTTTTGACTCTGCTTCCCTGTGGGGTGGGCTGGCTGTGCTGACAGGATGGCTGGGAGTGTTGTCCTGGCAGTTGTTTGGCTAAGAGTCCCAAGAGTGTCCCTGTGCTTCACACAACATAACCCAGGGTGGTGGTGCTTTGTGGGATCTTGTGTTAGGATGGAGGGCATTGCATTCTACCAGGTGGGTACTGTGGAGTTTGTGTTGGGGGGGTGTGAGGGGAGGTGCTGGTGACTATGGTCAGTGCTGCAAGTCCCCCTTCCCACCCAGCCAGCCGGATATCCCACCATGGAACGTGCTTGCATTGCAGGGAGTGTAAGTTGTCTCTCAGGATGTCAGTCAGTGGTGTCCTGCTGTTTGTTGGTGCACAGTTGGCAGCAGGGCCTTGTGCTCCCCACAGCAGTAGCCAGTGTCAGCCATCTTGTGAGTCCTTCTCCACTCCCTGTGATGTGAGCATGGTTCAGGGTGGTGTTGATGGGACAGTTGTGGGGGGGGCAATATGTGTGAGTGCGACTCCCATGATGCTATTGGCTACACTGACTTGGCCAGCATACACAGAATTCCTTCCTTTGAGTGGTCTTCACTGTGTGTTGGTGTTGTTGTGGTGGCTACATGTGTGGATGTGTGTGTTAGTTCTATTTGTGCCACTGCCTAGCTGTAGTTGTGGTTGTGTTTGTACATGTGTTGGCACAGTTGGATGTGACTTTTTGATGGCATGTGTTGTGTTTATCTGACTGACATACACATTTTGGGATGATTCTGTTCTAGTTGCTGTGTAATTGCTATGAGTGCATGGTTTGACTCTCCCCTTGACAGTGATGTGTGTGTTTTGTGGCAGTTTATTGTGTACATTTGTTGTGTACTCACCAGGCTCTGGGATGTCCTCTAGTCCATATACGCTCACTGGCGGAAGGATGGCCCGCACCTTCTCCTCCCAGGGCCTGAGGTATACTGGCTTGGCAGGAGGGCCACTGCCGGTGTATTGGCTCAGGTGGTAGTCTTTCTTGAGCAGCTCCCGTGACCCTCCTGCGCACGTCATACCACCTGTTCTGGATGTCCGTCTTTGTGCGCCGACATGGTGATTGTGCGTTCACCCTGTTGATGATCCTCTCCCACATCTTGGTTTTCTGCGACATGGGGGTCTGTTGGACCAGTGTGCCAAACAGCTGTGGCTCCACCCTGAGGATCTCGTCTACCATGACTTCCAATTCACTATCTAGGAACTTGGGATTCTTCTTGGGGGGCATGGTGATGGGTGGTGATAGTGGGTGATGTGTGTGTTGGTGTGCAGGTGAGGGTGTGTGGGTGTGTGTTGTGCTGGGTGTATGTGAGGTAGGTATTTGTTGGTGTGCTGCTGGTGTGTGGCTTGTGTGAGGGATGAGCTGTGGGTGTGTGGTTGCTTTCTCTTGGGTGCTGGCAGTGGAATGGCATTTGCAAAGGCTCATGGTAGTGATTTGTGTCCTTTATATAGGTGGAGTTGTTGGTGTGTCTTTGTTCTCTGTCCCCACCCCCCAGTATTTATTGGCTTGGTAATTGCTTGTTTGGCCTTTTTTGGTTGATTTTTCCTTTGTGCTGTTTGTGTATGTTGGAAACGTTCTTGTGACCGAGTCGGACCCTGCATTGGTCTCGTACGGTGTTTTCCGTTTCGTTCACGCTGTGTTTGTGCAGTTTTGTATGCTGCGTACGCGTCGGTCGCGGTGTATTGTGTTGCTTCGGCTCGGTTTTGTATGCGTGTCGGTCGTACGGCTTGTCCTCCGTCCGACTCGGTCGTGTTTTCGCGCCTTGCATCGTACTTTGCAGGTTGGAGTTGGCGGGTACGATTCGGTCGGATTTGTTCCGGGTGCGTGTCGGTCGGTTGGATTCGCGTGTTTTTCCGGCCGGATTGCTATTTTCCGAGCGGGTCGGTCGGTCGGCTTGGTTTCCTGACGTGTCGGTCGGATTTATCGCGGCTTGCATCGTACTTGGCGTGTCGGGCGCCACTGGTACGTGTCGGTCGGTATTTTTTCCGGATCCGAGTCGGTCGGTGCTTTTTCCGGCCCGAATCGGAATCGACCCCTAAGTGTGACATTATATTTACCTTGCTTTCAGTGACTAGCAATGGATTAGCTAGGTGGGTGTAAGGCTGTGTACACACAAGGGAAGCACAGCATGGCATTCCTGGTGGGTTAGATGACATGAAGGATGAAAGCCCACCTCCTAATCCATCTCGTCAACTCTTTTGTGGAAGGACACTACTCAACTTTTCTATAAAAAAGAACTTAAGATGTAAAGGTAGTCAAAATATGTTCTCTCAAACTTAACACTGCTCAATCAAACAGATGGAGAGGAACTTGTCTGTCAAGTCTGGCACTTGTTTAATTCTCAAGTAATTATGCATCTCCCCCAGAATCAGACTGGCATCATGCCAGTTATCTAAATTAGGGAGAATTGTGCTTTGACTGGTTCTCCTAGGTCAATTATCCAAGCCTCAAAATATATGCAATGAAATACACTTATCTGCAGAGATGATTGGTAAAGAAATACTGGAATACTGATGCGTTTTCTATCACGATTTTTATTCCAGAACTTAGCTACCCTCTTTAACCAGTCTTTACCTATGGACTGCAAAGCTTCATTTTTGCCATAATCTTGCATACACTCTAAGGGGCTGAATACAATCTCGTTAGGAAAGCCCTCTGGATGACTTGGTTCCGGAAGGCTTTCCATTTGATTCGCGCTCCAGGAAACCGACCCAATGAGTACGATGCATCCGTATGCTGATGGACTCGGTTCGCTCGGACTCCACGTGTACCCCACGTGAACACAAGCTCACACTGCAGAATGAGGTGGGTGGGGAAAAGCGTGCACCCTGTGGCGGGCACTCCATGGTGCCTGCAACTCTGTGCATGCATGGAAAGGGGGGACCCATGGGTACCCCCATGGGACCGATTCTGTGGGCCCAAGGTGAAGTTGGGCCTGCCACGGCCTCCTGAAGTCAGATTCCCAATGCCGTTTCATCCCGGCAAAACGGAGTCTGTACGGCTGTCAGTCTTGTGCATCGTACTCGCTCGTTCCGAATCTCGCCCCTTTGAGCTGCGCGAATCGTCTCCGAATGACTCGAACTGACTGTTTCGGGTTCAGAACCGATTCGGTCGACGCGGACGGCTTATTCGCATCGTACTTGGTCGTTTGGATAGAGGGACAATTTGGTCGGAAACAGAGGCTCCGAATCAGGTTTGCTTTTAGCAAATCCGGTTCGGAGCCCTTACGAACGAGATCATAATTGGCCCCTCAATTTAGCTCTTGTTAATTGTAGAGGTGTAAGTGAGCACAGTATATACTTAACTGTTAGGAAAACTCAAGATCCATTAACCATTTTACTGGACTCCCCAGTTTCCTGTGTTTCGGAAGTCAGTTTTTAACTCCATTATAAAAATATTACTGGATGATGGAAATCTGATTAACTCAATTTATTGCGTCTCAGCAGTTTCAGGGGAAAACAACAAAAATATAGTTTAAATAAACAAACAAAAATATGTGCAAGGTTTTTCCAGCCACATTACCACAAACATTTAATTACACACTGGGGCCGATTCCGATCTCGGCCGGTAGGGCTCCGAATCGGATTCGGCTTAACCGGATCCGATTCGGAGCCCTATTTCCCGACCGATTCGTATGCGCGTCCGGGCGAGCGAGTACGATGCGTATTCGCCGACCGACTCGTCCGGGCGTCCCGACCGCTCCGACCGACTCGATCCCGGGTCGAACCGCACCGACCGACTCGCACGGACACGACTCGCACCGCGCAATGGAGACGTTCCCCGGCCGGGTAAGTACGATGCGCGCCGCGAGCAGTCCGACCGAGCCACGCACTCTGGCTCGAAAGAGCTGTCGGAGCCATACTTTGGGGGTCCGTGTCGGACCCCTGTACGCGTAGCCGCGCGAGTCGCACACAGGGGGACCCATGGGTCCCCCTACCTGTGCGTGTACGGCGCGAATCGCTTCGCCGCGTACACGCTGTAGGAGGCGCACTTGTCCGCATCGCACCCATTGAGTCAATGGGAGCCCGCGTACGCGTTGTACGACAGGCTCCCATTGACTTCAATGGGAGTCCGACCGACTCGAGTCCGATGGCATACGTGCGCATCGTACTCGTTCGGTCGGACTGCACGGGTCCGATTCGGTCGGAAATCTCTCCGGGTCCGGCTCGGTCGGAGAGATTTCCGGCCCGAATCGGAATCGGCCCCACTATATACGTGGTTTTACAAGTTCATTTCTTCAAATAACTATCCCAGCAAATAATTACTGAACGGGTTTAGGGCTGATTTTCTCCATTGTTGTGTGGGATTCACATGATTTGAGCACTCAGAACTGAAATGTCTCCAGTTTAAATGCCCCCACAAGTCTGCATGGTATTTCCCTCATTCTGATGCCAGAACTTACTGAAACACAGGGAAACATAACCGTTTATTAGTGGGTAACAGCAGTATCATCAGAGCCACTGATTTTGCGATTCCGTATCCACAGAGTCTGCCACATAATTCACCATCCTCTCCATAATTTGCAGATTAACAAAAAAAATTGTGGGACCCGCATGCACTTTTCCAACCTGCCCAATTAGATTCCGATATACTGCGCAACTGACTCACAATAGTCACCTGCAGAGAAAGGGAAACTGATTGGAAAACCTTCACCACAAGGTCTTCAATTGTTTTAAATTAATGTTATCTGGTTGTGCCCTTGTCAGTGCAGAAGTATTTGCTTTATTGCTCTCACACAATGTTGGAAGTCTATAATTGACTTCTGACAGATTCAAGTATACATAATTTTACGATGTGTGAATTTAGCCATTAACCTGCCCTATGATGCACAACATGTTTGTGCAAGCACTATCTGCACAGCTAGTTCAATTTTGAGGGGCAACGTGGCGGGGAGGCTTAAACAAATATGATGGCTTAGGCGATCTAGCATGACTTCTGTGCTGTGGCTTCTGCCTATCCTTCGCTTATTCAAAAAGAACAATTGATGGACAGAATGCAGAACAATGTCATACATTCACCCCAGTACAGAGATCTGGGCCTAAATCCATCGTTTTTTTGCTCACCATGCCATTCCCGTTTGGACCCAGCCATATGCAAATCAGTCTTGACCCTGCGCCCAATGGGAACAGTCCAGCCCGAACTGCCAGGTCAGGTCCTCCCTGGACTGGAAACAAGCATCCTAGGATTACCAAAGGTGCATCAGCATTGTTTTGCCGGAGGTGAGATTTAATGTGGGAATTTGTGGTCAAAGAATTAAGGATTAGCCGATTAAAGCAAATAGTGCAGAAAACAGCATTAAACAGATGGCACAAGTATATTTTTATTTAGGTTCTATCTCAACCCTGCCAGGAATGATTGATTACAATGGAGGCACTGCACATAGTTGGTGCAAACAAGATCACCAACTTTTAGAGTCACATATCCTAGATTTTCCTTGGGGAGAAGTTAGATAGCAAAGCAGCCATCTAGGATGTCTAGCACACAAAAAAAAACATGATTTAAGGATACCTGCCATGCTTTTCC
This sequence comes from Calotriton arnoldi, assembly GCA_963921515.1. Lineage (NCBI taxonomy): Eukaryota > Metazoa > Chordata > Amphibia > Caudata > Salamandridae > Calotriton > Calotriton arnoldi. The sequence continues at coordinate 544,641 of CAWUFW010012160.1, read as the reverse complement.
TACTCAAACGATTTGGGTGGGGTTAACATTTTTCCAAGAGAAACTGGAGCAGCCAGTACCCTGTAACAAGCGGGACAACAGACTAAGAAATCTGTTTCTAATTTTAACATTTTGGACCACACCTCATGAGAGGCAGGGAAAGGTATGAAGCATGGCTGGATTTAAAACCCACCACTTATTCTGGTTTTCTTCCAGAATTTATTAGCGTAATCTTAAAGACCAACTACTGTAGTGTCATAAGCATATCATCCGACTACAAGAGTCAAGCTGCACAGCTTGCTCTCTCTGACTTAGGTTGAATTCCCCCCACCATCCCAAAAGCCTCACATGCTCGCTGTCTTCCATTCAAAAACAAGTAACTTGTGTATGCGCTAAAGTGAACCACCAAGGAGACTTGCATGTAAATGCATCTTTTAGTAAAGATAGGGTTATATAAACTATTCTGCACGTAAAGTGGTAATTTTAATCTTCAGTATAAAATACACTTGCAATGCATTTTAAGGAGTGCAAGTTACCAAGATTACAATCTGGTGCATAAATAATCATTACTCTTACAAACGTGCTCTGGTTAAGTGAGTGGGATTGTAGACACCTTTCATAAAATTCAGACTGTAGCACAGAACTACTGCCTAATAGTCAAAGCTTAAAGTTTAGAGAACTTGGGGGCTCATTATGATGGCGGGTGGACATCAGTCTGCCCGCCATCATAACGGTGATGGGACCACCCGCCAGACGTGCGGCGGTCCCACCAGCCTAATTAGGATGCGCCCGCCACTATGGCGGGCGCATCCGTGCCTTTTAACATTGCGGGCGGTGCTGCTGGCTGCAGCACTGTTCGCAATGCCAAAATGCCACGATGTGCATTCCCATGCACAACGTGGCAGGCACCACGCGGTGCCTGCCACCTTGTGCATGGGAATGTAGGGGGGTACCATGGGTACCCCTCCAGTGAACCCCCCCAAACACACAGAAGGGGCCCGCAACGGGCCCCCAAAGTCAGTCCCCGCCTGTCTTTTTGCGGCGGGATATCCGGCGGTGGGAATTTTCATTGTGATGGCCGAAGGACCGCCACCGGCGGCCCGGCGGTGGCGGTCCTTCCACCATCATAATGAGCCCCTGAGTTTTAATAGCTGAAAACGACTTCCTCGAAAAAAGAAAAAAAAATAGCCGAAGACATTTGGGAGAGAACTATATACTTCTGTTCAGATAAGCAGTGTTAGACTTGAAAAATTAGGAGCCACTTTCCAGCCAGATTATCAGAGGCCGCCCCCTGAGGGGGCTTCATTGGCCAGCACCATAACGGTTGCCTGTGACCCGGGAAAACTGGTTTGGGCTGCTGAGGGCACCCAACAACAAAGGGGGGTGCTACCCCGGGGAAAGAACGCGCTCCAAAGGTGGCAGGAAAATACCCGGCCAATAGGAGGTGGAGTGATGATTGCAACCCCCTCCAATGGAAGGAAGCCTCCGCATGCCAGAAAGGAGCGAAGTAGGGCTATAAGCACACCGCCATCCCAGCATAGGTCACTTTTGGAAGCCGCAGGGCAGTGTGCAGGAGGAAGGCCACTCTCCTTGGGATGCCTTACGGCAGGGTGAGCAAGCTGGAAGGGCGAAGCAAGCGGAGACGGCACTCGCCGCCCAGACCCGCCGAATGGCAGGGCACAAAATGGACAAAGAAGGTAGCAAGTTTGGCCCTACCTCCAGGGAGAGGCTAACTCCCCCCACGCATTCAGCGTGAAAATCAACAGAGAACTTTAGGACCCCATAAAACAGCATGTACGATGGACTGAACAAACTATGAGGTGTCACAAGTATGGTAGACAGATAACAGAACAGGATTGTGATATGTCAGAAATGATTTATGACCTGTCAGACGGTGTGTGTTATGACCTGTCACATGATTTACGAGCCTGTCAAAATGATTTATGACTGCTAAGGGATCGATTGATGATCTGTCATGTCTATGATTTATGAGCTTGTCAAAAATGATTAGTGACATCTCGTGAGGTTGATTCGTGGCTTGGTCTTAGCGGTTATGACCACGGTACTGTAACCAAGAAGTAAGCTGTACATGTTATACAAATAAACTGCGGCCAACATATACCACAAGAAGCAACACAAACACATGTTGGCAGACTTTATTGGAAAGATATATGTGAAGAAGGATATACATGGCAGTTTTGGAGTGGGCCCGGTGCAGAGGTTATAGCAGAGGGTGTCCCCGAAGGGGGTCTCGTGGGCCGGCACCATAACGGGGGCCTGGGACCTGGGAAAACCAGTTTGGGCTGCTTAGTGCGTGCAACAAAGGGGGTGTTACCCCCCCCGGGAAAGAACGCGCGCCAAAGGTGGCACAAAAATACCCGCCCAATAGGAGGCCGCGTGTTAATTGCAACCCTCTCCAATGGAAGGACACCGCCGCATGCCAGGAGGGGACGAGGTAGGGCTATAAGCATACCGCCATCCCAGCACAGGTCACTTTTGGAAGCTGGGGGCGGTGCGCTGAACAACTTTCAAGACCCACCCACCCACACCGAGGAACAACAGCATTGTCGCAGTGTTGGACGGCAGGCGAGGCGGCTAAAAAGGGGTACATTTTTTGGTTAGGAGGCACACCCGCAGGGCGGTGTGCAGGAGGAAGGCCACTCTCCTTGGGATGCCTTACGGCAGGGTGAGCAAGGCGGAAGAGGGAAGCAAGCGGAGACGGCACTTGCAGCCCAGACCTACCGAATACCAGGCACAAAATGGACAAACAAGGTAGCGAGTTGGGGCCTAACTCCAGGGAGAGGCTACCCCCATGCAATCACTGTGAAAACTAACAGGGAACTTTAGGACCCCATAAAACAGCATGTACAATGGCCTGAACAAATTATGAGGTGTCACAAGTATGGTAGACAGATAACAGAACGGGATTGTGATATGTCAGAAATGATTTATGACCTGTCAGATGGTGTGAGTTATGACCTATCCACATGATTTACAAGCTTTCCAAAATGATTTATGACTGCTAAGGGATTGATTGATGATCTGTCATGTCTATGATTTATGAGCTTGTCAAAAATTATTTATGACCTCTTGTGAGGTTGGTTAATGCCTTGGTCTTAGCGGATATGACCATGGTACTGAAACCAAGAAGTAAGCTGTACATGTTATACAAATAAACTGCGGCCAACATATACCACAAGAAACAAGACAAACACATGTTGGCAGACTTTATTGGAAAGATATATGTGAAGAAGAATATACATGGCAGTTTCAGAGTGGGCCCAGTGTAAGGTTATTGTTTGGACAATGGACAAATGAACATGGTTTTCTTTTCTGCAACTGGCTGTATCCAGTTTACACAGACATTCTGGTGTTGCAGCATTTAACCCTTACAGTTAACATGAAAGTCATGCTCTTAGGTTTTGCAAAAAGAAAAAACGGTTAAATGGAACAACATTTGAGGAGAACACAAGCTACTTTTCATGGACCCAAATGGTGCTTAAAAAAAAACTGACAAGAAAAGAAGGCCTTTAAAACAGGCCATTTGTCTAACTTGACAATCCAAGTAAAGGCATCAGCTTCACAAAATGGATACCAATGCAGTGTTACGCCAAGTATCATGTGATACAGAAGTCCTTAAGCAAGAAATCTAGACTCTAGGATGCTGAAGTCGAACAAGCTGGCACATCTGTTCGATCGAGGAGCCCAGTGAACAGATCAGGTGAGAAATGCACATCTTTTTCGTAAAGAACATATGCACTCTCCAAACAAATATCGAAGGTCATGACTTATAATAAGCAGTCTTTTCACAGTTCCCCTCTTTAAAGTTAATCCTGACAGTTGTATTACGGTGCCTTCTGGACTACCTCACGTTATTGGTGAACTGTGAAAGGTATTCACACAACTCTTTTGCTGCTTGAAATCAACCATATTACTTCTTTGGATTGGCACACTCATCCAGTAAGGCCTCAAGACGACCATCTTTGGTGATTTCTGCTGGAGGATCATGGAGAAGTCCTCCAGACGTGCCACGCCAAGTTGTATGTCTGGACAAAAGGTTCTGACAGATAGCATAGTAATTGTGGTCCACATTAGTACGAGAACAGAGAATTTCATTTGAGAATCATAGGCAAGCTTCTTAATAACAGTCATCAAACTTGCTTTCATACCAAACACCCCAATTTTCAGGCCTATTTTGCTTAGTTAACCTTTTATCTGCCACCAACACATTTTCAGCATCTACAATTATGACCTTCCCATCTATTGGACCGACTGCAAAGTTGTCAAAGCTGACATCTAGGAGGTAGAGGGCAAACTCAGTCATTATTTGTTAGCTGTTCAGCTATTTCCATTAATTGCCAGGCAAGGTCCACTCTTTTCTCCCATGGTGCATTGTAAAAACTCCAAAACTCGTCTCCAACGTAGTTTACAGCAACCATTCTTCCACATGCACCCAAGTATGTTGCAAAAGGCCATCCTTCATCTGATGGAAAACTCTCTCTCACTGTCAGAGCACCAGCACCACTGCTGTTAGGAAATCCAACTTCCACTCTAGGGCGACGGGAGCACGCCCGAGGGCGACCCTCCCGGATCCTCCCACCAGTGGTAGAACAGACGCAGATGGTGGGCATTTTAGTATGTATTTTAAATGTATATAATGTAAAATTTTTGTACAATTATTGGTCATGTTTTTATTATGTTTGTTACATTTTTAGTAGTTATTAAATTTAATTTAATTTTATAATTTTTAGTGCCTTAGCAGTAGTGGTATAGGGTGGGAAGTAATTTAATTATAATACTTTAATGATTATTTTTTATTTAATATTATTTATTTAATTGATATTTAATTATGTTAAATGTGCTATTAATTTTTTTTAATACAAATTTTATGTGTGGGTTGTGGGGTTTATGGGGTAAAGGGTGGGAAGTAATTTATTTTTAATCAGTTAATAATTAGTTGTTTATTAATATTAATTAATTGATTAATTGTTAATTGTGGGTTTTTTTTGGTGTGGGTTGTGGGGCTTATAGAGGTAAAGCGTGGTAAGTTAATGAATTAATATGTTGTTTTTAATTAATATCTGTTTAATTGATAATTAATTATGTTAATTGTCCAATTCATTTTTTTTTAGGATTTTAGATGTGGATTTTCTAGGGGTGTGGGGTGGAAAGTAAATTAATTTTAAGTAATGAATAATTTATTTTTTAATCAATATCATTTATCAAATTGATAATTAATTATGTTAATTGTGTAAATAATTTTCTGTTAAATTTTATGTGTATGTTGTGTTTTTGTCAGGGTATATTGTGGGAAGTGAATTAATTATAATTAATTAATAATTAACATTTCATTAATGATAATTAGTTTGTTGATAAATATTTATATTAATAGTGTAAATATTTTGCTTTTTAAAGTTAAGTTTTAGGTGCAGGTTGTGAGTTTTTTTGGGTTATAGGGTGGGAAGTAACTAAATGAAATTTATGTATTAAACTTTTGGTAATATATAATTCCTAAATAAAATGTTTTATTTGTATGAAAATTATTTTTATATTTTATTTATAATAATATTTGTAGTTATTTTTTATATGTATTCAACATTGTAATATCTTTGAATTTCTTTATATTAAATATGTTTGTAGTTTTTTTGAACATATTTATATTCTTCTTTATTTACTTTTTTTTTTAAATAATGTTATTTTGTTCAAGATGTTTTGTTTGTTTTTAATGTTGCACTGACTGGAGTGGGAATAGTACATTTTACCCCGTGCAATCCAACACTTTCCCTACTGTTGTACTGATTGCAGTGGGAATCGTAATTTTTACCCCTACGCTATCCAACACTTTCCATACTGTTTATTGACTGGAGTGGGAATAGTACATTTTACCCCTCCGCAATCCAACACTTTCCCTACTGTTGCATTTACTGGAGGGAGATTTGTAAATTTTAACCAGTTTTATTATTTTTTCTTTCCCTGAAGTGGGAGTAGTACATTTTTTATATATTTAACATAATAGTTTGTGTAGTTCTCTATAAATTGTAGTGGGATTAGTATATGTATTATATTTTATATGTTATGTTAGATTGTTATATTTTATATTATGTTTTTGCTTATTTAAAATTATATATTTGTTATTATTGTTTTTAATGTGTTTATATTGTTTACTTTTTTAATTTAATTAGAATGTTTTTTTAAAATGTTATTGGTGTGTATATATATATTATATATATATATATATATATATGTATATGTATTTTTTTAAAATATATATATATATATATATTTATATTAGTTCCAAATTTTTTAATTATAATATAAATTAAAATTATTAGTTTAATAATTGATTTTAGGTAGATGTATGTAATTATATATATTATTATATATGTGTGTTTAACTTGTTTAATTAAGTTTATTTGTTATATTTCTGAAAATATGTATTACATCTTTTTTAAATTATTGTTACTATTTAATGTATCTAATATTTATTATTTTTATGTATATATATTTAAAAAACGATATTTAATACAACTATATTTATTACAATATATTTTCTTCAATATTCTTGTACTTACCATTATAATTTTAGGATGAAGATATTTTTGACATTGATATTTTGGTCACAATATTTTGGTAAGGAGATATTTTTGGGGTGATATTCTGTCAGTGAACTCTGTGTCATCATTGACATATGTGTGTTCATTTTCCAACAGTTGAAGTACCGGGTGGGATCTCTGTCTTGTTGTTTTGCCTTCATAGGCCTAATCAACTTTTCATGTATGGATCACTGAACCCTTGGACAGACATTGGAATAGAAGATATCAACAATACAAGGTGCCTGCCCATTGATTGAATGGCACTGTTTCAAGGTAGATATGCCAATTACAACTCAAAAGCTGCAGGGGAGTTGTCATTTGGACTTGAACATGTGTTACTACTCTCCATGCAATATTCACAAGGAAACAGAGGACTTTCTACTTGTGTTCGAGCATCGATTCCAGGACCCGAGGGAGGACTGCAATAAATGTTGGTAATGGTGGTTATCATTTGGTTTCTTTCACATTATTTTCTCATAGACTAGTTGCAGAAGAGTATAACATTGATGGAAATGTACTAAACAGTGGGTATTGTTTTTTAAAAGAATGTTCTCTTGAAACGCCAAAATTCTTTCTTTCTTGGTCAAAATTATGTTATGTACACATATGTTTATATTTATGATTCATGCATAGTGTTATTTTATGTACAAGACTTATAAAACACGTGCCATTTTCCACTGTTTCATTGGTCTACAGGAAGCTGTATTTTATTGTTTGTCAGTAAATTCGGGTTTTGTGATAGAATTGCATTGTTATTTCTCAAATTAAGTCATGCAGATTGAAATCATTGTTTTGCATGACTACTTTGATGAGATATTTCACTCTTAGTGACATCATTCGTGACACTTTGTGCCAAAAGTGAGTGCAGATTTCCCAGTGCTATATGATACACAGTAGGACAGCAGTTTTTGCAACATATGCTGTCATAATGTACTCCACAGTCCTTATATGTACTTACTTTCTTAATCGCTGCTTTGCTGCTGTAATTAGGTACACACACTGTGACATGAATCTCTGCTAATTATGTGCTTTATGAATGACAAGTACATGACAATTCTGACAAATGTGTCATGTTACAGTGACCATTCCAAAATCATACAATTTTATACATTTCAAAGATGTTCCATTGCATAGTCTGGCATCACATAACACTATGATTTTTCAGGTTTGACCATGTTTTCTGGGTTTTGTGGCAAATGGCCTTTTCTGATTCTTGTTAGTTACAAACTAGGTAAGTCTAACTCTGTATGGATAGGTCAATGTAAGACAAAACCTAGGTAGAGCACATAAAGGATTTTTATTTTTATGGTGCATTTATATACAATGTATGGGGCTGTCGGGAGGGTTTTAGGGGTATACATTTCTTAGAGAATGAGGTCGAAGTAATGATGTATATGTTTGTGAGGATGGGACAATAATTGTTTTGATTCAGAGCGCAGATATTAAAGTCCAATGAAGCAAAGGATATCCCTCTTCAATATGTGGATAGGATAGGATGAAGTCTGTGTCTCCAGTGCAGGGCCACAGGATGGCATCAGTTGTGCTTCCACTTGGTGTGAGTTTCTTGCCATTGGAATCAGCTTGGGCAGCAGAGCAATCTCTGCAAAGGCCCAGTGAATGAGCCGAAGCAGATACAGGGTGTTGGGTCTTGGGTCTTGGTCGAATGCTGCAATTGGCAATAGTGTCTTCATGACCCCTCTACCTTGGGTGTTACAGGGGCTGAGAGGCAGTAGATGGTGTTGGGCCACAGAAAGCTGCTGCCAAGTTACACACTGCCACAGTCAGTGTATGAAAGTCATCTTGAAATAACCAACCCTGCAACCTCCTGATCTCAAATTCCTGTTCCAGGGCATCACTCTGCACCTCAAGCAGCTGGATGACCTCATCCATTTGTTCCTCCTGCCTCGAACTGCCCTATCAGGTATTGATGAATGATGGTAACATGAGCCCTGACACCCAGAACCTTTATCCTGAGACCCACGTGCTCTGGCCATGTCTCTCCTGTGCTGCTGACAAGATGGTGAGATGGGCCTGAATGTTATTGGTGGCAGTACAAGGATGGCCACAATGGAGGCTGTGTTGTTGCCAACAGAGAGAAGTTGAATTTGAATTTAATCAGTGCTTTCGCAACAGAAACAGACTTTTTAAATAAGAAATATCACATGCATAATAATTAAAACAAAAGTTCAGACATTGAGAAATCCAGAACATATTGTTTCTTGCAATCAGTCATTCATAGTCTCTGCTATTTTGAAAAAAAGCAAGCCTACTGGTCTCATTTTAAATCACACAGATGTTAATCTAATTTGTCTTGACTGACCCAATGGGAGGCATAGAATGCAGGACTGTTTCAAGTTATTTTTTCAGTTTCTTTTCATTTCAGCCACAGCTTTTGATAAGGAACTTTCCTGTGTATTTTATTATCTCCTCTGAGATGTCACTGAGCAGGAAGAAATTATGTTCTTCTTCATTATCCAGCTGTTTATGCAACAGTGTGATTTTGATAGTGTTACCTCTAATCCTGTCATAGAGTGAGTAGTTCAGCAAAAAGTGGGTCAGAACTCTGATTTGATCACAGAAACAAATGTCTGACAATGCATGATTTTTTTTCTTTAGATGGACTTTTAACAGAAGCATATCACCTCTAGCTAGCTCAAAGAGTTCAAGGGTACTTCAATTGGCTCCCAGCTGACACCTGATGTATCATCATGCAGGCCCTAATCACAAGTAGATTGGACTACAGCAATACACTCTATGCCGGCATCCCAACCCATCTTCTTCACAGACTTCAAACCATCAAAAACGGCACTGCCAGACTCATCATTGACCTCCCACGCCAAACCTACACCACACCTCAGAGAGCTCTACTGGCTTCCCATCCAGAAGCGCTGCCAGTACAAACTTCTTACACATGCTTTCAAGTCACTACACAACACGGGACCCGCATATCTCAATCACCGGCTACACTTCCACTAACCCACTAGACAACTTTGCTTAGCATCACTCTCACTTGCACACATACCCCACATACACAGAAGCAGAACAGGAGGTCGATCATTCTCCTACCAAGTCACCAAATCCTGGAACAAACTACCCAAAACCTCAGAGAATCCTCCTCACTTCTTGAATTCCACAAGAAGCTGAAAACCTAGCTTTTCAATTAGTCTTCTTGAGAGACCATCGAGATTGCCTGCACTCACTCCCAGCCTCACCACATGCCTACACTCATCTACTCAGCACCTGGATACCTTCATGGGTGACAAGCAGCGCTCTACAAATCCACCTTACATTACATTACAAAGAGTCTTCTTTCACTGTAGTTAGTTAATTTTATGGGTAGAACTATATATGCTGTGAGGGATCAAAAAGGAAACCTTGACCTGCTGGACAGAAGTTTTCTAATGCCTTAAGCTTTCTTTCCTTCTGTAGTTTTGTGAACTTTTGCTTATGGTCATCTTCATTTTTTTTTATAACTGCCTTAGGTCAGGAACTTTGGGTGTTAGAACTAGGCTGAGCCTTTTTGCTTCTTTCTCCTAGCAAGCTGACAAGGTGACTTATGGCTCAGATAAAAGTGCTCTCTCCAGCCTTTGTCTACCAGATTTCTTCCAGACAATTTCAATGTTCTGAGGCTGTATTTTATTGGGGCTGTTTGACATCTACTCAGGATGGATGTAGCTGATGCCAGATTCCAATGCAACAGAGGGCAAAGCTGCTGGTAACATCAGAAGTGAAGCTCTACACCATTTGCAACTTTGCTTCCCACCTTTGCATGTATGACTGGGTGAAAAAACGATTGGCTGTGGGTACGTGCCTATCAAGGAATTTCTGGAACTGAACACTGGAATGTGTTCTTCTCTCTGCTGCGATCGCAGAGGCAGCTGGAACCTAACAATCCCCAGAGACTACCCGATGGACACTGAAAATGAGATTACCAGAACACGTCCGATGATCCCAAGGGAAAGGTAAGCGAAGAAAGAAAACAATTTGTGCACGTTCATGCCTGTGGTGAAAACAAACAAAGGGTCACTGGTTTTATATTTGGCTCTTTGGATCTAAGACTAGTATTCTTATTTCCACTAGTTGTGTGTACTATTAAACTACATTTTGGGATGAAGGACACAATAGATGTCGTAAATCTTCTTTTATTTATCCAGATATGCCCCCCGAAGAGCTCTGGAGATCCTCTGCAACTGTGTCTCTCAACTCCCAGAATCTGAGCATATTCCAGAAGTAGAAGCCACACGTTGCATTGGAACGGAGTAACCGTTGCTAGGAAACATGAATATAGCATAACAAACACAGAATACAACATATCTCCTTCCCTTAACAAAATAGACTAAGATAAAACATTTCAACATTTTCTTTTACACTTGTAATCCTAAAGCCACAACAGTTTTCACATTTTAATTACACGTGTAATCCTTAAGCCACGACGGCTCCCTCTTACACCATCCACTAATTTCAATCTTGCTCTGCTTGCACCCCTTTTTTCAATCCATTTATTCACCTCTACCTCAGAGCATTGTACTATTCTCCTGGTGTTCCACCATTTGCCATCAGACAACAACAACAGATTTCCTCACGTTTTCATCACCCTCTTGGGATCAGATAACTTGGAACATCCCTTTTTGACTAGATTACCTGAACATACTCTCACCAACACACCTTCTTCAAATTTTCTGTCTTCTTTGATCAGCTTCTCATTATTTTCTCATTTGTAATGTAATTGCACCTTATCAAGTAACTTCTCACTCTATATCTTTTTTTGACCATATCTCGTCATCTGCGCAGGGACAGCCACTGTACAAGGTACCTTCCCTTTCAACAAACAAAAAAGCGTCTCCCCTGTCACAGAATGGGGTGTTGGTCTGTAATTCCATAACATTTATTTCACATGTTGGCTCCAACAGATATTATTTGACACCGCCAATTGCAATCTTTCCAACAACACGCGATTGAAGCGCTCAATCAGACCAATTCCCCTTGGATGATAAACCAGAGTCCTGCCCTATTGATGCCCTATTTCTTGAAGAAACTCACAAACTCATGTCTGTCTGAATTTACGCAGGGCATCCGTCTCTGCGGAAGATATCCTCACAAGACGCAATTATGTTCACTGTCATCACCTCTCGCACAAATGCCACCTCTGGCAATTTAGAATAGTAGCCCATGAGTACTATGGCAAATCTCTTGTTCAATCCTCAACAGTCAAATGGACCACAAATGTCCATGGCAATTTTTTCCCTTGCCTGAATGGGTAATTCCACAGGATTGATAGTAGTTTCTTGTAATATGTGGGATTTGTCGCTGCACATACATGAAACACAACTTCTAACATACATTTCAATTTGCCTGCCCATCCCCGGCCACCATAAATCCCTCCTAACCTTCCTCTTCATTGCAGACATTCCACCATGCTCTTCAAGCATCAAACTCAACAACCTGCAACGTATCCCTTCCGGTACCACTAATTTATCTGTTCTTCTCACAATCGCATTTACCTCAGACAGCTCTTCCCAGACATTCTTACACAAAATTAACTCCTTGTCTAATTTCCAAATCAAAACTTTGGGTAACATGTTCTTCACCTTTGTCAACACAGGTTCAGCAGCCATCACGTCCTTATATTCAGTTTCCTCAAAGGCCTGACATACCTCAGATATTTATGCAACTGTCCACTCATCTTCTTCTTCAACACTCCTCTTATCCAGAGGCAATCTAGACATGCAATCTGCATTTATGTTTCTTTCAACTGGCACATATTTCACTGAGAAATCATACCTTTGAAAAAATTTTGTAATGCGTGTTGTAGCTTTTGCCACACCTCCAGTGGAGAACAGACAACTAGAGGATTATGATCTGTCTGAAGCTCAAACTGCATACCCCAGACAAAAATACAGAAGTGTCGCACTCCCAACCAACAGGCAGGGCCTCCTTCTCCACAACCGAGTATGTCTTTTGAGCACCCTTTAAAGTCTGTGACACAAATGCTACACCTCTTTCCTTCCCTTCATGTTCTTGCATCAATACTGCTCCGAGCCCATAACCACTGTCATTGGTGACAATAATTGTTCTGTCTGTGGGATTAAATGGTTTAAGTGTCGCAGCCCTTACAATTTCTCTTTCTGACATTCATCCATCCATCCATAAATATTCAACACCCTTTTTCATCAATTTGTATAAAATAGGCACCCTCTCTGCAAAATGATGTACATATTTGGCAATATATTTTGACAAACCCAGAAATGACCTGAGCTGGTCCTTATCTCTTCGAGATTGAGCTCTCTCTATGGCCTCCACTAAATTGTGTTTGGGTTTGACCCCATCATATGTTAAAATATGGCCCAGGTAGTCTACTTACGTCTTACCAAACTTACATTTTTCCAAACCATTGGTAACGCCAGCTTTCTCCAATCTGCTTAATACATCCCTAAGAATCTCATTGTGCTGCATAAGGTCTTTACCCCAAACCAAAATATCGTCCTGAAACAGTAAGACATTAGCCATGTCCCCGACAATATTCTGCATGACTCTCTGGAACACTGCAGATGCGAGACCAAAAGGCATGCAGACAAATTAGAATACCCCCTCTGGTGTGATGAATAATGTTAAATGTCTAGATTCTGCATGCAGTCGCACCTGGTGGTAGGCATTTGATAAATCCAGAGTGGTAAAGTGCCTATCCCCAGACACACCTGCCAACATATAATTTTTGTGGGGTAGAGGGTGACGATCCACCCATATGCATTTGTTCAGGTCTCTAAAGTCCATACACATGAGGATACTGCCATCAGGTTTTTTAGCGATAACAATGGGACGAAGCCACTCTGAGGCCTCAATGGGTTCTATGACACCATTGTCACACAACCTTTGAAATTCTTTCTTCAGTGCACCCCTCAAAGTCAATGGCACATTCCGCACTTTGGGTGTAGCATTTTCCTTTAGAATAATTTTGTGTTCAAATGTCCTTAAACCTAGTTCATTACTAAACAATTTGAGAAATTGGTTAATCCACATTCCATCACCTTGGGTCAACAAAACCTGTCGCTGATGATTGGGATTGCCCAATGCACATTGTTCCTTCCAACCCAAAGGTGACCTCCATTTCTGGACAACATACACCTTGCCACTAGAATGTCTGCCTTGGAATTCTGAATTGGAAACAAAATAACCAAGGATAGGTAGTTTGTCACCACAATATCCTTCTGGTTCAACACCTTTAGGATGCAATTCAGAAACATTCACCCTTTCCCAGGTAGACTTATCAATAATTGTGAAAGGTAAGCATGAATCCGCCCAAACCTGCACTTCTACTTCATTCACCTTAACACTACATTTTGGTGGATGATAACTTTCTCCATCCATCGCTGAGACTGTATATAGTTGCCCATCTGCTTCATTCACCGTTAATTTCTCTATTTTTCCTTGATCAATATAATCCGAATCTTAATTTTGAGAGATCATTTCCATGTCTCTTACGACCTTTATGGATTTGTATACACTTCTAGAATCATTAATCCTACATACTCTTGTAAAATGCCCCGACTTGTTACACTTGAATCATTTGCTTTTGACAGCAGGGCAATTACTAGCTTCTGCAGTATGTCTTTTACTACTACATTGCTTTCTCCAAACATCATTCCTGTCACTAGTGCTAGTATTATGAGTTTGTTTTCTAGCCACTACTACATAACTTATTTTCTCTGCATCAGAGCTTTGTTTGGACCCAGCTCCCCCCAATTCTTTCACATAACCGGAGGTGTTCTCCATGGGTTTGGTCACTTCAATCGTCTTGTCTAATGTAGGATCCTTCAGGTCAAGTAACTTTTCTTGAATTTTCAAATTGGTTAGCCTATTTATCATTTGGTCTCTTATAAATTCATCCCTAAGATCCCCAAATTTGCATCTGACCACTAATCTCCTTAATGTGGCCACATATTGTCCAATTGACTTCCTAGATTCTTGACCACACAAAGAAAGTTTGTCTTTTGACAACAATAGTACGTTTTTTCCATAGGTCTCTTCCAATGCAAAAAGAGCATCCCTATATGCATCCTCTTCCTCATTGGCTGATCCATCTACATCCCTGGTCACTGGTGTTGGTAAAGTTTTTAATACTTTCCTACCCTCCACACCTAAACTGTTCTTCAGAATAGCCAATTTTCTTTTGCTACATATACATCTCCCCCAATAGACTCCAGATAAGTTAAAAATGTCTCCTTCCAACCATCCCAATCCATGGAAGGTAGACCATGATCCCGTAAAAAGTATGGTGGAGGAGGAATAATTTGAGATGCCCTTTTCACTACGCAGAATAAAGCAAACATAATGATGCACAGAGTACAGAACAATTAATCAGTACTCTAAACAACTCTAATGCACTGTACCCTAGTCTGAATTAATTAGCTACTAAAGAAATACCATTCTCGAACATCAAGTAATACTTGCGCAGCGTACCCATTGCTGAATGAAAATCGGTGTGCCTATCACCGTACCTTTCGCACAACGATTATGACAAGCAATGGTAGAAAACATAGTTTATCTACAGTAATTCCTCTAGCAGACAAGCAATGACAGCGTCAATGAGGTGTGCTGGTTGCCGTAAAAACCTGCCAAACGTGACAGACACCATAAATCTCCTCCTGTGAAAATCGCCACTGTAGCAATGTAAACGTTGTGGTCCAAAGCAATAGTGCATATGACGTCAGGTCGATCCGCACACTATCGTTGCCAGGATACAACAGCGCTTCTTAGGCTGTCATCAAAATGGCGCCATGCGCATCAGGACGTGCTGCGCACCACTATCGTTGCCAGGATACTACGATGCACCTTAAGATGTCACTGCAACACTCTTCCCCAACGTAAACGCACTGTAACATCTAATCGCCGAATTCTTCAAAGCACTCACCAGAATGCCGCAAATGGAACGAAGGCATGCATGAAGACTCCAAGTAAGTGCTTGTGATTCTACTGATACACACTCCTCACATGAGCTCTTCATCTGTCACTCCTCAAGGTCCTCATTGGCACCGTCACTCAAGCGCAAGCAGGCCTTAACGTACTCTGTATAATTGTCAAATCTATAGTACATCCACAGCATAACTTCCTTTGGGGATTTCCATAATACGTAGTGCGCATCACTTCACAGCAATTTTCCTTATTTTCTGAGCTCCAGAGGACGCAAATAAAAATCTTCCTCTGCAAAATTCTTTTTAAAACTCTGTACGGCTGTAAATGTTCCTCCACAGTGTCCTGTTACCATGATCCCATCCTCGTCATCATTTTTGTGATGAAAGGACACACTGGATGTAGTAAATCTTCTTTTATTAGTATCCAGAAATGGCCCCTGAAGAGATCTGGAGATCCTCTGCAACTGTGTCTCTCAACTCCCAGAATCTGAGCAGATTCCAAAAGTAGAAGCGACACGTTGCATTGGAGCTGAGTAACAGTTGCCAGGAAACGTGAACATAGCATAACAAAAACAGAATACAAAACTACACCTGTAGCAAGTCCCTCATTACTATAATACTCCTAATGGTGATAACACAATGTAACAAATAAACACCCACCTGAGGTTCTCAGTCGAGTAGTTTGGGAGGCAAGCTCCTGCAACATATCATGTTATAGACACACAATATCACTAACATGTTTATGTGACATAAAGAAACATGCATATCTCAGAACATGCTTGTCATCAGATTCCCACATATCTTTGGCAAGCCATGGGCATATGTCTCAGAAAGGAACTGCTAAGTGGACGCTAGTCAGTTCTGTACAACATGGAAAAACACATTAGAGAAATTAAATCTGGGTCCCCACTTGACCCCTGCCCACCCTCATTTCTGAAAGATATAGCGGAGGAGGTGAGCCCTGAGCTCACAGAAATCTTCAATAGCATGTTCACCTCGGGTATCTTCCCGGCTTCTTGGAAAGATACTTCCATACTTCCACTGTTAAAAAAACCCAATGTGGATGTGTCTAACCCTAATAACTACTGTCCTATAGCTCGGCTGCCGCTCCCAGCCAAAATAGTAGAAAAAATTATGAACAAACAGTTAGCCCACTTCATCCAGGAGAATGATCTACTTGATCATTCTCAGTATGGTTTTCGACATGAGCACAGTACTGAAACGGCATTATTAAGGCCACCGAGGAGATCAGGACTATGATGGACAGAGGGAGCACGGCCGCCCTCGTTCTCCTTGATCTGTCGGCCACGTTTGACACTGTGAATCACAATCTTCTGCAGCAGCGGCTAGAAATGCTGGGGGTCAAGGGTACGGCACTGGCCCTGCTTTCCTCCTTTCTGAAGGAAAGGAGACAAACAGGGACATTGGACAAGTATAAATCGGATCCCTACGTCCTCCCATGCAGAGTTCCGCAGGGCTCATCACTTAGTCCATCTCTTTTTAACGTGCATGTATCAGAACTTGCCCCTCTGATGCGAGAGATCGGTTTCAGTCTTACGTCTTACGCTGAAGAAACCCAGATAGTGGTGGCAGCGTATAAAGACCAAGCCTCCCCTACGTCACAGTTCCAGAACTGTATGAGTGAAATAAATAGATGGATGGGAAAGCACTGTCTCAAGCTTAATTCTGAGAAGACAGAGGTAGTGATCTTTGGCAACCTGCAACCCAGGTGGGAGAATCTCTGGTGGCCGGCGGAGATGGGTGAACCGCCAAAACCATCGCAGAAGGCAAAAAACCTGGGGATTGATAATAAATTAACCTTATCTCACCAGACCAATGCCATCGTGTCTGCCTCCCACTTTCTGATAAAGAAACTTAAGAAGTTTCTACCTTACATCCCCACCGACTCTAGAAGGACGGTTGTAACCACACTAATACAGTCAAAACTGGACTACTGTAATGGACTCTATCTGAATATGCAGAAGCAGTACCATAAAAAGCTCCAGACGGTGCAAAATGCAGCTGCTAGACTTCTTCTGAATGTCCCTAAGCACGAATCAGTAGCCAAGGAAATTCAAAGACTCCACTGGCTTCCGGTGGCACAACAAATTAAATTTAAGTCGCTATGCCTACCATACAAGGCACTGAGCAGTACAGGACCGCTTTTTCTCAGAAATCTCTTTGCCTGGTATGAACCGGCCAGACAACTATGCTCCACAGGCGCTAGACTCATGAAAGTTCTGAGGATCCGGTCTTCAAGCTGGGGAGGCTGAAGCCTTTCGTATGGCACTGCAAAACTCTGGAACATGCTTCCAATGGAGCTCAGAAGCACAAGCTCACTTACCATTTTTAGAAAAGGGCTAAAAACTTAGCTATTTCAGAACTAGACGCTCCGTCTGGGCTAATCGCAGTCCTAGCGCCAAGACACCTTCGGGTATTCGTGCGCTCAATAAATTTTATTAACATAACATAACATACCAAAGAACGCAATAAATCACACAACCAAGTGTACAAAGAGAATCGCACGATGCGGTTTCATGCTGCTTCAACACACAGAAACTTAACACAGTGGGCCTGATTCACAAAGGGCCTCCGCACTCATGGCTGATGCTCCATACTTGAGGCAGAATCTCCCCAATGACAATTCTCATTGTGGAGGCTCTGCCATGATTTTGGGGACTCCTCCATGAGTGCCGCAGCCCTTTGTGAATCAGGCCTGTCCAGGGCACTTAAGAATTCAGGAAGTCCTGACAGTACGATTCTATGGATGGAGTTTAGTGAGGCTTTAGATCTTTATAGCACTGGTTTGATAAGTGTATTCCACTGGAGGTTGTTGCAGTAGTCGGTCCTTGGCTTCATTGTGAAAACTTTGCTGTCTTTTCTGTACTTCCTGAAGACAATAGTTTTCATTTTCTGTGCATTTATCTTTAACCATTTTCTTGGCAAACTTAGCCCTTTGCTATTAATTTAGCTTGTAGACCCCACGGAGTTTGTGCAATCAAGATGGAGTTGTTAGCGTTAAAGCGGGCAAAAATCTGAACGCTTCAATTGCTGGTACATCCTGAATCACCATCAGGATTTCAATGTAAAGGTCATTTGTCTGTATTTAAAACAGTAGTGGTTCTAATAAGAATTTGTTTCACTCTGCTGATGATTTCTGCCTTTTTGATTTAACCTGGTCTGTGATGTTGTGTCAGCATATAGCATTTTTATCCTTCACAGTAAAACTGGGTCCAGACCTATATTACACACTTTTCTCCATAGTCTGTGCCTTGGTATAAGTTCAAGAGCGGCTGTAAAGGCCAGGCATGCTACATAAAGCAGCATCTTCTTTGTGGTGCCTTATTAGTGTATGATTTGAAGGACGGTAAATGTTTGGTCGATAGTGGACAGACCTTACTTATAGACTCATTTGATTGGATTTAGTAAATTTTCTCTTAGTATGCAGTCTTCCCAGGCACTGAGTAGCAGTTTGGAGAAAAGGTTTCAGTCAGTGTCTATTAGGCTAATGGACTGATAGCATTTTAGGTCAATAGTAGGACCCATTTTGTACAGAGGAATAATTGTACTATTCCTCCAGAAAGGAGAGAGCATGTGCTTGACATGGCAATACCGGTGGAGATTGCTAGGTTGCTGTTAATAGATTTTGCTTTCATGCCAGGCTTTGCTTGAAGACCTCTGATGATATCATATTTGGGATAGGGGCTTTCCCTTTCACTGGGTCCTTCATTGCTGACCTTAGATTGTCCTGCTTGAATATGGCTTCGTATTGGTCTGTCCTAGTAGCTTTCCTGATTCTGTTTCGCTAGGTTTATGAGGTGGCCCAGAAATATTGTTTAATTTAGAAATGTGTGATGGATGAGTGCGGTGAAATGCTGTGGGGACTTTTTTTCTGTGAATTCTTTTGTTTGTAGAAAAGTGTTATGTCACAAGTTGTAAGAGAGAATTCATAAGCTCTTCATAACCAGAAACCCAATTTCCATGAATGGTTATTTTGGACCTTGGGTTGGAGACAAGTTCCAGGGTTTCTATGCTATTTGGTCATTCTTCAGTTTTAGGTTCCAAGGCTTGATTCCTTCTTATCCTTCCCTGTTCACCAATTCCCAGGTACCACACAGGTCTTGTGTTCCATTGCGTTCATCCAATATATTTACTTTCACGCCTACTGACAGGGTGATATGGTCACTTTCCATTAAACCCTATTTTTTCAAATTTGTGACAGACGACAAACCTGAGGAGGAATTAGTCAATAATGATTTGGGCCCCATGGGTCTTACTAGTTGGAATATAAGTATCCTCATTTTCATACGCATTATGGCCTTAGAACATGCCTTCACTGATACTTAAGTGTTTAGCTCAGATATTTAGCTCTTGCTGCTTTTTTGGAAATTGGTGTTTGGCTGATGAAATACAAATTGCTGATTTCAGTTCAATTGTTTCATCAGAGTCATTTCCCCACTCCACCATTTTCCAGTTAAAATCATCACATATGAGGAAAATAGGTTTTGACTAGGTTGATTTGGTAATGGCTTCTCTGATGCACATGGGGAGAATGAGAAAGCCCTCTAGTCTCTACTGCTGGGCAAAGACATTTATTATTGGCAACATGGAATTATCTAATAACTAGAAGTTGCACATCTGTAGAACGGGATATTACATAAAATGTGTATTTGTAAAGCGCATGTTTACCCCAACGAGGTCTCTTGGTGCTGAAAAACAGATGTTTATTGTTACCCAACAGTACTCATTTTATCAACCTCAGATGGATGCAAGGCAGAGTGGCCCCACTGGGATTTGAACCTGTGACCATGAGGTCGATCACAGGCCCCTATAGTGGATGCAATAGTCCACTGAGCCACCAGACCCGGCATATTGGCCCATGCTTTGATTTTAATGCAGTTGTTTATTCCACACTCTATCTGTAAACCCTGCTATTTCTTGTGACAGTCAGCTTTTTTGCCTAGATCAAGTGACCTGGAATTTCACATGCAGTTGATAGCCATGTTTCTTGCAAGACTAGGTTTTCATCATTTGGCAAAATTTGATCTATGTCCCCTGCATGCTTGAATTTTTTCTCAGGGCACAGCCTTTGCATGAGCTTTTGCTTGGAGAGTTTAGTAGTCATGTTAGTTTTTTGCGGACTCTGGGCCCGATTCTGATGCGGGTTGGAAAAGCTTCCCGACCGAGGGCCTGATTCTGATGCGGTTAGGAAGGCCTCCTAACGGCATTGCTCCTTCCAAATCGGATTGGGAACGTGTCTTCCCGACCGAGGGCCCAATTCTGATGCGGTTAGGAACAAATGTTCCCATTGAAGTCAATGGGAGTTCAACCAAATCGTATCTGGAAGCATCCGGATGCATCCTACTCCACCGGTCGGACTTTCCCGATCCGAGTGGGTCGGACACCATTTCCCAACCGATTCGGTCGGGCAGCTTTTCCAACCAGCATCAGAATCGGCCCCTAAGTGATCTTTTCTCTTTGTTTATATTAGTTGAGTTCTTGAGCAGAGAGGCAGTCATGTATGGTCATATTTCCTCTCTCAGAACTATGTTGATATGTTGGATGTTAAAAGCAGTACCAATGTCCATAGTGCTATTGTTTCTTTGTTCAGCATTCTGTGAATTTCTCAAATTTATTTGATCTTACCACTGATGTGTGAACTTGCCACCTAATGACACCTTGGCTGAATTGTTCCCGATATTGTTCTGGTTTCAAAGAAGATGATGGCAAGTGGACAGATTTCAGCAAGTTTAGTATCTGATGTGAATCTCCTTTGCCCACAAGAATGTCATAATTTCTTGTTCCTGATCCAGTATTATTGACCATTTTGATCATTTGAAGGCTGCTCATTTTTCATTGTCTTTGGAGTTCAGAGGTGTAGGAAAGTGGATTATTTGTAGTTGGGGATATTCACCCTCAGCTTGTAATATTACTACAATCACTAATAGGTCCAGCCAAGTCTCAGTAAATTATTCCTTGCTCAACCCTTGGTAGCTTGGCAAACAAGCAGTCACACTTAATTTAGAAGCTAGCTATGTGTAAAGCATTTAATACCACCAAAACAGTAAGGGCCATATGTAGATAATTTCTATTTACTGATTCCTAAATACCGAATTTTACCGATTCGGTATTTAAGAATCGGTAAATAGAATGTAGGTAAACATTCGGTAAATTTTACCGATTTGGTAATATTCGTTATTACCTATTCGGTATTTACCGAATCGGTAATAAGGAATACCTTCCCATTCATTCCTATGGGCCTGGAGGCCCATAGGAATGAATGGGAAGCCAATCACTATTACCGATTCGGTAAATACCGAATCGGTAATAGGGGAGCATATTCAAGGGTGGCAGGGTGTCAAATTGACACCCTGTTGCACCCCTGAATCGTGCATGTGTGCACATGTGGCGCACATACATGCCCTAAGGGCATGTATGTCTGCCACATGGCACTTTTAAAAAGCACAAAATTGCTTTTAAAAGGTATTCGGTATTTACCACCAACTTGTAGTTGGTGGTAAATAACGAATCCTTAAACCAAAAATGCACTCACTTGAGTGCTCCCTACATAGGATTTAAGGAATCGGTAATTTACCGATTCCTTAAAATAACGAATCGGTAAATTACCGACTCCTTAAATCCGGCCTCCTACATCGCAAAGGGCTAAATACCGGTCGGTAACGGGAAATTTACCAATTTTCGGCCGTTACCGACGGTATTAGCCCACCTACATATGGCCCTAAATAAGTAAAAGGCACAACACAATAAAATTCCAACACCAATTTATAAAAATAGAAAATAATTGTATCTTTAAAATGAAAAAAATTCAATGTAGGAAACAAAAGATATGAATTTCGAAAGATGTAGTTAAAAGTAGTGCCAAAAGGTGCAAAGGAGCAACTGAGGATATCTGGTCGTGCTGGACTGGGACAAAGTCACAAGTTCAGGCCGACCACAATGGGGCACAGTTAGGGCACAAGACAGAGTTATGCCCACTGAGCATTTTGCCTTATGTCTTTGATGCACATTTTGCACAGTTTTGCTTTGCAAGCCTTTGTACCATCCAACATCAGTTTTGAGGAGCTGCAAGGCCTGCGATGCAAGGTTCTGCATTGAGTTGTGCTGCCTGGGTTCCAATGAAAATGTATGCCCAGGCTTCGTGAGGGTTTGCACCAACTCCCACCTGTACTGTTGAACCTGGCAGCTGGGTGGTGGAGCTTTGCGAGGCTTCACGTCAACTCGTGTCGGTTCCGATGAGACTGGGAGCTGATTCGTGGCTCCTTTGAGGAGATAAGTGTCCTCTAACACTGGCAAAGGGTTCAGAGGCTATGGCAACCACATAGTGGCTAGGAAACAATCTCACACAATGCACTTGCACAGTTCAGGAAAAGTCCAGTTACAACTGGTCAGCCAGGGTGTCCTCTCTTTGGTTTCGCAGGTGACCTCTTCAGCTATTTAGTACCTGTTGCTGGTCAGGAAGTTCACTCCTTCTCTTTTGGAGTCAGGCATAGTCCTTTCTTTGTGTAGCTTTCTTAGTGCAGCAGGTGCAGTCTTTCAGAGTGCAATCCTCTCTTTGGTGCAGTCCAGGGGTCCAGCAATGCAGCCCTTCTTCTCCTCTACTTTTCCAGGCAATGATCTGGTGAGCTCTGCTGATCTGTGTTATTTATCCTTCCTTTGCGTACATCTAGTATGACCATTTCCTATGAATTGTAGCAAACATCTAGCCCAGAATGCTACATTCTCCCAAAAATCAAAATGTAGAAAATCTCTCCTTGGAGAGTGTGTCTGTGCAACCCAACACAGAAATGTGGCTAACAACTGACAACACTCTCCTTCCAGCCCCTCTCCTAATCTAATTAGGGGGCTCCCACTGGTTAAAGATCAAGGAAGTGGGGGTGACCTGGGTCCCATGACACCTGTTTTCAGTAGAGGCTCCTGTCTTGGAAGTCCAGTTTATCTACCCAGCCTCTTTCCTCTCCCTGGCTTCTCCAGGAAGGAGATGTCCTCCCACCAAATGGCTAAATTGTTGCAGCCAAAGGACTCTTCACACTTACTCAGGGAGCAGCTTGGCTCAGGCTGTCAAAGGCTAACCAGTCAGAAGAGGCTGATACAGGGCTGTTTTAAGTAACTTCAGGATAGTAAGTTCTAAAAGGACTTTCTTGTAATAGTTATATTAAATCGAACCTCAGCAAGTTGTTGGATTTAATATGACTATTATCGTGATACTTTTAATGATATGTCTAGCTAGCTCCATCCCAAAGTTAGCCTTCATTAAATTTAATAAGGTACTCGCCATGTTAGCCTATGGGGCTAGCAGCACCACTAGGACCACTGGGAAAAATGACTGTCTGTTTTTACCTACCAGGGCATACACAACATTCTTTATATTGTCCCTGCTTTTTATAACTATGCAACTTACCCTTTGGGCACCTAGGTCAGACCTTAGGGGTGATTAATAAGCAATAAAAAAGTATTTTTGGACTTTGGAAGTGCTTTTAATTCCAAAGTTGAATTTGGACACAGTTTTATTTTAAAACCAGCCTGCAAGACAGGCCTGGCTTTAAAATGGCACCAGCCACCACAGCAGTGCACACTTAAGTGCATTAAGGCCAAAGGGGTCTTTAAACTTATACTCCCTACCATATATTAGGTACTACAGGTAGGCTATCTTTACCAATTAGATTTATACCAATCAGCAGATAACTTTAGAGGACAGAGCACTGGCCTTGGGCCTGGTTAGCAATCAGTAGCCACCAGCATCAGTCCAAAAATTGGGGGTGATCAGGGCTAAAAGGATGACTGACCTACAACTGTGGTACTAAGTTGAAAGAATGAACTTTGTTTATTCGATGTTTTTTTTCATGGCTCAGCCATACTTTTCCCCACAAATTGGGTGCTTTGGTCACATTGATGTTTAATAGTGTGGTTTCCTTAAATACTGTGCATGAAGGGATGATCGGCATTTGTCAGGGGTACCTTTTAGCTGAAGCACAACTATATTGTGCCATAGTTCTGCCACATCCCGGCTTCACTTTAGAATCAGCAAGAGTAGTGTTAGTTCTGAACATAAGCAAAGAGTTTTCTTTTTTTGCTGAAACCATTTGGTATGTTTTTGTGGCATATCTTCCAGGCTTGTATACTATTTGATCCATGTTACAGTTCACTTTTCCTGTAGGTTCTTTACCTGATTCCTCATTTGTTTCTGATTCGGGCTACTCCTAAAGGCTCATCTTTGGCCTATTTGTGTTTACTTCTGGATAGATCCGTAGTTTTTATGTGTTAGTAGGCCTTGAATTTTTATATTGATGAGTTCATTCAGCTTTGTTTGAGTCTTTACTGTGTTCTGGACACTTGTTTCGAATATCTCCATTTCCTGTTTCAGCTCTTTGGTGTCTTTTTTTTTTATTGTTGATGGTGTATTGGCTGGGATTTGTTTACATTAGCATTTACCTTCAAAGTTGCTCCTTGCTGCTTTGCTACTTTGGAACAGTGTAATTATAATTTTGTTTCAATTAACTCAGCCTTTCCCTTCTCCCCACGCTTGATGCCATTACCTTAGTGAGGGGTCGATTCCGATTCGGGCCGGAAAAAGCACCGACCGACTCGGAGCCGGAATGAATTCCGACCGACACGTACCTGTGGCGCCCGACACGCCAAGTACGATGCAAAGCGTGCAAAATCCGACCGACACGTACTGAACCCAAGTCGAACGACCGGGCCGCACAGAAAACAGCAATCCGGCCGGAAAAACACGCGAATCGAACCGACCGACACGCACCCGGAACAAATCCAACCGAAACGTACACGCGAACTCCAAACCGCAAAGTACGATGCAAGGCGCGAAAACCACGACCGAGTCGTACGGAGGACAAGCCGTACGACCGACACGCATACAAAACTGCGAGCCGAAGTAACACAAAATACCGCGACCGACGCGTACGCAGCATAGAAAATAGCACAAACACAGCGTGAACGAAACGGAGAAGACCGTACGAGACAACTGCAGGGTCCGACTCGGTCACAAGAACATTTCCAACATGCACAGAAAGTACTAAGGAAAAATACACAAAAAAAGGCCAAACAAGCAATTACAAAGACAATAAATACTGGGGGGGGGGGGACAGAGAACAAAGACACATCCACAACTCCACCCATATAAAGGACACAAATCCCAACCATGATCCTTTGCAAATGCTATTCTACTGCCAGCACTCAACAGACAGCAACCACACACCCACAGCTCATCCCTCACACAAGCCACACACCATCAGCACACCAACAAATAGCTACCTCACATACACCCAGCAAAACACACACTCACACACCTTCACCTGCACACCAACACACACATTACTCACCATCACCACCCATCACCATGCCCCCAAAGAAGAATCACAAGTTCCTAGTTTGTGAATTGGAAGTCCTGGTAGACGAGATCCTCAGGGTAGAGCCACAGCTGTTTGGCGCACTGGTCCAACAGACACCCATCTCCCAGAAAACAAAGATGTGGGAGAGGATCATCAACAGGGTGAACGCGCAATCACCATGTCTGCGCACAAAGACTGACATCCAGAACAGGTGGTATGACGTGCGCAGGAGGGTACAGGAGCTGCTGAAGAAGGACTACCTCCTGAGCCAATACACCGGCAGTGGCCCTCCTGCCAAGCCAGTTTACCTCAGGCCCTGGGAGGAGAAGGTGCGGGCCATCCTTCCGCCAGTGAGCGTCTATGGACTAGAAAACATCCCAGAGCCTGGTGAGTACACAACAAATGTACACAATATTCTGCCACAATACACACACACATCACTGTCAAGGGAGAGTCAAACCATGCACTCTTAGCAATTACACAGCAACCAGAACAGAATCATCCCAAAATGTGTATGTCAGTCAGATAAACACAACACATGCCATCTCAAAGTTACATTTAACCGTGTCATCACATGTACAAACACAACTACAACTACAGCTAGGCAGTGGCACAAATATAACTAACAAACACATCCAGACATGTAGCCACCACTACAACACCAACACACAGTGAAGACCACTGAAAGAAAGGAATTCTGTGTATGCTGGGCAAGTCAGTGTAGCCAATAGCATGATGGGAGTGGTAGTCACAGATATTGCTCACCCCCACAACTGTCCCATCAACACCACCATGAATCATGCGCACATCACAGGGAGTGGAAAAGGACTCACAAGATGGCTGACACTGGCTACTGCTGTGGGGAGCACAAGGCCCTGCTGGCAACTGTGCAACAACCAACAGCAGGACACCACTGACTGACATCCTGAGAGACAACTTCCACTCCCTGCAATGGAAGCACGTTCCATGGTGGGATATCTGGCTGGGTGGGAAGGAGGACTCGCAGCACTGACCATAGTCACAAGCACCTCCCCTCACACACCCCCTCAACACAAACTCCACAGAACCCACCTGGGAGAATGCAATGCCTCACATCCTAACTCAAGATCCCACAAAGAACCACCACCCTGGGTTATGTTGTGTGAAGCACAGGGACACTCTTGGGACTTTTAGCCAAACAACTGCCAGGACAACACTCCCAGCCATCCTGTCAGCACAGGCAGCCCACCCCACAGGGAAGCAGAGTCAAAAGGAAGGAAGTATGGGCATGCTGGGAAGTGGGGTGGAGGCAATAGCATGATGGAAGTAGTAGGCACAGATATTGCTCAGCCTCACAACTGGCCCATCAACACCACTCACAACCATGCTCACATCACAGGGAGTGGAAAAGGACTCACAAGATGGCTGACACTGGCTACTGCTGTGGGGAGCACAAGGCCCTGCTGGCAACTGTGCAACAACCAACAGCAGGACACCACTGACTGACATCCTGAAAGACAACTTCCACTCCCTGCAATGCAAGCACGTTCCATGGTGGGATATCTGGCTGGGTGGGAAGGAGGACTTGCAGCACTGACCATAGTCACAAGCACCTCCCCTCACACACCCCCTCAACACAAACTCCACATAACCCACCTGGGAGAATGCAATGCCTCACATCCTAACTCAAGATCCCACAAAGAACCTCCACCCTGGGTTATGTTGTGTGAAGCACAGGGACACTCTTGGGACTTTTAGCCAAACAACTGCCAGGACAACACTCCCAGCCATCCTGTCAGCACAGGCAGCCCACCCCACAGGGAAGCAGAGTCAAAAGGAAGGAAGGATGGGCATGCTGGGAAGGGGGTGGAGGCAATAGCATGATGGGAGTCGTAGTCACAGCTCAACATCCCCCACCACATGGCCCAGCAAGCTCACACTCACGCATGCACATCCCACAGAGAGTAGAAAGGCCCATCAAAGATGTCTGACACTGTTGCTGTGTCGTGGGGAGCACAAGGGCATGCTGGGAACTGCACACCAACCAACAGCAGCACACCACTGTCAGCCATCTTGCCATTGCTCTCACACCCACACACACTGAACTCCCCACAAAAGCAAGTAAGTATGGGAATGCTGGGAAGTGGGGTAGAGGCAATAGCATGATGGGAGTCATAGTCACAGACATAGCTCACCCCCACAACTGTCCCATCAACACCACCCTGAACCATGCTCACATCACAGGGAGTGGAAAACAACTGACAAGATGGCTGACACTGGCTACTGCTGTGGGGAGCACAAGGCCCTGCTGGCAACTGTGCAACAACCAACAGCAGGACACCACTGACTGACATCCTGAAAGACAACTTCCACTCCCTGCAATGCAAGCACGTTCCATGGTGGGATATCTGGCTGGGTGGGAAGGAGGACTTGCAGCACTGACCATAGTCACAAGCACCTCCCCTCACACACCCCTCAACACAAACTCCACATAACCCACCTGGGAGAATGCAATGCCTCACATCCTAACTCAAGATCCCACAAAGAACCTCCACCCTGGGTTATGTTGTGTGAAGCACAGGGACACTCTTGGGACTTTTAGCCAAACAACTGCCAGGACAACACTCCCAGCCATCCTGTCAGCACAGGCAGCCCACCCCACAGGGAAGCAGAGTCAAAAGGAAGGAAGGATGGGCATGCTGGGAAGGGGGTGGAGGCAATAGCATGATGGGAGTCGTAGTCACAGCTCAACATCCCCCACCACATGGCCCAGCAAGCTCACACTCACGCATGCACATCCCACAGAGAGTGGAAAGGCCCATCAAAGATGTCTGACACTGTTGCTGTGTCGTGGGGAGCACAAGGGCATGCTGGGAACTGCACACCAACCAACAGCAGGACACCACTGTCAGCCATCTTGCCATTGCTCTCACACCACACACACTGAACTCCCCACAAAAGCAAGTAAGTATGGGAATGCTGGGAAGTGGGGTGGAGGCAATAGCATGATGGGAGTCATAGTCACAGACATAGCTCACCCCCACAACTGTCCCATCAACACCACCCTGAACCATGCTCACATCACAGGGAGTGGAAAACAACTGACAAGATGGCTGACACTGGCAACTGCTGTGGGGAGCACAAGGCCCCGCTGGCAACTGTGCAACAACCAACAGCAGGACACCACTGACTGACATCCTGAAAGACAACTTCCACTCCCTGCAATGCAAGCACGTTCCATGGTGGGATATCTGGCTGGGTGGGAAGGAGGACTTGCAGCACTGACCATAGTCACAAGCACCTCCCCTCACACACCCCCTCAACACAAACTCCACATAACCCACCTGGGAGAATGCAATGCCTCACATCCTAACTCAAGATCCCACAAAGAACCTCCACCCTGGGTTATGTTGTGTGAAGCACAGGGACACTCTTGGGACTTTTAGCCAAACAACTGCCAGGACAACACTCCCAGCCATCCTGTCAGCACAGGCAGCCCACCCCACAGGGAAGCAGAGTCAAAAGGAAGGAAGGATGGGCATGCTGGGAAGGGGGGTGGAGGCAATAGCATGATGGGAGTCGTAGTCACAGCTCAACATCCCCCACCACATGGCCCAGCAAGCTCACACTCACGCATGCACATCCCACAGAGAGTGGAAAGGCCCATCAAAGATGTCTGACACTGTTGCTGTGTCGTGGGGAGCACAAGGGCATGCTGGGAACTGCACACCAACCAACAGCAGGACACCACTGTCAGCCATCTTGCCATTGCTCTCACACCCACACACACTGAACTCCCCACAAAAGCAAGTAAGTATGGGAATGCTGGGAAGTGGGGTGGAGGCAATAGCATGATGGGAGTCATAGTCACAGACATAGCTCACCCCCACAACTGTCCCATCAACACCACCCTGAACCATGCTCACATCACAGGGAGTGGAAAACAACTGACAAGATGGCTGACACTGGCAACTGCTGTGGGGAGCACAAGGCCCCGCTGGCAACTGTGCAACAACCAACAGCAGGACACCACTGACTGACATCCTGAAAGACAACTTCCACTCCCTGCAATGCAA
Source organism: Calotriton arnoldi (assembly GCA_963921515.1). Lineage (NCBI taxonomy): Eukaryota > Metazoa > Chordata > Amphibia > Caudata > Salamandridae > Calotriton > Calotriton arnoldi. Next base: position 514,738 of record CAWUFW010012160.1, on the reverse strand, counting down.
GCACGTTCCATGGTGGGATATCTGGCTGGGTGGGAAGGAGGACTTGCAGCACTGACCATAGTCACAAGCACCTCCCCTCACACACCCCTCAACACAAACTCCACATAACCCACCTGGGAGAATGCAATGCCTCACATCCTAACTCAAGATCCCACAAAGAACCACCACCCTGGGTTATGTTGTGTGAAGCACAGGGACACTCTTGGGACTTTTAGCCAAACAACTGCCAGGACAACACTCCCAGCCATCCTGTCAGCACAGGCAGCCCACCCCACAGGGAAGCAGAGTCAAAAGGAAGGAAGGATGGGCATGCTGGGAAGGGGGTGGAGGCAATAGCATGATGGGAGTAGTAGGCACAGATATTGCTCAGCCTCACAACTGGCCCATCAACACCACCCACAACCATGCTCACATCACAGGGAGTGGAAAAGGACTCACAAGATGGCTGACACTGGCTACTGCTGTGGGGAGCACAAGGCCCTGCTGGCAACTGTGCAACAACCAACAGCAGGACACCACTGACTGACATCCTGAAAGACAACTTTCACTCCCTGCAATGCAAGCACAGTCCATGGTGGGATAACTGACTGGCTGGGTGGGAAGGAGGGCCGGCTGTCAACCAAATACAACCAATGCAGACCATGTTCACACCCCAACAAATACATAGACATGCCCAAATAATGCAGGACAATGTGCTACACCAATATCAACCCCTGACTGTGACAACTTAGGACAATGCAATGTACAGGCCCGCACCCAGAGGCACAGTCACAACTGTCAGGTGTGTCAACCATTGATGCCTGCAGAAACATAACATACATTGTGTGTGTCTCCCAAAAACAGGTGATGATGGGGACACAGCAGCAGACGCTGAGGAGTCCCAGTCCCAGGCTCAAGAGGATACGGAGCTCACTGGTGTCGAACAGCCTCTGCCCTCCTCGGATGAAGAAGACCAACCTGGCACCTCCGGTGCAAGTCATCATGCAGCACCAGCAGGACCACCAGCTGCAGCACCAGCAGGACCACCAGCTGCACCCCCTGCACCCACCCCTCCAACGACTGTCACCACAAATACCATCCCTGCCGACATGGACAGAACAAGGAGCACCACCAGCACAGGGACCCTGGACCAACGTGGGGCCATGGACACCACCACCACCACCAACCCCCAAGGGGGACCAGGGTCATCTGTGCGTGCCACTGCACGCACTGCACATGTCGGCAGGGGTGGTGGGAGGGGTGGGAGACAGAGGTCGCTGCTTGCAGAGGTGTCTGGTGTGCATGATGACCCACAACTGGCACGCATAGCCGATGCGTACCAGTCCAGCACCGGAGATCTCAGCCAGGTAGTGGGGCTCCTCAGAGACATGAAACAGCAGCAGGCTGCCCATCATGCCCGCTTGGACTCACACATGTCCCGCGTGGAGTCCAAGTGGGACACACTGCAAGAGATGACGGCGGTGCATAGGGACATATTACAATGCCTCCGCCAGATGAACAGCAACCAGTCTACACCTCCCTGTGTGCCAACAACATCTGGTGCTGAACAAACTGCAACTGCCACAGGGAGGGAGGATGACTCTGGCGGAGAGTCCCCTGCACCGCAGCAGCCTGTACTTGAGGGGCCCCCCCAAAGAAGAGGGGTCGTCCGAGGAGGGGCAAGTGAGAGGCCGATGGCCAAGTGCAACCCCCAGGAAGCCTGAACCTGTTCTGGATGTTCACCTTTGTGCACAAACTGTTCACCCTGTTGACGGCAACACAACTCCCACACATGACATGGGGAGTACAAGTTGGACCAATGTCTCAGACAACTGTGGCCCCGATACTGGGGATTTTGTCTACCAGGACTTTCAATTCATCTAGGAACTTCTGATTGCAATATAAATGTACAGCACTAACCATCCTATGCACTATTCACACAAATGTATCACAATAAACACACTAATACACCATACTTGCCTCTGTTGTGATTCCAACGTGGGTGCTGTCATGGGGATGATGAACTGCAAAATTACACTGTGTATGCGAACTGCAACAGCAAGTACAACACAGGCATGTGAGTAATGGCAACGTGACACATATGAGGGAGACACACCACCAGGGCTACACAACACATACACACCTAGGCCATCTGACTCATTGCCTACACTGATGTTGCCAGGAAAGACGGTGCAATGCACAGACACCACACCTATTCCCAGTTGTAGTCAAGTAGCCCACAGGTGCAGTAAGCAAATGGCAGTCAAATGTGTGACCACAGACAACGCACATCACAAAGTGAAGCACAGGTTTATTACACAGTTGCAACATGTCGTAACCACTACAGATGCAAGGTAATCCCACCTGGCAGCGGGCACACAGTCAACAACTGTAGAAGGAAGTAAGTCCATGGGTGTGGCGCACATCACCTGTAGGGACACAACAGCTACCACCCTGGAAGTACAATCACGTCGTCGGTGGACACAGTTGACCAAACGAATCTGAAAGTACCCTGTGAAGGACAGAAATGACACACAGTCAAAAGCAATGGAGAACAGGACAGAACAGCAAAACTCATGCACAATACATGTTACAAGATACCCACCCAGAACCAAGTTAGCATGTCAACACTGTTGGGGAGTACAGACCACCTGTAAGCACACATCGCTACACACATCCAGTCAAGTAGCCCATGGACACACTCCAACAGCACCAGAGCACCACCTACACATATCATGCCAACTCACATCATTGACATGACACCTCAGGATACTCACATTCAGCTAAAGAAGTTGGTGATGAGCTGTGTGCGGACATCACCATCATCATCATCATCACTGGCATCGTGGTCCAGGCCAGGATCCTCCACAGGTGGCGGATGTTGGTCATTGTCATCCTGGATGAGAGGCAACTCCTTCCGCACTGCCAGGTTGTGGAGCATGCAGCAGACGATGATAATCTTGCACACCTTCGCTGGGGCATATGGGAGGGACCCTCCTGTCTTGTCGAGGCAGCGGAAGCGGCTCTTCAGGAGACCAAATGTCCGCTCAATCACTCTCCTGGTCCGACCATGTGCCTCATTGTAGCGCATCTGGGCTGGTGTCACAGGGTTCCTGAGGGGTGTCAGCAACCACGGCATGTTGGGGTATCCCGAGTCACCTACGGACAGACAAGTGCACATTAGCTGACTTGGAAAAGTGGGCGGAATACTACAGATCAGATCACACACAATGGCACAAAGTCAGTACACACCGACAAGCCAGGCACGCTGGTTCTGCATCTGTGCCATCATCCTGGGGATGCGACTACTCCTCATCACAAAGGCATCGTGTGCTGAACCAGGGAAACGGGCACACACGTGTGAGATGGTCATATCTGCAAGACACACCACCAGTGCATTGACCGAGTGGTAGTGCTTGCGGTTACGGTAGGCCTGCTCCTGGGCCTGTGGTGGTACCAAAGCCACATGTGTCCCATCAATGGAGCCAATGACATGCGGCATCCTCCCCAGGGCATAGAAGTCACTCTTCACGTCAGTGAGTCGTTGCAGTCTAGGGAAATAGATGTACCGGTTCAGGTATAGCAACATTGCCTCCAAAACATCGCGGAGCATACGGCTGAACATGGTCTGTGACATCCCACCAGCAGTCGCCACAGTATGTTGAAAGGTACCGGTGGCAAAGAAGTGTAGGGCTGCCATCACCTTCACCTTGGGGGTCAGCGCTGTAGGATACGGCCGGCCAGGCTGCAAATGTGGGGCCAACTGCACTGCCAAATCCTCAATCAGCTGCCTGGTGAAGCGGTACCGTCGGATGCTGTCCCGTTCCACCATCGTTGCCAGGTCTGGGAATGGTCTATGGACAGCAGGAGCCCTGCAGTGCAGAGGAGAAGAAAGCAAGATTGTCAGTCACCCCACATATGCGGCATTGAACACACTCAATATCACATCATACATCATTATGAGGCACAACTACATGAAGTGTGCAGTTCCGTAAGGACATGTATGGTACATACATGGCCAACATCTGTCATCACGGTTCAACAAGTGGCATCAATAAGTCCCAGGTTGGCCCATTGGATATCATGAGGCCGTGTCACAGTTCCCATCTCCTGCTGCCATGTCACAATCACCCCCCACAGTGACATGTGAGGACAGATGTGCCCCAGGCATCACAGCTCAACGACAGGTAGATTCCCAGGGACCCTGTATTGCCACATGGACACTGGCATTACATGGAGTATCAGGTATACACCACAGCAAAACAACCATGACCCCCACAGGTAGTGGTTCCACTTGCCTCTGCAGGACAGACATGGACGTCTGTGACACACACACGCACAACATCAAAGTCCATGCACACACAACGTGGATGTGGAGACTGTCTCCCATTGTGCACATGAAATCAGAGACATTGTAAACACTACATGCACACAGACTGTGGAGGACCATCACTATTGTGCCACTGGGACACCCTGGCTCAAACATACCGTCCCACATGGGACTCACGGGGTATGTGACATGACATACACATACACCACCGTGAAATGTGACCATGGCACATGCACAGATATGAACAGTTGCACATCACAGTGGTCATGTACACGTAACACCCAGGATCCTGTCCCCATGAACACGTGCACAGCCTGGGGGTGGCTGCCCCCAGGTGACACCCACAGGACAACATGTACACCAACATACACACAATAGGAAATGCAGCCTTACATGCCTTATGATACAGTTTGGACAGGCTGTGGTGTTGTAGGTGTGCCCCTCACTCCCTGGGAGCTATCTGTGGCTGGCATATGTTCATCTGAGACAGGCATGGTGACATATGCCAGTCACTTGTACAGGGATGCGTTGAACAGCAATGGACCGATCGGTGTGCCCGGCCGGCCCATTGCATTCAATGTGTGCGGGTACGCGTTGTACCCCTGTACGCGTTGAACAGCAATGGACCGATCGGTGCACCCGGCCGGCCCATTGCATTCAATGTGTGCGGGTACGCGTTGTACCCCTGTACGCGTTGAACAGCAATGGACCGATCGGTGTGCCCGGCCGGCCCATTGCATTCAATGTGTGCGGGTACGCGTTGTACCCCTGTACGCGTTGTACAGCAATGGACCGATCGGTGTGCCTGGCCGGCCCATTGCATTCAATGTGTGTGGGTACGCGTTGTACCCCTATATCGCCGTTGTACCGCAATGGACCGATCGGTGTGCCCGGCCGGCCCATTGCATTCAATGTGTGCGGGTACGCGTTGTACCTCTGTACGCGTTGTACCGCAATGGACCGATCGGTGCACCCGGCCGGCCCATTGCATTCAATGTGTGCGGGTACGCGTTGTACCCCTGTACGCGTTGTACCGCAATGGACCGATCGGTGCACCCGGCCGGCCCATTGCATTCAATGTGTGCGGGTACGCGTTGTACCCCTGTACGCGTTGTACCGCAATGGACCGATCGGTGTGCCCGGCCGGCCCATTGCATTCAATGTGTGCGGGTACGCGTTGTACCCCTGTACGCGTTGAACAGCAATGGACCGATCGGTGCGCACCCATTGTCAATGGCCTAGCCTGGCAACGGACGCGTTTCGAAATTCGAACGAGTCGGTTGCTGGAAATTCAGTTGGTCACCCACAACAATGTTGCAAAATCATGTATGTCATGAAGTTGAAGATTTGAAGGATGCTGTGGGCGTGTATTGGTGCTGCTATTCCATGGATTGGCCAGATTCAGAAGATGCAAACGACTTGGACCTATCACTTTGGACACATGGGACAGTATCTGCCTCTGCAGCACATATATATTGCTGGCTGTTCCCCTGAGAGCTCACTTGCCTGCACTACATGCTCCAGGACGACATCTGCCACTGCACTGCTGCTGTCTCTGCCCCCTCTGGACCCTGCAATGGCACGTACTGTGGAGAGAGCCCCAGCCTTCAGCCTTGAGGAGAACCAGGCCCTGCTGGACAGCCTACTTCCACAGTACAGCAAGCTGTATGGGACACCAGGGGAGCAGGTGAGTGTTCTGTGCACTGCCTTTCTGAATGTGCATTTTGTCTGACTAGCAAGGCTGAAAGTCTGCACGCCACTGGCTAGCAGGCTCACTGAGTAGTTGTCACCCCCCATAGTGTGTAGTGACATGCACTGGACAGGTATGGTGCAGTGACAGTGCATTTGAACAAGGTTTTACTTCCCATGCAATGATACCATGTAGTGACTTCTGGCAAACTGTCCATGGGCAGCGTTGCACTGCCTGTGTACATCATGTGCCCCTGTGATTGAGACATGTATATACAACTGTGTCATGCACGGATATGTTGCATGTGTAGTAATGGCCTTTTCACTTTGTCATCCTGACAGGTTAATGCCCATCGGAAGCAGGAGATCTGGAAGGACATCGTCCGGGCTGTCCGGTCCGTGGGGGTCTACAAGCGCCGGATCCGCAACTGCCAGAAGAGGTGGCAGGACCTTCGGGGCTGGACCCGGAGGATTGCACGGGTCCAGCTGAAGCTGTCGCCTCCTCGCAGGAGGGGCGGAACACGGACCCTGACCCCCACATGCTCCAGATCCTGGCGGTGGTGTTTCCAGACCTGGATGGGCAGCTGAAGGCCAGACAGCAGCAAGGAGGGGGTGAGTCAAAGACTGCACTGTGAACTCTGTATTACATGCTATGTGCCCTCCTCTGGCCTGGTTAAACTGCCACAGTACAGCAGTCATGTTGTCCAGGAGCCATGTCCCTCTATTGTGCACTGCCCACTCCTCATCTGATACCCAGGTGTGGCCCTTACATTCAGGGAATTGTGTCACTTGGGACTGTGTCCTTGCAGTTTGCTTCACTCAAGGTGGGGGACAGCATCTGTTTCCCTAACTCTGTTGTGGGCATCATGGGTGGGTCCATTGTTCACACAATGCCTGTGTTCGGACATGTAATCTGCGTGTTGCTTTGATATGCGGTCCACTTGCTGAGCTGAGCCACCACATGTGCCTGGGGTATCTGGCACACACCCATGCAGCGGGTGGGAACAATGTTTGGGCCCCAGGAGTGTGCAGATTACGTGTGTCACACATACATAGCCAGCTATCCACTGTCCAGGGCTCATCCCTCATTCATGTGGGGCAGGACAGTCATGCCTACTCCAGCCCATCCAATACACCTGTACTCCCACTCCCGGGTATCAGCTGACACGTTGTGCGCAGTGATTTGACCCCTCAGGTGTCTGCCTCTGTGTCAGTGTGCTGTGGATTTGTTGCCAGGACTGCTGGGGTGTTTCTCGGTAGGGGCTCAGCATGCCACTGGAGATGTGACCATAGGAGACGATACTTGTGTGTCACATAGGTGTTTGATCAGCTGCCCGTGCAGACTGGGGTATGCGAATGTGAAGTTCAGGCAGCTGTTTCCCATTCACAGCAGATTGTGAGGGGCTCAGGTTCAGAGGGTAGTGTCACAGGTCTCCCATATGTCCAATCGGTATGACCTGGACAGATGAGGGTTAAGATGATGTGTTGTGTGGGGGATGTACATGTGCACTTGTGCAGCTCCAGGACTTGCATTCCCCATGACCTACTATTGTGACACAGTGCAGAGTGTTGTTGTCTGGCTGCCAAGTCATACATCACTGAGACAGTGATGTATGACTTAGCAGTCATGCCTCCGCCATGGCATGTGTCTACTTATTGGTGATCCTGCAGGGGAGTGACATGTGCTACATGCACACCATTGTGGCGATGGCTATCAGGACATGGGTGCATCATGGTGTCTGTCGCTGGTATGCATCACATGCATTTCCTATTTGACTCTGGGCATCCCTTTCATCTGGAAACCTGTACTGACTCAGTGGCAAGAGTTGTGATGTGTGCATGTCCACATGCTACACCGTGTCCTCTGCACTGTCCAACTACTGTGTAGGTGGTGCATGTGTCCACACTGGGGTGTTGCTATCCAACAGACACCAGACAGATGGGTGCAAGGCCATGTGGGATGTGAGTGCCATGGTTGGCATCAGACTGACAATTGGCTTCTCCTGTTCAGTTAGGGCACTTTTAGCAATGTTCAACTAATGATGCCAGGGCTTGCTCTGTAATGTGCTGTGCTCACAGTGGTGTGTGCGTTTGGTGCAGGTGACTGATGTCTGTCTGTTTCCCCATTGTTTGCAGATACATCCACGGCCACGGAAGGGGACAGCTCCACGGACCAGGAGGAGCCGGAGAGCCAGACTGGGTCAGCAGCCGAGGAGTGGTCGGAGGGACCCAGTGGCACGGAGGGCGAGGGGAGCCACACCGAGGAGTCCTCAGCAGCATCCACCTCAGCTGAGGACCACAGCGGCTCGGAGGATGACTCCCTTATGGAGGCGGGTGTCAGCAGCCACCACACCCCAGCTAGTGTTGCTGTCCCCGCCACCACCAGCACCACCACCGCCCTCCCATCGGCTCCCATTCCCCAGGTCCGTGGAGGCTCCCATGTTCGGGAGCGTGTCTCCTTTGGGCCAGGCACCGCACCCCCTGCCCCTGTGTCCCCTGCTGCCCTGAGTGAGGAGTCTGTGTACCTCCTTCGCCAGCTCCATGTAGGGCAGACAGCCATGCTGAGTGTCCTCCATGCGCACACCGCTCTGTTGACTCAGCTGGTGTCGTTCATGGAGGGCATCTCATCGGGCATGTCTGACCTACAGAGGGGCAATAGGTCCATGGACTCCTCCCTGACGGCAGCAGTGTCCCTCCTCAGACAGTCCCTCACCCCTCCTGCCTCTGCTCCATCCACACTCCCCAGCACCTTACCCGTCCCAAGCACACACACACCGGCACAGGCACACACCAGCACACACACGTCCAGCACACAGACACACACGCCACAAACAAAACGCACACGCACGCACAGTCAGGGGACTGAAACCAGACTCACAGGGGATGGGGCCCTGGAACACACACACGCATCCACGAGCACTGCGCAGTCCTCAGTTGCCTCTCCCTCCAAAGCACCCTCCCTTGCCTCACCTGCAACCCCAAAGACCCAGCGGCTCTTCCTCAGTGACCTCGGCCTCTTCCCCTCCGATCCAGCTGATACAGCATTCAGGGGGAAGAGGAAGCCCACCCACACGGAGCAGAGTGCCCCTCGCCCCCGGACACCCTCCCCCAGGCGCAGACAGACTGAGGCCCCCACCCGCAAGTCCCCCGGAGTCGTAAGAGCAAGACCCCGCCGCCGCCCCTGCAGCTCAGGCACCAGGTCTCCTTCCTCCATCCCTCAGGCCCCCACTCCACAGGTGCCCCCACCACACCCTGCCCCAGGTTCCCCCACCCACAGATATACCATCCCCAAGAGGATCCGGCCTTCTCCCCCTGCCACTTGCTCTCCCGGCACCACACCCCCGCTGCGCTTGTCTGTGCCACTGATGTGGTGAGGGTGTCCTCCCCTCTGTCCAGCCCACCTTGCCTGTTCCCCATTCTCCTCCCCTGGTGGTAGGCACTGCAGTGGAGTCCACTACCACCCTGTCTGACTTGGGCACTGCAGTGGCGGACCTGTCCACTCCATCTGCAGGGTCCACTGCAGTCGTGCCGGCACCCACAACATCTGAGTCATGCCCCCCAGTTGTGCCGGCACACACCATGTCAGACACCTCCACTGCAGTTGTCAGTGGCTCTCCAGCACCCACCACCCCTTCCCTGCTTCCTCCTGGTGAGCCCTGATCCTGTCCCTGCGGTGCCTGGCCTGGCCCCCCGTAGGCCCCTCCGAGGGGATTGTCCCTGGTGTGTAGCAGTGCAGGCATGCGTAGGGTGACATCTGGCACTGGCACCCTGTTTGGACTCATATTATGGACTGGCCATTGGCCTTTGTTATATATTTTCTTTCACTTCTCTCACCCAAATGCTGAATAAAGAAACTTTCTGTTCTCTAGTGCTTTTGCTTCTGATGTACATGTTGTTGATGATGCTAACCATGCCCTTGCTGCAGTGATGGTGATATTTGGTCTCATGATAATGAAGTGTTACTGTGCAGGAACACATGTGGTCCAGGGGAATGTGTCCTATCCTGTGGTGTATCCATGTCATCCTTAGCAGCATCTGAGGGTGTCATGTGTTCAGTATTTGGCAATGGGATTTCCTACTTACATTAGCAAATTCACATCTGTGGCTTCCACCCCTGCACATCTGTTGTGCCTGCCATTGTTCAATTCGTCTACTTCCCTGACCGTGTGGCCTTCTCCACTGGACATGCAGGTTTGGGCATCAATGGGGAAGGACTCATCTGTGTTGTCAGTGCAACATTGCTATACAAGTGTGTTGGATCTGTGCTGATGATTTCGTTGGCACTCCCATGACCAGGCTGATGTGACGGGAGCCTTCATTTGGTGCTAATTGTTGATTGTGTGACCAAGTGCTCAGCTGACATGATGGGGCCCTACTGAGGCAACATATGGCACAGCTTTCCTCACACAGGAGTGGAGTCCCCTCATGGCAGTGTGTACTCCTGTGACATTGCCTGCGCCCAAGGTGTGTGTTGTATGAGCATGTCTGTGTGTTCACTTCCGTTTAGCTGTGCATGCTGTGATCCCTAGTGTTGTACCTGTTTGTGATGCTTGCTGAGTTGACCTATGTTCCCCCAAAGTCTTCTCCCTGGGTTCTCTGTGATGTGGGTGCATGGCACATTACTGGTCATCAGGGTGTCACCCATAGGTGTGTTTGCTGTCAGGGCTGAGTTTGTGTGCAGACGCAGATGGGTCACAGTCAGGTTTCCCCTTGGCACTTGTTGTTTACACCTGTCATGTGATTTCCAGTTTGTGTTATCTTTCAGTGATTGTGACACGTTGTGTGTGTGACTGCTGGCACTCCTCAGGGTCCGGGCTGCAATGTTGGTTGTTGTCTATGTGTGTTCTTTGTGGGTGACCTTGGCTTCTTCATTGGTGTGTGACTGTGGCTGGGATCCCATTGGTTGGTGTGGTATTGCCGTCATGTCCATGTACAGCGTAGTGTGCAGTGTGTCAGACATTCAGGAGTCTTGTTGAGTGGCCATGTGTGATGTGTTTCTGCACCTTGGTTCCCACCCACCACCCTGGGATTGTCATGGGTGCATGTGCAATGTCACCAGTGCATGTGTGCTTCACTGCTGCACATTGTTGGAGGTTGAGGTGTGTGGTGTTGAGTGTGTGCAGATGAGAGTTGTTGCCCGGCTAGACCCCTGCCTCCATGTTGGCCTTGGCTTACTGGCCGTGCTGATTGATTTGTGCTTGTGTAGGTGTGATGGTAGTTTGTTGCTCAGGACACATGACTGTGGTTCACAGTGTGAACGACATTTAGCTTTGTCATCACAGTGGGATTGTAATGCAGACCAGGGTCACCACATTGTGGGGGCCCTGGGGGTAGTGCTGTGGTGTGTCTGTGTCTTGCTGTGTCAGTTGCTGTTCCTACGTGCCTGTGTGACATGTGTGATTTGTGCTCCCTCTCATCTGACAAGGCCTGATTGCCCACATAGGGGATTTGGATCCATGAGTTACCTTTGTGTGGCACTGTATGCACATCTGTATAATTGGTATTCAGGCCTCCTCATGTGTTGTGTGGTTGCCTGGGGACACTGGCACCCCCCTCACCTGTTGTGTTTGATGTGCATTGTGGGTCTGCCTGTTTGTGTTTGTGCATCTGCACCACTGCATTGGCATATCTTAGGTGTGCCATTGGCTGTATGTTGTTTGGTGGGTTTCCCCTGCTGTCCCTGGGACTCCTAGGTCATCAGTCAGCACAATGATCATGGTTTGTGTGTCCCATTGCTGCCATGGTATGGTATCCGTTCACCTCACATCTACAGTCTCCACAGGGTATCTGCATTTGTGTGCCCATTGGTGCAAATATGTGGGTCTGCATTCTGATGGTCACTTCTGTCATTGTGTCATTGATGAACGTTGACAGTGTCAGCCCCCATGGGTGTTGTTTGTCTGCACATGGCCAAAGGTATGTCTTATTTGCACTGCAGTATTTGCCTCCCCCAATCTATGTTGCAATGGGACACATGCACTACTTTGCCACTGATGTGTTTTATGTTCTGTGACCAGGAATCATCCATGCAGTTTGGCAGGTGCAGCTTTTTCTTTGTCAACACTTACATTTTGGTCACTGTGATGATGGGGGTTTGGACCCCATTGCCACAATGTTCAAAATGTGCTTCAGCTATGGACCCCACACTTACCTTTTGGTCACTGTGATGATGGGGGTTTGGAAGCCATTGCCACAATGTTCAAAATGTGCTTCAGCTATGGACCCCACACTTACCTTTTGGTCACTGTGATGATGGGGGTTTGGACCCCATTGCCACAATGGTCATGGCCTGCTTGCATTGTGGGGGCCACACACATATATGTGTGGCACATGTGATAGGGGGTCACATTGTATGTTCAAAGTCATGTTCAGTGTTGTAGGCATTTGACACAGTCTACACACGCTTGTCATGGTGTTGGGGGATGTCTTTTCTTGCATTCCCTAGGTTGTGGTGTGCTGGTTGTGTCATGCATTGTCCATCCTATGAGTGGGGGTGGTGTTGGTGGTAGGCATCCAGCCCCCATGGGTAGAGGTGGTAGTAGTGACAGGCATCCAGCCCCCCCTGGGTAAGGGTGGTAGTAGTGGAAGGCATCTGGCACCCCCCTGGCTAAGGGTGGTAGTAGTGGTGGGCATCCAGCCCCCCGTGGGTAAGGGTGGTAGTAGTGGTGGGCATCTGGCACCCCCATGGCTAATGGTGGTAGTTGTGGTAGGTATCCAGCCCCCCCTGGGTAAGGGTGATAGTAGTGGTAGGCATCCAGCCCCCTGGCTAAGGGTGGTAGTGGTGGTAGGCATCTGGCACCCCCTGGGTAAGGGTGGTAGTAGTGGTAGGCATCCAGCCCCCTGGGTAAGGGTGGTAGTAGTGGTAGGCATCTGGCACCCCCTGGCTAAGGGTGGTAGTAGTGGTGGGCATCCAGCCCCCCCTGGGTAAGGGTGGTAGTGGTGGTGGGCATCTGGCACCCCCATGGCTAAGGGTGGTAGTTGTGGTAGGCATCCAGCCCCCCCTGGGTAAGGGTGGTAGTAGTGGTAGGCATCTGGCACCCCCATGGCTAAGGGTGGTAGTTGTGGTAGGCATCCAGCCCCCCCTGGGTAAGGGTGATAGTAGTGGTAGGCATCCAGCCACCCCTGGCTAAGGGTGGTAGTGGTGGTAGGCATCTGGCACCCCCCTGGGTAAGGGTGGTAGTAGTGGTAGGCATCCAGCCCCCCCCTGGGTAAGGGTGGTAGTAGTGGTAGGCATCTGGCACCCCCCTGGCTAAGGGTGGTAGTAGTGGTGGGCATCCAGCCCCCCCTGGGTAAGGGTGGTAGTGGTGGTGGGCATCTGGCACCCCCATGGCTAAGGGTGGTAGTTGTGGTAGGCATCCAGCCCCCCCTGGGTAAGGGTGGTAGTAGTGGTGGGCATCTGGCACCCCCATGGCTAAGGGTGGTAGTTGTGGTAGGCATCCAGCCCCCCCTGGGTAAGGGTGATAGTAGTGGTAGGCATCCAGCCCCCCCTGGCTAAGGGTGGTAGTGGTGGTAGGCATCTGGCACCCCCTGGGTAAGGGTGGTAGTAGTGGTAGGCATCCAGCCCCCCTGGGTAAGGGTGGTAGTAGTGGTAGGCATCTGGCACCCCCTGGCTAAGGGTGGTAGTAGTGGTGGGCATCCAGCCCCCTGGGTAAGGGTGGTAGTGGTGGTGGGCATCTGGCACCCCCATGGCTAAGGGTGGTAGTAGTGGTAGGCATCCAGCCCCCCCTGGGTAAGGGTGGTAGTTGTGGTAGGCATCCAGCCCCCCTGGGTAAGGGTGGTAGTAGTGGTAGGCATCCAGCCCCCCCTGGCTAAGGGTGGTAGTGGTGGTAGGCATCTGGCACCCCCCTGGGTAAGGGTGGTAGTAGTGGTAGGCGTCCAGCCCCCCCTGGGTAAGGGTGGTAGTAGTGGTGGGCATCTGGCACCCCGATGGCTAAGGGTGGTAGTAGTGGTAGGCATCCAGCCCCCTGGCTTAGGGTGATAGTAGTGGTAGGCATCCAGCCCCCCTGGGTAAGGGTGGTAGTAGTGGTGGGCATCTGGCACCCCCTGGCTAAGGGTGGTAGTAGTGGTAGGCATCCAGCCCCCTGGCTTAGGGTGATAGTAGTGGTAGGCATCCAGCCCCCCTGGGTAAGGGTGGTAGTGGTGGTGGGCATCTGGCACCCCCATGGCTAAGGGTGGTAGTAGTGGTAGGCATCCAGCCCCCCCCTGGCTTAGGGTGATAGTAGTGGTAGCCATCCAGCCCCCCCTGGGTAAGGGTGGTAGTAGTGGTAGGCATCCAGCCCCCCTGGCTTAGGGTGATAGTAGTGGTAGGCATCCAGCACCCCCTGGGTAAGGGTGGTAGTGGTGGTGGGCATCTGGCACCCCCTGGGTAAGGGTGGTAGTAGTGGTAGGCATCCAGCCCCCTGGCTTAGGGTGATAGTAGTGGTAGGCATCCAGCCCCCCTGGGTAAGGGTGGTAGTAGTGGTGGGCATCTGGCACCCCCTGGCTAAGGGTGGTAGTAGTGGTAGGCATCCAGCCCCCCTGGCTTAGGGTGATAGTAGTGGTAGGCATCCAGCCCCCCTGGGTAAGGGTGGTAGTAGTGGTGGGCATCTGGCACCCCCTGGCTAAGGGTGGTAGTAGTGGTAGGCATCCAGCCCCCTGGGTAAGGGTGGTAGTAGTGGTGGGCATCTGGCACCCCCATGGCTAAGGGTGGTAGTAGTGGTTGGCATCCATCCCCCCCTGGGTAGGGGTGGTAGTGGTGGTTCGCATCCAGGCCCCTGTGTGCATATGTGGCATTGGTGATGGGCATCCCGCCCCTATGGTGCTGCTGTTGCTGGTGTAAGTAAATTCTGCATCCCTCTGTGTGTGTGTGATGTGTCGTGTACGTGTTGTATGTTTTTGTGGTTGGTGTCTGACTTACCTTTTGCGCCGTACGCCTTCGTGCCTGTTCCGGTAGTAAATGTAGAATATTGGTAGGATCGGGACGAAGGGATTCATGGTTGGTTCGTGTCGTTCGTCTTTCTCGTTGCTTCGCGTCGTCCTCGTCGCTGGCGTGTTCGCCTCGTAGCCGTGGATCGTGTTGTGGCGCAAATCAGAGCTTATGTACGCCTCTCCCGGAAGCTTTGACGTGCCGGACGTAGCGACGGGTTTGGCGCGTACGGAAAGCGCATCGTACTTGTTCGGCCGGACGGGGCTGCATTTTCCCTTCCGTGCGACTCGATTCTGCGTTTCTGGATTCGCCTCGGTCGGAGAACAGGACCTGGATTGGGTGAGTACGACTCGGCCGTATTCTATGCTGTTGTGCGCATCGTACTTACTCGTTCGGAATGATGTACGGATCGGTCGGGAAACAGGCATTCGCATGGCTTTTTTCCCGACCGAATGGTATTGGGTGCGCCTCCGACCGAGATCGGAATCGGCCCCTAAGTGTGCTATTTTCGACCTGGGGTGCCTGACCAGCATTTGTAGGGTGGAAAGTAAAATATTTTATTCTATCTGTGCATGAATTTGGTGACTGATAATCAGCATTGCATAGGTTTGGGGGGGGGTTGCTGAAAGGCCCTCATTCAATGTTGCCCTGTCAGTGTTGTTACCTTTGCCCTGGCTACTAACTTGTTATTTAACTTTCCCATTTGATTTACAACCTTTTGCCTACTTTGGTTTCATGCTTCCCTTGTCCATCTTTTCACCAAGAATTTAGGTAGTTTGGTCTGAACTGTCTTTTGAGATGGCACAGGAAATGGGCAATTGACCAAAAGAGGGGTTTCCCTCATGTTGTACTGTCTGTGGTCTTGGTGCCAAGGAGTCAATACCTATTACCTGTAGTTCTAGTGCTTAGTACTGCCACTTTTATTAGTGTGCAGAGGTTGTTTTAAGTTTCAATTTTAAAACTAGAGCATCTGTGAGAGATCAGTATGTATATAGTTTGTTGGAAAATGGACCCTTCTGAAAGGTCGCCCCAAACTTTTTGCCTTCCTCTTTCTATTTTTCTGATCTTATTTCTGTTGGTTTTAGGACTCTGAGCAATTTACCACTGCTCGCCAGTGCTAAAGTGCATGTGCTCTTTCCTCTAAACATGGTATATTTGGTTTACATCTGTTTGGCATATTTAATTTACCGTGTAAGCCCCTTCTAAAGTGGTATATCATATACTTAGGGCCTGGAATCTAAATGCTACTAGTGGGACAACTGCACTTACCCTTTCAAATCTGTCCCAGGCCTGCCATTGCAAGGCCAGTTTGTGCAGTTTACTGCCACTTCGACTTGGTATTTAAAAACACTTGCCAAGATTTAAACTCCCCTTTGTTTACACATAGGTCACCCTAAGGTAAGGCCTAGGTAGCCCTATGGGCAGTGTGCTGTGTTACTAGAAGGTAGGACATGTACTTTTAAGTTTTAAATGGCTAATGGTGGTGACAAACAGCGAAATGCTTTTTTCACTACTCTGGCGCCTACTCCTCTCATAGGCTAGCATTGGAATTTCCTTAAACACTTTTAAGATGTAATTCCTGATTAGAAAGGAGTAGCTGAATCATGTTTCATATCTTTGGAATGTTAATGATAAATCTTTTTTAATGGTAAAGTTGGATTTAACATTACTATTTTAGAAATGCCACTTTTAGAAAGTGGACATTTCTCTGCTCTTGACTTTGCTCTGTGTGCCTGCAGCCTGTTTCCAATACATGTCTGGGTTGGGTGACAGCTGCACTTTGTGCATTCTGTCTAGACAGCTCAAACACAGGAAGGGTGGGTGTGGAGGGGACTCATTTGCATTCATCTGCACTCTGATAGCCTTCCTGAGCAGGAAGTGGGAGTGGGATCTGACACTTACATCTGAATAGGCTGAGCCCTGTCACCACACAAAGGACTGATTACCACCCACAGATAGCCTGGCAGACAGGGGGGCTGGGATGAAAGGGGACCTGTGCACTTCAATGAGCTGCTTTGAAGTCGCCCACCACTTCAAAGCACATTTGGGTATAAGTACTGGGGTTCTGACCCTACCAAATCAGTACACTACTGGACCTGCAAAGAACTCTGCCAAGAGTAAGGACTGCTGTGCTACAAGGATTGTAACTCTGCTTGACTGACTGTTCTAAGGAAGTGCTTCACTGCTTTCCTGAGCTGCTCTGCTGCCTGCTGAGGATAAGGACTGGACCCATCTCACTTGAATCCAGAGTGACTCCAAGGGCTTTCTGGTTTGCCTCCTGTTTTCTGAAGTCTCAGGGTCATAAAAGACTTCTTACAATTCAGCTGGTGCTGCTGGACTCCAGTCCTCGGCCTCAGAAGAGGGTTTTTGCTGCTTTTCTACATCAATGTCGACTCAGCAGCGGCTTTGCGCCAATCGGAACCAACACATCGCCCTTCTATGCCAACACATTGGCTGCTCAACATCAGTAGCTCTACAGTGAGGCTCAACGCCGACAGCATGGATCGGCACCAACGCTCGTCTCCATCCACGTTATCAATGATGTCACGGCTTCTCCTCAACTCTGTGCCTCTAGTCCTCAGCGTCAACACTTTGCTCCATCCAAGGTACCTATCAGTGGGACCTGTCTGAGTCCTGTAGCAAGCCTGCCTTCTATTGTAGTCGGCCTGAACTTTGGATTTATCTCAATCTAGCATGACCTCAAGTAATTTTTTAGCGCTATTGACTTATAAGCACTATTTTTGCTTTACTCATTAAAAATTCATAACTCAGGTTTTACTTATTGGATTTTTGTCGTTTTTGTCTTGATTTTCTCATAAGAATATCTTTATTTCTCTACAGCTGTGTGGAGTCTTTATGTGGTGTTTGCATTGTGTTACTGTGTGTGTGTTGCACAAACACTTTACAAATTGCTTCTTTAGATAAGTCTGCCAGCTCTGTGCCACGCTACCAGAGGGTGAGCACAGGTTATCTTCTAGTGTGTATTCAGCTTACCCCGACTAGAGTGGTGGTTCCTGCTTGGACAGGGTGTGTACCTCTGCCAACCAGAAACCAAGTTCTAACATAGGTGCTATGAGCTCCCAGGGTTCCAAGGGCTCTTCTCCCCCTGCACTTTTTCTGGTCACATCTTGTCATATACCCTTGCCCATAGCCTCCTTCTTTTTCTGTTTCATTGTCTTCTCAATAGTATTAGTGATTTTGAAGTCCAGCACTTCCGCCTCCGAGAGTCAGCCCTCCGGGAGAATGATAATCAGTGCTTTTCACCTCCTCTCTGGTACCTTGCACTCCTCCAGGTGTCCTCAAGGAGTCCTCCCAAAATCCTCAGGTCCCCTCAATACTTCCTGTTCTCCTCTCCCTCTTACCCCTTTCTCCTTCTCCTTCTCTCTTGGTTGATACCACAGGTTTGAGAACAGGCTCTAGAGAATCCAGCCAGGTGAGTGCAGGAAGGTGCTGGGAGGGTCTTGGGAAGAGTGGCAAGAGTGGGAAGAAAGTATGTTGTGCTCTCACCTGTGGAGTATGGAGAGCTGATGGAGATGGCAGAGTTATGTCATGTTGCTCCAATCAGGTACTCTGTACAACCTCAACTTCCATGAGTATGACAAGCCAAAATGCAAGTTCTACCTGGCCAGTTGGCGCTGAAGTAGAGTGTCACCAGCCTTGTGCCAGTTTTCTTCACAGTGCTTGCCGGTGCAGTATGGTTGGGTTCAACACCCTGCTTCCTAGGGTCTCCAAACCTTCATCTCCATCCTCCAACCTCAGGCAGGATCTTGGTGGGAACTCTATTGCAGAATGGAGACCCAAGGTGTGTTCAAAGGCTAACTGAGCTTGCCCTCCCCATTAGATCAGCTGTGTCAGCCACAATTCAGGAGGTGGAGCGGTGACACAGCGGTGACACAGCGGCACAACAGCTGAATCTGCTGGTGGTGAGAGGGGTGGACGAAGGACGGGCAAAATGTTTGGCAGAGCTTCTGACACAAAGAGCAAATTTCACTGGCATCTACATATACCTTCTCTGCACTGTACAGTCATGCTTACATATAAAATGCCTAGTATACAGAAGCACCAAATCAAACGATGAGAGGGAGTGGAGGCACACATTTGCAACTTTATGGGCTAGTTGTTTTATCTTGTTCTTCAGTTGCAGCAGGATACATGCTGTTCTCACTAAAGAAATGAGATATAGCTTCCCTGCCTACAAATACTTGAAAGAAGAAAGGCTGACACTGTCTGAGATGTATGCCAGTGTGACTTAACATACAGAATCCATAATGTATAGATACCATTTCTCTGTGGAAATGAGGTTTGACTGTTGCCCAAAGATGTGGCTCCCTTATAGAATCCTAGAACTAAGCTGTAATTATCCACAAGATTGGTCCCATCTACTTTTAGTCCTGGCAAAATGCCAATAAGCATGCACCTACTCTGCAGATGATCAAACCTTATCCATGAATACGAACTCTGCCACATAATTTCTCATTTACTGTATAAATGATCACCAAATGCAGATTCTTGAGCTATCAGACCTGCTTTTGAATTTGTTAAGATCCACAGCCTTGATCAATTCTAAATAACAGGCCCTGTCTACACTTAAGGTATAGGTTCACTAAAAGACAGAAAGTCATTTGTCAAAATGTCTCCATGAACAAGAACTGAGGATATTCCATCATTATATAACGTATAAAGAATATTTGTTAGAAGACCTACAACCTCTAAAGGTGTCTTGTAGCAAGAGGATCATAAACTAATCATGCTATTTCTAGGGTGAAAATAAAAATTTGCAAAGGACGTTATCATAGGGATGACCACAATTTTTTCACAGATTGAAGACAGGAGGCCAGAGAACAAAGTTTAGAGAACCTTCTGCACAGATTTCCAAATACAGCAATTAATGTACTGAGCAATGGGGGTGAGGGTTTCCTGTGCACAGAATTCAACTGTTAAATGAGAGATGGATCAAACAATGGCTGCATGTTCTCATCTATAACATCATGATCCTCAGAATTACCATCACAATCAGAATGAAGGCAGGTTAAACATCTGTTGCATTACATGAGAGATCAGGAAAGCATCATATCTACTAGAATATGGCACTGTCCTGCTCTATTCCTAGATAGAGCATAATCAAGCTACCTAGCACCATACACACACACTTACCTTTTCACCATACTACAAAGGTATCTGTGTCATGTCTAGCATTGCTTTTCAACTGGAAGGGAAAAGTAGAAAATGCTATGCCTTTTCCCACTTGGGATGTGGGCTGTGCAAAACCTGTCTACTAATATTAGCAGATGTGGTTTCGGCATAACAAATTGTGGGAGGTTGCATGGGAATGTATATGTACCACGCATAGAATGCCCCCTTGATGCAAAGCAATGCAAAGTAGTGCAAAGTAAATTCAAAATACACATTTTGCACCCATTTGCATCACATTTGTGACGCAAACCCAATGCAATATGTCAGTAAATTTGCCTCCAGGTATTCCTCTGTGGCTTGTGGCTCACATGTATTGATGATGTTTTATTAAAACGGAAATTTGCTCTGGGATTGTACTTTTTAGTATTGAAGCAGCCACCTCACCACTGCAATTTTGTAGTTTCCTGTGTTTAGTTGTTAAATTGTTCAGCTCTGGTATAATTAAACAAGAAAAAAGAGTTAATAATACGAGCCTCCGGTTTTGCCATAAAATTAACTTCCATGCACTTAAACGAGAACTCAGAAAAGATCTATACGTTTTGTTACACTCCTTTGCATCATTGATTAAATATAGTTTAACTGCATAAAAATGTCAAGACACTTTTTTACAGCGTAACTAATGTTTCATTTGCTATGCATCCTCGGGAATATTGCAGTAAAAGTGTTATTGCCTGGCTTAATGTGGAAACGCCATTTTTCCAGAAGGGAAAACATACTGTAATGAAATTTAAAAGCAAAGTAGCATCAATCAGAAAATTTATAGCAGAATAGATTTGGTATCACAATTGAAAATGAAACCGATATAATTTGACAATGATGTCTTTTAACATGAAAGAGAAAGAATATTTCATTCTGTATGTTGTGTCTTTTTCATATGATTTTGAAAAGGCAGTTTTCCATGCTTTACTAACTATACTGGGAATTACGGTATCTGTTCTTCTCTTTTAAAACATAGAGGGGCCGATTCCGATCTCGGCCGGTAGGGCACCGAATCGGATTCGGCTGAACCGGATCCGATTCGGAGCCCTTTTTCCCGACCGATTCGTACGTGCGTCCGGCAGAGCGAGTACGATGCGAGCGCGTGTGAATTCGCCGACCGACTCGTTTGCGGGTCCCAACCGCTCCGACAGACTCGCACGGATGCGCGTCACACCGCGCAATGGAGACGTTCCCCGACCGGGCAAGTACGATGCGCGCCGCGAGCAGTCCGACCGACTCGCGCCGTCCGGCTCCAAGAAGCAGTCGGAGCCGTACTTTGGGGGTCCGTGTCGGACCCCCTGTACGCGTAGCCGTGCGGAGTCGCACACAGGGGGACCCATGGGTCCCCCTACCTGTGCATGTACGCCACGAGTCGCTTCGAGGCGTACCCGCTGTAGGGGGCGCCCTTGTTCGCCTCGCACCCATTGAGTCAATGCGAGCCCGCGTACGCGTTGTATGACCGGCTCCCATCGACTTCAATGGGAGTCCGACCGACTCGAGTCCGATAGCATACGTGCGCATCGTACTCATTCGGTCGGGCTGCTAGGGTCCGATTCGGTCGGAAATCTCTCCGGGTCCGGCTCGGTCGGAGAGATTTCCGGCCCGAATCGGAATCGGCCCCAGAATGTTTTGCTGTGATAGAAGCAACAACCAGTGCTTTAGGTTTTAGATTTTTTTGCAGTGGGATTTCACATTCTTGCTTCCATACATAGTTCCGCTTCCATGAATCGTATAATGTGATGGATGACTATTATTATATTTACCAGGGTGCTGCTGAGTGCAGTTCCTTTATTGATATGTATTCTGGGCCAGGCGCTTCATATTAAACAAGTGCACATGTACCATATAATGTTGCAGTAAATGTAATGTCTGCCACATTGTTCAGGCATTGAAGGAAGGCATTCTCAATGCTGTATTAAAATGCAGATGTTAAAAAGAATCAACCCGGAGATGAACCCTACGTGCAATGATCAAAATGAAATGCATTTAGAAGAATAACGTTTCTGTTCAGCTTGAACAGATTACAAATTTAGCATATTCAAGTCAAAATTAAATTTCTTTTTTCATCAGAATAAATATATATTCAATTTTAGAATGTGTATAATCCTTTTCTTGCATGCCCTCTAAGGTCTGTCTGTGCTCTTTGTTTAATTATCATATTTTTATATACTACTACTGGTGTTAGGAGGTTTCCTTTCAAGTTAGATCCAACTACCTATTAAAAAAATATTGGTTACAATGGAAAGTGGGGTTCTTCATAAAAAGGTGACAATTAGAATGCTTTGCTTCCAAATTTACATATTTTGGGCAATTTACCACTGATAACCAGTGCTAAAGTGCATGTGCCCACTCCCCTAAACATGGTAACATTGGTTTATCCACAATTGGCGTATTTAGTTTACTTATAAGTCTCCCTTGTAAAATGCACTACATGTACCCAGGGTCTGTGAATTAAATGCCACTAGTGGGCCTGCAGCACTGATTGTGCCACCCACCTAAGTAGCCCATTAGAACATGTCTCAGGGCTGCAACTGTAGAGCCTATGTGTGCAGTCTACTCTGTCATTTTGACTTTGCACTTAATACCCCTGGCCAAGCCTTAAACTCCCCTTCTATTACATATAGGTCGCCCCTAAGGTAGACCCTAGGTAGCCCATAGGGCAGGGTGCTATGTAATTAAAAGTAGGGCATGTATGTTTAACTTTCACATGCCCTGGTAGTGCAAACAACTCCCAAATTCCTTTTTCGCTACTGTGAGGCCTAACCCTCTCATAGGTTAACACTGGGGATTCCTTGTTACATCTAAGAAGTATTATTCCCAAGTGGAAGGAGTAGGAGCTGTCATTTTTAGTTCCTATGGAAGTGTAATGATACATCCTCTATAATGGTAAAGTCAAATTTAGCATGACAATTTCAAAAATGCCACTTTTGGAAAGTTCTAATACAATAGGGCAACCCAATCTTCCTCAAGGAACTGGGTATAATAGTCAATTCACAGAAATTGTTCCCTGAGGAATTGTTTCTCCAATATTTATCACTTTAAATGGTCACAGAAGTGATCCTATTAATTACCTTCTAATGATGATTCATAAATACAAACATAGACATATTGTTATCAAGAAGAGTATACTTTAACTCAGTCCATATTTCATTGGTTCAGTTATATATGTCATATGTTCAAACTATATTACATACATCAAATTCACAGCAGTACATATACAAATTCATACACTGGTGCTGACATATAATACCTCAGTTTCATCAATTTATATTCAATATAAGGATTAAAGGAAGTGCAGCCAATCCTCTAAACAAAATCATTTTCACAAAATCAAAAGTCCCATCAATTCAATAATCAGATGGAACTAAATATGACAAATCTGTAATTGATAATGTTAAGGAGGATGAGTTGTTGATTTTTTGGTCTCTAGTGGCCAGCTAGGTCTGCAAGAACATCCTCTGGACTTAGCACTGAAATGTAATGAATCATGTAAGTACTGACATAAAACATACCAATAAGTCAAATGTAATCAGACCAATACATCGACTCAGTTTAGGCATCGCCTGCCCACATCCAATCAAAACACCTTGCAGTAACCAAGCAACTACCAAATCCAGTGCATCCACCAGGTGAAACCATAAAATTCCAGTGATATACCAATAAAACAAACAAAAACCAAAGTGAGGTACACAACATACATTATCTGAACAGTGAACCACTGTTAACATCATCTCTAATTAAATACCTTGCTACCAAAGTAATTAGGCACCACAACGGATGCCCAAACCAGCATGTGAGTCATGCTCCAAACCCAAGAACAAAACAAATAATCAATACTGAAGCAACAACCAAAATAGTCCAAGAAAATGCCTAAGGAGTACCAAAGGGTCTTACCAAACTCCAGTTAGAATACAGACCAATTTTATCTATAAAACAAGTGACAGAATGCGCAGCCTGTAGTTAAAACCCTTTCACTAATGCTCTAAATGCATTTGATATTAGTATATCAATCCTCATAGGGTAGGATATTTACTAGTACTCAGTATCAAGATATCTACTTCTCCAATCCAGCTAACCTGGTTGCCATGCTAAGACGTGGAAAAGACATGTGTCTTAAAAGCTCGCCCCTGGCAGATCACATGAGCATTCCAGATACGTGGTGGCCATCTTTAAATTACTTGGGTGTAAAACAACACCCAGACTCCATATAAAAAAATATCCATTCTAAGGAATATGGTACAAGACTGACACTCAATATCAATGTCTATCAGCAAGAGGCAGATACTGGAAAAGTAGTTCCCATTTATAGATGCGGAATTCACACACATCTTACAGCCAACTCACTCCCAATCACATGTATATCCAGGGAATTCGGCAGCCGTCTAAAAGTGATCAATATGAGACTAGATGTAGCTGTGATGATATGGCTCCCCAGATCAGTTGACTGGGGGTGAGTGCTTGCATTGTTCAACACTCCGTCCATCATCCCCTTTGGTTTTGCTATGTTCGCCCTAAGTTGCCAGGGTATGCCCAGACGTGGGTCCCTTGCTCACTTTGCCACTGGATTCAAGATAGCCTGGCTGATGACGGCTGTAAGTCAGAAACCGGTCCCAGGATGCTTGTTTCCGGTCCAGGGAAGACATGGCTTGGCAGTTCGGGCTGGACTGTTCCCATGAGGCACAGGGTCAGACTGATTTGCATATGGCCATGTCTGAACTGGGGTGGCGGAGTGAGCTAAAGAATGATGATGGATTAAACCCAGATCAGTTGACTGGGGGTGAGTGCTTGCATTGTTCAACACTCCGTCCATCATCCCCTTTGGTTTTGCTATGTTCGCCCTAAGTTGGCAGGGTATGCCCAGACGTGGGTCCCTTGCTCACTTTGCCACTGGATTCAAGATAGCCTGGCTGATGACGGCTGTAAGCCAGAAACCGGTCCCAGGATGCTTGTTTCCGGTCCAGGGAAGACATGGCTTGGCAGTTCGGGCTGGACTGTTCCCATGAGGCACAGGGTCAGACTGATTTGCATATGGCCATGTCTGAACTGGGGTGGCGGAGTGAGCTAAAGAATGATGATGGATTAAACCCAGATCAGTTGACTGGGGGTGAGTGCTTGCATTGTTCAACACTCCGTCCATCATCCCCTTTGGTTTTGCTATGTTCGCCCTAAGTTGGCAGGGTATGCCCAGACGTGGGTCCCTTGCTCACTTTGCCACTGGATTCAAGATAGCCTGGATGATGACGGCTGTAAGCCAGAAACCGGTCCCAGGATGCTTGTTTCCGGTCCAGGGAAGACATGGCTTGGCAGTTCGGGCTGGACTGTTCCCATGAGGCACAGGGTCAGACTGATTTGCATATGGCCATGTCTGAACTGGGGTGGCGGAGTGAGCTAAAGAATGATGATGGATTAAACCCAGATCAGTTGACTGGGGGTGAGTGCTTGCATTGTTCAACACTCCGTCCATCATCCCCTTTGGTTTTGCTATGTTCAGCCCTAAGTTGGCAGGGTATGCCCAGACGTGGGTCCCTTGCACACTTTGCCACTGGATTCAAGATAGCCTGGCTGATGACGGCTGTAAGCCAGAAACCGGTCCCAGGATGCTTGTTTCCGGTCCAGGGAAGACATGGCTTGGCAGTTCGGGCTGGACTGTTCCCATGAGGCACAGGGTCAGACTGATTTGCATATGGCCATGTCTGAACTGGGGTGGCGGAGTGAGCTAAAGAATGATGATGGATTAAATCCAGATCAGTTGACTGGGGGTGAGTGCTTGCATTGTTCAACACTCCGTCCATCATCCCCTTTGGTTTTGCCATATCCATAACCTGAGTCACAACCTAAAGTTTACTTGTATACTCAATCGCCAACCTATCTAAACTGGTCAAACAAAAAGAAGGCTATAATCTACAATACACTTCACAAAGAAATCCTCTTTTATCAAAAATGATGGATAAATAAGAAGCATATCATTAAACATAATAGTAAACCATCCAGGAGATACATTACTTATTAAGAAAAGACACAGCCATATATATCTCATCACACAGAAACCAGTCCTTGAACAGGAATATCTAACTACATAGAAAGGGCATTAAAGCGTGGCCAATGTATGCCACTCAACATGTTGATTCAGTACTTTGCCCACTGTCTTGGCCATCCTGATCCACTTGTTTTCCTTAATTGTAGGCAGGCGATCCACATCCTACCTTCATCTAGAACACCTGACCTCCTCCAAAACAACTCATTTCATTTCATTTGGGGCATGTGCCAGACTTACTTAATGATCCACTAGTGGTGCATTTGCCACTTTATAATGTATGCGTCACTGATGTTGAATTTTAAGTTTCTTTACATCTTGAGTAGTTTTTCCTATGTAATACAATGCACAGGGACATTCAATACAATAAATCACATTTTTTTGAACAGCAATTCTCAGAGTCCATGACTTTTCATTTAGTATACATGTTTTTACTACAGTTGTCGTGACACATGCTGAACAATTCCCACATGGATAATGTCCCAGTACTGGCTTCAAACCCCAAAGTTGCTACAGCGACAAAGGTTCTGGATCTATATAGGCCCTAAGCAGGTGATCTCTCAAGTTCTTGCCTGTTTTGAAGGTAAAAACCAGTCTTTCCCACTTGGTTTTAGCAGTGACCAATAGATGCCAATTTTTTAATATGGTCTTTTTCTCCTATTGGACTCAGTATTAAAGGTCTTTACACAGGTCAATCTCTTTTGTTCTTCCCGATTTTTTACTTGCAGTAGGGCATCATGATCATACTATCAAGCCGATTTTAATGAGCGCTTCACTAAGTGATATGGATAGCCTCTCATTATCAATTTGGACATTAGGATTTTAGCTTTGGCAAAATAGTCATCCCTTTTGGTACAGTTACGTTTAATCCTTAAAAACTGTCCAAAGGGGAGATTATGTGTCAAAGTTCTTGGGTAATGGCTTGTGTATTTTAAAAGTGTGTTCCTAGCAGTTGATTTGGTGTATAGGCCTATAAACAGTGAACCTTGATCATCAGAAATTTTTAGATCTAAGAAATGTATTGAGTGATTGTTATATTCAATAGTGAATTGTAAATTGCTATCCTGTGTATTGAGACACTTATGAAACTCCATCAGTTCAATTGTGGAGCCATGCCAGACCATCAGAACACCATCTATATATCTAAACCCTTTTTCACATCGTGACCAAAAGCATTATTATTGTAGATGACTCTGTCCTCGAATGGAGATACATAGAGATTAGCTATGTCCTGGGCAAAAATTGCCCCCATCGTAACTCCTTTTATCTGAGCATAAAACTCACTGTTGAAGATAAAATAATTATGCTCTAGGGAAATACTAGCACAATCAACGAAGAAACTGGTGGGTACCTTATGGGGTCGTGGTCTGGACTCTATAGTTCTTTCAATAACTGATAGCACCTCTGATTGGGAAATATTTGTATAAAGACTTTGGATGTTCATTGTTACAAGAATGTTAGACTGGGCATCGAATTTAAGTCCCTCTATTTGTGTGATTACTGCAAGGCTATCTATAGTGTACGACCTTGTAGAAGGCACAAACAGCTTAATAAATAAATCCACATATTCTGCCAAAGGTTGCAACAATACGTCTACCCGGTGGATGTTGTTCATCTTTATGGATTTTAGGAAGCGTAGAAAATGCCAGGATAGTAAAGTCCTTTTTGTTAACATAATCGAATTCTTTCTGGCTGAGCCATAATCCCAAAAAGACCCAACATGGTCAGACTGGTGATATCCGTCCTGATGCTGACAGTAGGATCTTTCAGTAATCTCAAATAATGTAACAGATTCTGCAACTGTCTTAATAACTCTGTATCACAGTCCATTTTACCCTGTACAGTGATACTTCCACCTTTATCTGCCGGTGTTATTATAATCTCCCTGCGGTTTTCTGGGGAGGTCAAGGTATCATTCTGAACTTTAGTGAAATTAAATTTGATGTATTTGTGTTGTTGAAATATCTGTTCCAACTCAGTTAAAACCACATTTTCAAAGGTCAATAGTTCTTTTGACATCAGGTTAGCAGGTGGAAAGAAAAAAGAAGGACAATGTAAACCTGTAGTGTTCGTACCTATACGAATATAGGTGTTGTCACAAAAAAATACTTTAGTCGTAAAGTTCAAAATAACTTATACAGCTCAATCTATGTTAGAAAAGGATTCTTTCTATTCATGGGTATGAAGGACAGGCCAGAACTCAATACTTCAGTTTCCATTGAGCTGAGCTCATGGGATGACGAATTAAAGATTGGGACAATTTCTAAATTCTCACTCATGTTATCAGAGTCTACCACTCATAATGCTGGTTCCGGGTTTGTCTGAACCCTGGTGTGTACTGGTTCCTGAACCATCCTCGTCTAATTTTGCTTACTCGGCTTCGTTTGGGTCTTTGGCCCCGTTGTAAAAAAGTCTGGTTAGAAGCTGATGGACCTGGTCCAAAACCAAGAATAGTTTCCCTACCTGCAGTGCTATCACTATCCGAGCCTGATGAGGTAGTATTAGAAAAGGTAAGTCGTGTCTGAAATACCCCGGTATAATTAAGGCCCTGTCAATAAAAAAATCTTTCTCAGATAAGGATACGTCTGTTCTTTATGGTATTTTCTGATGTCTTTTTGGAGTTTTTCAGTTTTCTCTAATATTATTTTATATGGAGTTTGGGTGTTGCTTTACACCAAGTAATTTCAAGATGGCCACCATGTATCTGGAACGCTCATGTGATCTGCCAGGGGCGGGCTTTTAAGAAGCGCGTCTTTTCCACATCTTAACTTGGAAAACAGGTTAGCTGGATTGGAGAAGTGGATATCTTGATGCTGAGTACTAGTAAGTATCATTTTAACTACAGGCTGTGTGTTCTGTTGCATGTTTTATAGATAAAATTGACCCGTATTCTAACTGGATGTTGGTAACACCCTTAAGTACTCCTGAGGCATTTTCTCTGTCTATTTTGGTGGTTGCTTGAGGATTGATTATATGTTTTGTTCTGGAGTTTGTAGCATGACTCACATGTTGGTTTGGACATCCGTTGCGGAAACAAATTTCTTTGGAAGCAAGGTATTAATTAAAGATAACTTTGACAGTGGTTCACTGTTCAGGCATTGGATGTTGTGTTCCTCACTTTGATTTAGTTTTTTTTAATGGTATATCATTAGGATTTTGATCTTAAGTCATGGTTTCACCTGGTGGAAGCACTAGATTTCGTAGTTGCTTGTTCACTGGTAGGTGTTTTGATTGATTGTGGGCAGGCGATGCACAAACTGACTGGATGTATTGGTCTGATTACATTTGACTTCTTGGTATGTTTTATGTCAGTACTTACAGGATTTATTACATTTCAACACTAAGGGGCCGATTCTGATGCGGGTTGGAAAAGCTTCCCGACCGAATCGGTTGGGAAATGGTGTCCGACCCACTCGGATCGGGAAAGTCCGACCGGCGGAGTAGGATGCATCCGGATGCTTCCAGATACGATTTGGTTGAACTCCCATTGACTTCAATGGGAACATTTGTTCCTAACCGCATCAGAATTGGGCCCTCGGTCGGGAAGACACGTTCCCGATCCGATTTGGAAGGAGCAAATGCCGTTAGGAGGCCTTCCTAACCGCATCAGAATCAGGCCCTCGGTCGGGAAGCTTTTCCAACCCGCATCAGAATCGGGCCCTAAGTCCTGAGGATGGTCTTGCAGACCTAGCTGGCCACTAGAGACCGAAACGTTGACAACTCACCCTCCTTAATATCAATTACATTTTTGTTATATTTAGTTCCATCTGATTATTTCAATGTTGAATATTGACTTGACGGGACTTTTGATTTTGTGAAAATGACTTTAAGAGGATTGACTGCATTTCCTTTAATCCCTATATTGAATATACAGTGAAGAAACTGAGGGATTATATGGCAGCACCAATGTATGAATTTGTATATGTACTGCTGTGAATTTTGATATGACATATATAGCTAAACCAATGAAATATGGATTGAGTTAAAATATACTGTTCTTGATAACAATACGTCTATGCTTGTGTTTATTAATCATCATTAGAAGGTAAATAATAGGATCACTTCTTAGACCATTTCACCCCTTCGCCGCGGCGCGAATTCCGCCGTGGCGCAGGGGGGCTAGGGGGTGAACGCGGCGCTTTGGTGCTCATGATGGCTCCACGCCATCATGAGTCACGGGCGGCATGTGCTCATGACGGCGTGGTTCTGTCATGACCACGCCCGCTCATTAATTCGCCCGCACAGGCGGGGAATTAGTACCGCGTGGGCGGAGCAGCAGCGGCATGACGGAACCACGCCGTCATGAGCACACGCCGCCCGTGACTCATGACGGCGTGGTTCCGTCATAAGCACTCAAGGGGTTAAAGTGATGAATATTGGAGAAATAATTCTTCAGGGAACAATTTCTGTGAATTGACTTTTGTAAAGTTGGCATTTTTCTGCTCTTAGCACTGTGTGCCTGCTGCCTGTCTCTAATACACATCTGGGGTGGGTGACAGCAGGGCCTTGTGCATTCCCTCTAGCCAGCAACATGCAATGGGATCTTAGATGTAATTTGAATGGCCTTAATGGACCATTAACTACTTTGATGGGGGCAGAGCTGAGCACTGCCTAACTTACACCTGAATGGGCTGTGTCCTGTCCCTACAAAAAAGAACTGCCTAACCCCCTGTAGTGAGTCTGGAGCCAGGGAAGAAAAAGGAGGACCTCTGTGCACTTTAAAGCACCTCTTTGAAGTGTCCACACTTCAAAGGCACCACTGGGTATAGGTACTGGACCACTGACCCTACCAACTCAGTACAATTCATGATATATGGATACTCTGCCAGGAAAAAGGACTGCTGAGCTGCTGAAGGGTTGCTAGTCTGCTGAACTGCTACTCTCGAAAAGCTGTTTTTCCACTGTGCTGACCTCATACTCCAATGGCAGGATCTGGCAGATGCAGAACTTTTACACTCACTTCCAAGGGCCCTGGACTGGGTTAGCACCACTTGGCAGAGCAGGACTCACAGCAAGCAAAGTCCAGGTGCTGTTTGAAGATGGAAGAGAAGTCTTTGTTATCATTGAGACTTCAGCAAAAGGAGGCAAGCCAACAAGCGCTTGGGGAAACTTAGGTTCTGGGATGTAGAGATGCAGGTCGAGTCCTTCTCATTCCCAGGAAAGAAGCAGCAGGCAGAAGCCCAACACAGCAAAGAGTTCAGCAAATTGGCAGTCCCGACTGGCAACACAGAAGTCCTTCTTCCTGGTAGAATGTCCTAAGTTCCAGAAGTGTTCTGATTTGGTGGTGTCAGAGGTCCAGCACTTATATCAAGTTGGTCCTTTCAAGTTGGGAGATTCACAAGGAGGTGCTTCGAAGTGCATGATACCCTGCATTTCCTGCCCTGGCTCCAGACTCAACCTAGGAGGGATTGCATTCCTTTGTGTGTAGACGGGAAACAGCACTTTAAGGTATAAAAGGTCAGCTCCTTCCTCCCATCCTCCTCCGGATAACCCATCAACGTGCAGATGGCGACTCAGTCACACGTACCCTTCCTTTTTTTTTTTTTACTTTATTTTGATAGTTTGAGAAACAAAACAAGTCATGATAAGCCATATTTACAAAGATATACAAAACCAATACACATACAGAAATAAGAAAACCAAACACATGATGAGCGCAGTGGAGAATAATAGAAAAAACAAATAAAAAAATAAGAAACATCAGACAAAACTAAAGATCAGTTGTAAGCCCTAATAGGCAGGATACAGACTACCAGAAAAACAGCCCTAAGAAGAAAGCATTAAACATACGATTTTACATTTGGCCCTTTTCAATAATAAGGAATCACTGCTTTAACCATTCCTCTAGCGGGGCCCAGATCTTGGAAGCCAACTCCCGCCTCCTTCTCCCCCTTAATAGAAAAACAGAAGACTCCAAATTATACAAAGCTAGCATCCTAGCTCTCCAGTTAAAAAACGTAGGGGCTTCAGGGCTTAACCATTGTGAAGTGATACATAGGCGAATCATAGCCATTACTACAAACAGAAAAGCGGAAGTATATCTCGTTCTTTCGACCATCGCAGTGCCTTCACACCCCATTATTACCATCTCCGAAGAGACCGGTTGCCAGTGATTTTATTGCTAACTCGACCTCCTCCCACATGATTGGAGCAGAAAGAACCTCATTCTGTTTAACCTCGCAAGTGCTCAAAAATATTTTGGTAGGAAACCCAGGGTCTTTAAGGCCCTCCAGACTTTAGTTCAAGAGCACGCATTAATTGATGTCTGGCATAGGCACAATAAAGACAAAGATGGGTACACATATTATTCTGCCCCCCACAATAAAATGGTCCGGCTGGACTATTTTTTTATGTCAGATCAGGCGGCAGAGTTGGCTTCCGTTACAGTATCCCCAAGGATTTTATCCGATCATAACCCACTGATAGTGGAATGTCCCTGGGTCCGTCAGGTTAGAGCTCCCAGGACATGGACATTCGAAAGAAAATTATTGCATGATCAGGCCTATCGGGATCATATGAGAAAGTGGTTAATCGAATTTTTAAACATTAATAGAAAAACTGCTTCTGACTGCATAGTCTGGGATACACTTAAGGCTGCAGTACATGGGGAGACCAAGAGCTTTGCAGCCTTTCGATGGAAGACTGTTCAGGAGCAGATAAAGTCCCGTGTGGAGGAACTTAGGGTGGCAGAATTCGAACTAACACGTAATATTAAGGATGGCCTCAATACGGATCAGAGTCAGCAAACTGTAGCCATAATCAAGTCTAAACTGTTGGAATTTTTTGGGCAGGATCTGGCCGCTAAGTACCTGCAATATCGTACAATGATGTATGAATATGGGGAAAACTCGGGTAGAATCCTTGCTAAAAGGCTCCAACAGAAAAGTTTGTTAAACCGAATCACTAGAATTCAGGATCAGCAGGGTGTTATACAGGATACGCAGGAGGGGGTTATGGATGTGTTTCAGAAGTTCTATACCTCGTTGTATACGGAAGATAATGTTAGATCTCAGTTCGAGCCTCTGGTCGAGGGCTTTCTTCTGGATATTGGTACCCTTAAAGTTACAGCCGCACACGTACCCTTCCATTGTGTTTCTGTCTAGAGGGAATGCAGGTAGCCAGCTGTCACCACCCCAGACATGTATTCCAGGGACAGTCAGAAGGCACCAAATGGTTTAAGTAAGAATATTCCAACTTTCTAAAAGTGTCATTTTCAGAACTGCAATGTAAAAACCAATTTCAACATAAGTTGTGTTTTTAAATTGTCCTGAGACACCAAATTTAGGGGTACCAGCTCTTCCCAACTGGAAACTACACTTATAAAAACTAATAAGGCAATCCCAATGTTATCGTATGGTAGAGATAGGCCTTGTAGTAGTAATAAACAAATTTAAGAAAATTTCACTCTTAGGACATGTAAAACTTAAAAGAACATATCCTAATTTTTAAATACACTGCACCCTGCTCCTGGGTTGTCCAGGGCCAACTTTAGGGGTTACGTATTTGTAATAAAAAGGAAGTTTTGGACCTGTAAAGTAGGTTAACTTGCCAGGTCGACATGGCAGTTTAAAACTGCACATACAGGCTCTGCATTGGCAGGCCTGAATCACGTTTAAAGTGCTACTTCAGTGGATGGCACTATCAGTGCTGCAGGCCCACTAGTAGCATTTGATTTGCAGGCCCTGGACACATGTAGTGCAATTTACTAGGGGGCTATAAGTAAGTTAAATATGCCAATTGCGGATAAACCAATGTTACCATGTTTTAAGTAAAGAGCACATGTACTGGTTAGCAGTGGTAAAGTGGCCAGATTCCTAATGCCAGCAAAAACGAAGTGAAGAAAAACAGGAGGTCAGAAAGCAAAAAAGTCAGAGAAAACCATGCCAAGAATGCCAGGTCTAACAGTAAGGAAAATGTATCTTAAGTCAAATGACTAAGAAATGGAAGTTAATCCCAGCAAGAATAAGATTAGTTTGCAACCATATTCACTAAGAACCTGACTCATGAACACCTGCTGTTAAGAGCAAAATAGGTATAGCTATAGGAGGTGGCATCTATTCTCCCACTCTTTGATACATGTCAAAGCTTAAGTGCAGCAATGCTACTGATTATTGTTACTTCATGACCCTAATCCTCACACATCTCACACAACAGTATCATTGGGACCAATTTACAATCCACACCCTTTTCAAACATGCAATTGGAAATGGATACCGGGAACCTAATGCAATCGGATCACCTCTTGACCCTGGGTGTGGTAGGAAATGCAACATATGTGACAATGTGATACGATAAAAAGTAAAACAATATCAACTTGGTAATCTCTGAAGATCATGTATCTGTTTCCATGGTTTGTGTGTAGATCGTTGACCAGTAGTCACCAATATCCCCCTTTTTCACACTCATAATTGAGAATACTTTAATTTTCAAAACTGCTACTTTGAACACTTTCTATTGATGAAGTGTGATAAATTACATTGTAATAAACTCTAAAAGTATTTTCCTCTCAAGAAACTTTCTTTACTTTTGTCCTTCAGCGCAGGTTAGAGAGTAACTACTGACCTCAAAGTTTTCATCTCTCAACTCTTTTTGCATATTGAAAACATCCGAGCTATTTGCAGACTGGCTTCCACTACAAAGAAGAACAGAAACTATGCTTTCTAACATGAGAAACAAGATATCCACCACAAGGGACAGAGGCAAAGTCTCAACCCTTCCTTTTAGACCACTTTTCACATTATACATAATTGGCTTTACTCTCTCAAGCATGCTTGCATCCTGTAGAGGAGTGGGAGTCTCACCATATCTTGGTTCTGTTTCTTCCCCTCATATTGTTTCCATCAGGTATGCTGGGCCCCGGATCCCTAAGAGTTATTGGAACATTGAAATGTTGAGCGCTCCATTGAAGCCCTCTATGGGCGGAATGTTCTAATAGCTTTAAAACCCTCCGTAGCGGGCTCTACCGGCCATTATAGGCCTGCTCCCTTGTTTAACTCTGGAGTGGGCCTTTAATGGCCGGTAGAGCCCGCTACCATGGGCTCTAAGGCTATATTCTATCACTTGTGGGGTGCTCTAACACTCCTCATTCTCTGTCTCCCACGCATCTTCAATATACTAGGACTCATTTTTGATGTGCACAATGTGTGCTACAGTTTGTATGCAAGCCGCATGCATATCCTTTTGAACCTGGAAAAAGATTAAGGACCTCACCACCTTTTTGCTAATTGTATCCATCAATTCCAAAGCTATATGCACCACACCTAGCTCTACTTGGCAGCCAGAAGAAAGAAATGTTGCTTCTGGACCCAGTCAACCCGTATGTTTTATCTTTCAGTTGGCCTGATGTGATGTTCTGTCATTTTCTGAAGGTTTACAACTTTTCCTTCACTCTGCACGTAAACTCAGTCATCAAAATCACATTATAACATGTCTGCTTTGATGCACACTTCCTTTTACCTATTCTGTCAAAATATTACACTAGTCCTTGCATCGGAGTTACCCTTTCAGGATTACAACAAAAGTATCTTTACCAGTCTTTCTAAGAACGTGTTGATAAATTGAAAAGAATTCCAAAACATGGCCATCATAATCTGTGGACCCAAGTCCAAATTCAATATCACCCCCACCTTAAGAATTCGACATTCGCTACCTATCTAAAAGATGTCATTTTAAAATGATGTGCATTGTCCACAGATGTGTTCATAGTCATGTATCTGATTACCTGAAAAACTTTCTCAGCCCTGCCAACAGCTCAGGCATCAGAGACCCTTCTCTGCATAACTTCTGATTGCCAGTCGCCGCTTGGTTAAAATATTTGAGGCTGATCTCTTCATGTGAAGGGCACATTCCTACACAACTCCCTTCCTCAACCACTGAGATCAGAAAAAAGACTTTCTACAGTTGAGAAGATGTCTAAGAACTCATCAACAAATCAATCAATTAAAACAACACATTTTACCTGACCAGGCTGGGTCATTTGTAAAGATCATCGTAGGGAGATTCAAGGGGCTAGCCTAATTCAGCCCTACTGTCTCAAAATGTCTCATAAGATGAGCTCTCATTTTGGAAACTTGTTTACTTCTGATATATCAGAGACTAGATGCTTTGAGATAGTCTTAGACAGATCTAGTGTTACAAAGTCTGTTTAAAGCAATATGGCTTAACTGACTTTTTTTTTATAAATTCACTTGCTAAATTGAGTCTTGCCGATGGCACCAAGGTTTAATTTTAATCATCAACTTCAATTATTGGATTAAAAAGCTAGATGTACATGCTTCAAGATGCTGTGGCAGATGTGTAGAAAATGCAACTCTCTTTAGCAGAAATACGTTTTCTTTTGCAGAGTTAATTTTTCTGGTAGAAAACATTGTTATATGCTTAGGTTAGGCCCATGTAGCAAAGCTGCTCATTTCAAACATTGTCCTCTTTTTCACAATAACATTTCTGCAGTGACCTTTTGCACATATTTGGGAATCACTGACAGAATATCGACGATCAAAATATCGAGCTGCCAGAATATCGCTCACAAAATATAGACTACCAGAATATCGAATTCCTATCTACAAACAGGTAAGTACAAAAATATCGAATCCTAAATATCGTTGTAAATAATATAGGGGCATATTAGCAAGAAGAGGCGATAATCATCGCTAACCCTGCTTAGCGTGATTTTTTTATCGCCGGCTATCGCTGGAATATATCGCCACGCTAACGCTGTATTAGCAACGATTAGCGCTATGGCGATGAATATTCCAGCGATAGCGGGGGAAATGGGCCAACATCGCTGAAAAACCAGTGATGTTGCATGGAGAAGGGAGAACACCTTGCTGATACGACCCTGTGGTCGTATCAGCATAATCCACCCCCCATGTTAGGTATGGCTAACACCTGCTAATTGCAGGTGTTAAATAAATAGCGATGACCCGGTTAGCGCGACTTTTCACGACGCTAACTGGGGCCATGGCCACCTTGCTAATAGGCGATAGGCCTGTTAGCGAGTGTTTCCCAGGTTTGTTCGTCGGGAACGCCCACTTTGCATGTCATTAGCGATAAATATCGCTGACATGCAAAGCGGTAAAAACGGGCGCTAATGCCCGCAAACTGTCGCTAACTGCTGTTAGAGACAGTTTGCTGATAGAGCGATATAAATATCGCCGCTTTAGCGGCAAAAGTGCCGCTAAAGCGGCGATAGTGCCCTTGCTAATATGCCCCATAGTTTGCTAAAATATCGACTTTTTTAAATCTCTTAAAAGTAATGTAAAATTAATGAAATTATAACTATAATTAAGTTAAACATACTTAAAAATACTTAAATAACATTAAAATTAATAAATAATAAATGTAAGTTGAAAAAAAATAAACATGCATTTTTATTTTTTATTACATATATATTAACTTAATAATATTAAAAAATAATCAATATTTTTAATTATTAAATGTTAAAAACATAATTTTAAATATAATTACATATATATCTAAATAAACCTATAATACAAATATAAAAATAAATTATATATAATAAGTTAAAACATTTAAAATTAATTTAAAAAAAATAATATTTTACACTACATTAAATATAACAATACTAAAAAATTGCATAGCGTAAAAGATAAAATTTCTATTTCCACTACAACAAATGATACAGTAGGGAAAATGTTGGATAGCGGGTAAATAAAAATTACTATTCCCACTCCAGCGACTGGAACAGTAGAGAAAGTGTTGGATAGCGGGTGGGTAAAAATTACTATTCCCACTCCAGTGAATGCAACAGTAGGGACAGCGTTGGATAGCGGGAGGGTAAAAATTACTATTCCCACTCCAGTGAGTGCAACAGTAGGTGAAAGCGTTGGATAGCGGGAGGGTAAAAATTAGTATTCTCACTCCGGGGAGTGCAACAGTAGGGAAAGTGTTGGATAGCGGGAGGGTAAAAATTACTATTCCCACTCCAGTGAGTGCAACAGTAGGGAAAGCGTTGGATAGCCGGAGGGTAAAAATTACTATTCCCACTCCAGTGAGTGCAACAGTAGGGAAAGCGTTGGATAGCGGGAGGGGAAAAATTACTATTCCCACTCCAGTGAGTGCAACAGTAGGGAAAGCGTTGGGTAGCGGGTGGGTAAAAATTACTATTCCCACTCCAGTGAGTGCAACAGTAGGGAAAGCGTTGGAAAGCGGGAGGGTAAAAATTACTATTCCCACTCCAGTGAGTGCAACAGTAAGGAAAGTGTTGGATAGCGTAGGGGAATAATTTAATATACCCACTCCTGCAATATAATTAACATTAATTAACAATTAATTATTTTGTAAAAATTAATTTACCTCCCACCATTTTCCCCTATAAACATCACCTGCAATATTGTAACATATTAATAAATTAACATAATTAATTAACAATTAATTAATTAATTACAATTAACAATATATTTAATTAACATATTTACAAATTAATTGTTAATAATTAATATCTAATTAATGAAAACAGTTACACAATTAACATAATTACCAATTAATTATTATTAATCAATTTATAATTTATAATAAATTAATTAACTTAATTAACAATATAAATTAAATATTAAATTATTAAGTAATAAAATAATAAATTAATTTATTTGAATTAAATTACTTCCCACCCTATTCCCCTATAAACCCACAACCCACTACAGAATTAAATTACGCAATTTGTTTTTAACATATAATTAATTAATTCTAAATAATGCTAAAAATATATATTATAATTAAATTACTTCCACCCTATTCCCCTATAAACCCACAACCCACTACGGAATTAAATTACACAAAAATTAATTAACATAAACTTCATTACTTTTACAAAATTCAAACATACATTACAAAAATAATACATACTTTTAACACATATACTAACACTTAAAACACTAAAAAAGAAATCGATATTACTGACTTCGATATTGTGAAACTCGATATTTCTTACCTGCATTTCGATATTCTGCACCACTATATTTTTGCAATTCGATATTCTGTCCAGTCGATATTTTTTTTCCGATATTGTGACTAGTTACCCATATTTACATGTGCGACAATGTTGGATTAGTTTCTCTGAAACTACTTTTGTTTACACATCTAGCTTCGCATAACATTCTCACGATGCCTCGAACACCATGTAGAGGGCCTTTTTACGCACAATGTACAAATGTTGTTCTATCTTCATCCACGGGGCAACAGGGCAATCTAAATATCCATTACATTGCTAATCTATACGTACATTACAAGGATGCTTTCTGTTATAAATAATGAGCATCTCAAAAGATTAGCAGAGGAGGCACTTCAGCTGACACCTAGGGTCTCTGCATGCTGAGACTTCACCAAGCAGTGATCTGACATCTCCGTGAGGGGTGTCCAGTTCGTGACCAAGACGGGGTGCTACATTCTATCCTGCTAGGTAATGGGGCTGGATCATCCTGTCACCTGGCCCATAGGGACATTGTTGTCTTCACTAACTTAGCATGAGCACGCTGCAGTTTGCCTGCTGCTTTGTGCACGTTATTACACGTCTTTATTTATGCAATAATTTCTATGGCTGTTTTCACATAAGAACTCATCGCTGTGTTTACTCTCTGCATGTTCCTGGAATTTTGACTGAACATTATGTGCAAGGTCGAACAACAATGCCCCTTGTTATTTTGTTCTGGCCAGGTCTTAGCCCTTAGACAAAACATATTGATGCAGCTGTTGTTTGGACAACATACTTTGGTCTTATTAGAATACACGTATAGGGAGCACACAGTTGGAGAGGGACCTTTCCAGGGAGAAGAGCAAGAAAGCACCTATGATGTAGACCTACTCTCTATAGACTAAGGTATGGGGTCTGCTGACAAAGCCCAGAGATCTTCTAATCTATAATAATACTGCTTCTTAGCAAGGGGAAGGAGGTTAGGCTCTATTGTCTTTCCATGATGACATCTCCCTTCATGATTTATGGACTAGCTGCTATGCTGACTGTTTGTACTATGCATTTTCTTGCTTGTTGTGGCACGTATACTGCAAGTTAGGTCACGTTAGTTAAAATAAATATTTTAAACTGTTTCGTGTCTCTGTCAGATCTTATTGTGGACAAGTACAAGAGTGCGACCGAAAGGGTGTGTCTGGTTACCGCGGTTCCTGAGAGATCTGGGAGTGTCGTGTTCTGGGGTGTCTAATCACTTATTTCTCTGTGAGTGAGTAGGAGAGCAAGTGAGACACGATAGCTAGTCGGTCCTGGGCTCTTGGGTACTAAGAAGACTCAGTCCTTATACACCAAGGTCCCATAATCAGGTCCATAGTTCTGTATTTGTGCAGAATCTCTGCAACAGTCCCTTAGGGGGATTCTTGGCTTCAAACCTACACACACTCTAGGTACACACAGAATAGCATTTGCATAGTAGGGGTACGCCTGATTACTATCTTGTATTATATGCCTGCATATATACACTGCCTTAGAACCATGGTGGAACTATATCTGCTATTTACTCTTTTGTTGCTTGTAATCACTTTCATCTGCTTCTGTCTACTGATTATCACACTACATGTATTCTATACAAGAATAGCTTTGGTTCAATAAATATATTGAAAATGTCCCAATGTGTATTCTCTGTATATTTCTCTAAGAACAAGTAAGCACGAGTGACTGAGCCAAAGATTCTGATCTGTTTCCACTCTCCCTGAGGGGTCAGGATTGCCTTGTTCAGTGGTTGCCAGAAACAATTCGCTCCCTGGTAGGGTTAG
The DNA here is from genome assembly GCA_963921515.1 of Calotriton arnoldi. Classification (NCBI taxonomy): domain Eukaryota; kingdom Metazoa; phylum Chordata; class Amphibia; order Caudata; family Salamandridae; genus Calotriton; species Calotriton arnoldi. The sequence continues at coordinate 473,890 of CAWUFW010012160.1, read as the reverse complement.
GGGGACTTATGGTGGCACTGTGAGCTAGCTGGTCTCTAGGCCAACATATCCTGCGGGGTTGCTAGACACCACAACCAAAGTTTATGTTGTCCAACAAATGCGCAGGTCCTATGGATTAGTGGGAACTACACGACAACATATAATCAGACTGAAACTGCAGCAACTTTAAGCTGCTCTCGAATGGGAGCTATTTGATGCTGAATGATCAAGGTTGCTGCATCTCTTAAGTGGTAACAGGTAATTCCATAGTCACATGTTGCACTCAAGTACTGTTTCCACCTGCCCGCAAAGTTAGGATGACAATGCTGTGACCTTCAAAAAAATGTTTCCAACATACGCTTTGATTCTCTGAACAAACTGAAAGCCATGCTTTTTTAAAAAGATCTGGCCTTGACATCAGTCAGAGAGACGTTTGATCTCCAGGTTGCAAGGTCCTCGTCCGAGATAGAGACGCTACTCCATACTAACTTACAGCTGCATTTTGGGGAGCTGGTCCCCCGTATCTTTAATATGTCTGATACGAAGGAAATGGCACACTTTTTTTAAATGTATTGGCTCTGGACTGGTTACCACCTTTCAGACGATTTTCGGAGTTATGCCATCTTTCATATACTCCATGCTGGGAAGCTATTTTGGAGGTCTCCTGCTTATCCTGCTACTTGTGATACCAAAGGGGATAATGGACGGAGCGCTTGAGCAAATCAAACACTCACCCCCAGTCAACTGATCTGGGTTTAATCCATCATCATTCTTTAGCTCACTCCACCACCCCAGTTCAGACATGGCCATATGCAAATCAGTCTGACCCTGTGCCTCATGGGAACAGTCCAGCCCAAACTGCCAAGCCATGTCTTCCCTGGACCGGAAACAAGCATCCTGGGACCGGTTTCTGGCTATTCAGCCGTCATCAGCCAGGCTAGCTTGAATCCAGTGGCAAAGTGAGCAAGGGACCCACGTCTGGGCATACCCTGCCAACTTAGGGCGAACAAAGCGATACCAAAGGGGATAATGGACGGAGCGCTTGAGCAAATCAAACACTCACCCCCAGTCAACTGATCTGGGTTTAATCCATCATCATTCTTTAGCTCACTCCACCACCCCAGTTCAGACATGGCCATATGCAAATCAGTCTGACCCTGTGCCTCATGGGAACAGTCCAGCCCGAACTGCCAAGCCATGTCTTCCCTGGACCGGAAACAAGCATCCTGGGACCGGTTTCTGGCTATTCAGCCGTCATCAGCCAGGCTAGCTTGAATCCAGTGGCAAAGTGAGCAAGGGACCCACGTCTGGGCATACCCTGCCAACTTAGGGCGAACAAAGCGATACCAAAGGGGATAATGGACGGAGCGCTTGAGCAAATCAAACACTCACCCCCAGTCAACTGATCTGGGTTTAATCCATCATCATTCTTTAGCTCACTCCACCACCCCAGTTCAGACATGGCCATATGCAAATCAGTCTGACCCTGTGCCTCATGGGAACAGTCCAGCCCGAACTGCCAAGCCATGTCTTCCCTGGACCGGAAACAAGCATCCTGGGACCGGTTTCTGGCTATTCAGCCGTCATCAGCCAGGCTAGCTTGAATCCAGTGGCAAAGTGAGCAAGGGACCCACGTCTGGGCATACCCTGCCAACTTAGGGCGAACAAAGCGATACCAAAGGGGATAATGGACGGAGCGCTTGAGCAAATCAAACACTCACCCCCAGTCAACTGATCTGGGTTTAATCCATCATCATTCTTTAGCTCACTCCACCACCCCAGTTCAGACATGGCCATATGCAAATCAGTCTGACCCTGTGCCTCATGGGAACAGTCCAGCCCGAACTGCCAAGCCATGTCTTCCCTGGACCGGAAACAAGCATCCTGGGACCGGTTTCTGGCTATTCAGCCGTCATCAGCCAGGCTAGCTTGAATCCAGTGGCAAAGTGAGCAAGGGACCCACGTCTGGGCATACCCTGCCAACTTAGGGCGAACAAAGCGATACCAAAGGGGATAATGGACGGAGCGCTTGAGCAAATCAAACACTCACCCCCAGTCAACTGATCTGGGTTTAATCCATCATCATTCTTTAGCTCACTCCACCACCCCAGTTCAGACATGGCCATATGCAAATCAGTCTGACCCTGTGCCTCATGGGAACAGTCCAGCCCGAACTGCCAAGCCATGTCTTCCCTGGACCGGAAACAAGCATCCTGGGACCGGTTTCTGGCTATTCAGCCGTCATCAGCCAGGCTAGCTTGAATCCAGTGGCAAAGTGAGCAAGGGACCCACGTCTGGGCATACCCTGCCAACTTAGGGCGAACAAAGCGATACCAAAGGGGATAATGGACGGAGCGCTTGAGCAAATCAAACACTCACCCCCAGTCAACTGATCTGGGTTTAATCCATCATCATTCTTTAGCTCACTCCACCACCCCAGTTCAGACATGGCCATATGCAAATCAGTCTGACCCTGTGCCTCATGGGAACAGTCCAGCCCGAACTGCCAAGCCATGTCTTCCCTGGACCGGAAACAAGCATCCTGGGACCGGTTTCTGGCTATTCAGCCGTCATCAGCCAGGCTAGCTTGAATCCAGTGGCAAAGTGAGCAAGGGACCCACGTCTGGGCATACCCTGCCAACTTAGGGCGAACAAAGCGATACCAAAGGGGATAATGGACGGAGCGCTTGAGCAAATCAAACACTCACCCCCAGTCAACTGATCTGGGTTTAATCCATCATCATTCTTTAGCTCACTCCACCACCCCAGTTCAGACATGGCCATATGCAAATCAGTCTGACCCTGTGCCTCATGGGAACAGTCCAGCCCGAACTGCCAAGCCATGTCTTCCCTGGACCGGAAACAAGCATCCTGGGACCGGTTTCTGGCTATTCAGCCGTCATCAGCCAGGCTAGCTTGAATCCAGTGGCAAAGTGAGCAAGGGACCCACGTCTGGGCATACCCTGCCAACTTAGGGCGAACAAAGCGATACCAAAGGGGATAATGGACGGAGCGCTTGAGCAAATCAAACACTCACCCCCAGTCAACTGATCTGGGTTTAATCCATCATCATTCTTTAGCTCACTCCACCACCCCAGTTCAGACATGGCCATATGCAAATCAGTCTGACCCTGTGCCTCATGGGAACAGTCCAGCCCGAACTGCCAAGCCATGTCTTCCCTGGACCGGAAACAAGCATCCTGGGACCGGTTTCTGGCTATTCAGCCGTCATCAGCCAGGCTAGCTTGAATCCAGTGGCAAAGTGAGCAAGGGACCCACGTCTGGGCATACCCTGCCAACTTAGGGCGAACAAAGCGATACCAAAGGGGATAATGGACGGAGCGCTTGAGCAAATCAAACACTCACCCCCAGTCAACTGATCTGGGTTTAATCCATCATCATTCTTTAGCTCACTCCACCACCCCAGTTCAGACATGGCCATATGCAAATCAGTCTGACCCTGTGCCTCATGGGAACAGTCCAGCCCGAACTGCCAAGCCATGTCTTCCCTGGACCGGAAACAAGCATCCTGGGACCGGTTTCTGGCTATTCAGCCGTCATCAGCCAGGCTAGCTTGAATCCAGTGGCAAAGTGAGCAAGGGACCCACGTCTGGGCATACCCTGCCAACTTAGGGCGAACAAAGCGATACCAAAGGGGATAATGGACGGAGCGCTTGAGCAAATCAAACACTCACCCCCAGTCAACTGATCTGGGTTTAATCCATCATCATTCTTTAGCTCACTCCACCACCCCAGTTCAGACATGGCCATATGCAAATCAGTCTGACCCTGTGCCTCATGGGAACAGTCCAGCCCGAACTGCCAAGCCATGTCTTCCCTGGACCGGAAACAAGCATCCTGGGACCGGTTTCTGGCTATTCAGCCGTCATCAGCCAGGCTAGCTTGAATCCAGTGGCAAAGTGAGCAAGGGACCCACGTCTGGGCATACCCTGCCAACTTAGGGCGAACAAAGCGATACCAAAGGGGATAATGGACGGAGCGCTTGAGCAAATCAAACACTCACCCCCAGTCAACTGATCTGGGTTTAATCCATCATCATTCTTTAGCTCACTCCACCACCCCAGTTCAGACATGGCCATATGCAAATCAGTCTGACCCTGTGCCTCATGGGAACAGTCCAGCCCGAACTGCCAAGCCATGTCTTCCCTGGACCGGAAACAAGCATCCTGGGACCGGTTTCTGGCTATTCAGCCGTCATCAGCCAGGCTAGCTTGAATCCAGTGGCAAAGTGAGCAAGGGACCCACGTCTGGGCATACCCTGCCAACTTAGGGCGAACAAAGCGATACCAAAGGGGATAATGGACGGAGCGCTTGAGCAAATCAAACACTCACCCCCAGTCAACTGATCTGGGTTTAATCCATCATCATTCTTTAGCTCACTCCACCACCCCAGTTCAGACATGGCCATATGCAAATCAGTCTGACCCTGTGCCTCATGGGAACAGTCCAGCCCGAACTGCCAAGCCATGTCTTCCCTGGACCGGAAACAAGCATCCTGGGACCGGTTTCTGGCTATTCAGCCGTCATCAGCCAGGCTAGCTTGAATCCAGTGGCAAAGTGAGCAAGGGACCCACGTCTGGGCATACCCTGCCAACTTAGGGCGAACAAAGCGATACCAAAGGGGATAATGGACGGAGCGCTTGAGCAAATCAAACACTCACCCCCAGTCAACTGATCTGGGTTTAATCCATCATCATTCTTTAGCTCACTCCACCACCCCAGTTCAGACATGGCCATATGCAAATCAGTCTGACCCTGTGCCTCATGGGAACAGTCCAGCCCGAACTGCCAAGCCATGTCTTCCCTGGACCGGAAACAAGCATCCTGGGACCGGTTTCTGGCTATTCAGCCGTCATCAGCCAGGCTAGCTTGAATCCAGTGGCAAAGTGAGCAAGGGACCCACGTCTGGGCATACCCTGCCAACTTAGGGCGAACAAAGCGATACCAAAGGGGATAATGGACGGAGCGCTTGAGCAAATCAAACACTCACCCCCAGTCAACTGATCTGGGTTTAATCCATCATCATTCTTTAGCTCACTCCACCACCCCAGTTCAGACATGGCCATATGCAAATCAGTCTGACCCTGTGCCTCATGGGAACAGTCCAGCCCGAACTGCCAAGCCATGTCTTCCCTGGACCGGAAACAAGCATCCTGGGACCGGTTTCTGGCTATTCAGCCGTCATCAGCCAGGCTAGCTTGAATCCAGTGGCAAAGTGAGCAAGGGACCCACGTCTGGGCATACCCTGCCAACTTAGGGCGAACAAAGCGATACCAAAGGGGATAATGGACGGAGCGCTTGAGCAAATCAAACACTCACCCCCAGTCAACTGATCTGGGTTTAATCCATCATCATTCTTTAGCTCACTCCACCACCCCAGTTCAGACATGGCCATATGCAAATCAGTCTGACCCTGTGCCTCATGGGAACAGTCCAGCCCGAACTGCCAAGCCATGTCTTCCCTGGACCGGAAACAAGCATCCTGGGACCGGTTTCTGGCTATTCAGCCGTCATCAGCCAGGCTAGCTTGAATCCAGTGGCAAAGTGAGCAAGGGACCCACGTCTGGGCATACCCTGCCAACTTAGGGCGAACAAAGCGATACCAAAGGGGATAATGGACGGAGCGCTTGAGCAAATCAAACACTCACCCCCAGTCAACTGATCTGGGTTTAATCCATCATCATTCTTTAGCTCACTCCACCACCCCAGTTCAGACATGGCCATATGCAAATCAGTCTGACCCTGTGCCTCATGGGAACAGTCCAGCCCGAACTGCCAAGCCATGTCTTCCCTGGACCGGAAACAAGCATCCTGGGACCGGTTTCTGGCTATTCAGCCGTCATCAGCCAGGCTAGCTTGAATCCAGTGGCAAAGTGAGCAAGGGACCCACGTCTGGGCATACCCTGCCAACTTAGGGTGAACAAAGCGATACCAAAGGGGATAATGGACGGAGCGCTTGAGCAAATCAAACACTCACCCCCAGTCAACTGATCTGGGTTTAATCCATCATCATTCTTTAGCTCACTCCACCACCCCAGTTCAGACATGGCCATATGCAAATCAGTCTGACCCTGTGCCTCATGGGAACAGTCCAGCCCGAACTGCCAAGCCATGTCTTCCCTGGACCGGAAACAAGCATCCTGGGACCGGTTTCTGGCTATTCAGCCGTCATCAGCCAGGCTAGCTTGAATCCAGTGGCAAAGTGAGCAAGGGACCCACGTCTGGGCATACCCTGCCAACTTAGGGCGAACAAAGCGATACCAAAGGGGATAATGGACGGAGCGCTTGAGCAAATCAAACACTCACCCCCAGTCAACTGATCTGGGTTTAATCCATCATCATTCTTTAGCTCACTCCACCACCCCAGTTCAGACATGGCCATATGCAAATCAGTCTGACCCTGTGCCTCATGGGAACAGTCCAGCCCGAACTGCCAAGCCATGTCTTCCCTGGACCGGAAACAAGCATCCTGGGACCGGTTTCTGGCTATTCAGCCGTCATCAGCCAGGCTAGCTTGAATCCAGTGGCAAAGTGAGCAAGGGACCCACGTCTGGGCATACCCTGCCAACTTAGGGCGAACAAAGCGATACCAAAGGGGATAATGGACGGAGCGCTTGAGCAAATCAAACACTCACCCCCAGTCAACTGATCTGGGTTTAATCCATCATCATTCTTTAGCTCACTCCACCACCCCAGTTCAGACATGGCCATATGCAAATCAGTCTGACCCTGTGCCTCATGGGAACAGTCCAGCCCGAACTGCCAAGCCATGTCTTCCCTGGACCGGAAACAAGCATCCTGGGACCGGTTTCTGGCTATTCAGCCGTCATCAGCCAGGCTAGCTTGAATCCAGTGGCAAAGTGAGCAAGGGACCCACGTCTGGGCATACCCTGCCAACTTAGGGCGAACAAAGCGATACCAAAGGGGATAATGGACGGAGCGCTTGAGCAAATCAAACACTCACCCCCAGTCAACTGATCTGGGTTTAATCCATCATCATTCTTTAGCTCACTCCACCACCCCAGTTCAGACATGGCCATATGCAAATCAGTCTGACCCTGTGCCTCATGGGAACAGTCCAGCCCGAACTGCCAAGCCATGTCTTCCCTGGACCGGAAACAAGCATCCTGGGACCGGTTTCTGGCTATTCAGCCGTCATCAGCCAGGCTAGCTTGAATCCAGTGGCAAAGTGAGCAAGGGACCCACGTCTGGGCATACCCTGCCAACTTAGGGCGAACAAAGCGATACCAAAGGGGATAATGGACGGAGCGCTTGAGCAAATCAAACACTCACCCCCAGTCAACTGATCTGGGTTTAATCCATCATCATTCTTTAGCTCACTCCACCACCCCAGTTCAGACATGGCCATATGCAAATCAGTCTGACCCTGTGCCTCATGGGAACAGTCCAGCCCGAACTGCCAAGCCATGTCTTCCCTGGACCGGAAACAAGCATCCTGGGACCGGTTTCTGGCTATTCAGCCGTCATCAGCCAGGCTAGCTTGAATCCAGTGGCAAAGTGAGCAAGGGACCCACGTCTGGGCATACCCTGCCAACTTAGGGCGAACAAAGCGATACCAAAGGGGATAATGGACGGAGCGCTTGAGCAAATCAAACACTCACCCCCAGTCAACTGATCTGGGTTTAATCCATCATCATTCTTTAGCTCACTCCACCACCCCAGTTCAGACATGGCCATATGCAAATCAGTCTGACCCTGTGCCTCATGGGAACAGTCCAGCCCGAACTGCCAAGCCATGTCTTCCCTGGACCGGAAACAAGCATCCTGGGACCGGTTTCTGGCTATTCAGCCGTCATCAGCCAGGCTAGCTTGAATCCAGTGGCAAAGTGAGCAAGGGACCCACGTCTGGGCATACCCTGCCAACTTAGGGCGAACAAAGCGATACCAAAGGGGATAATGGACGGAGCGCTTGAGCAAATCAAACACTCACCCCCAGTCAACTGATCTGGGTTTAATCCATCATCATTCTTTAGCTCACTCCACCACCCCAGTTCAGACATGGCCATATGCAAATCAGTCTGACCCTGTGCCTCATGGGAACAGTCCAGCCCGAACTGCCAAGCCATGTCTTCCCTGGACCGGAAACAAGCATCCTGGGACCGGTTTCTGGCTATTCAGCCGTCATCAGCCAGGCTAGCTTGAATCCAGTGGCAAAGTGAGCAAGGGACCCACGTCTGGGCATACCCTGCCAACTTAGGGCGAACAAAGCGATACCAAAGGGGATAATGGACGGAGCGCTTGAGCAAATCAAACACTCACCCCCAGTCAACTGATCTGGGTTTAATCCATCATCATTCTTTAGCTCACTCCACCACCCCAGTTCAGACATGGCCATATGCAAATCAGTCTGACCCTGTGCCTCATGGGAACAGTCCAGCCCGAACTGCCAAGCCATGTCTTCCCTGGACCGGAAACAAGCATCCTGGGACCGGTTTCTGGCTATTCAGCCGTCATCAGCCAGGCTAGCTTGAATCCAGTGGCAAAGTGAGCAAGGGACCCACGTCTGGGCATACCCTGCCAACTTAGGGCGAACAAAGCGATACCAAAGGGGATAATGGACGGAGCGCTTGAGCAAATCAAACACTCACCGCCAGTCAACTGATCTGGGTTTAATCCATCATCATTCTTTAGCTCACTCCACCACCCCAGTTCAGACATGGCCATATGCAAATCAGTCTGACCCTGTGCCTCATGGGAACAGTCCAGCCCGAACTGCCAAGCCATGTCTTCCCTGGACCGGAAACAAGCATCCTGGGACCGGTTTCTGGCTATTCAGCCGTCATCAGCCAGGCTAGCTTGAATCCAGTGGCAAAGTGAGCAAGGGACCCACGTCTGGGCATACCCTGCCAACTTAGGGCGAACAAAGCGATACCAAAGGGGATAATGGACGGAGCGCTTGAGCAAATCAAACACTCACCCCCAGTCAACTGATCTGGGTTTAATCCATCATCATTCTTTAGCTCACTCCACCACCCCAGTTCAGACATGGCCATATGCAAATCAGTCTGACCCTGTGCCTCATGGGAACAGTCCAGCCCGAACTGCCAAGCCATGTCTTCCCTGGACCGGAAACAAGCATCCTGGGACCGGTTTCTGGCTATTCAGCCGTCATCAGCCAGGCTAGCTTGAATCCAGTGGCAAAGTGAGCAAGGGACCCACGTCTGGGCATACCCTGCCAACTTAGGGCGAACAAAGCGATACCAAAGGGGATAATGGACGGAGCGCTTGAGCAAATCAAACACTCACCCCCAGTCAACTGATCTGGGTTTAATCCATCATCATTCTTTAGCTCACTCCACCACCCCAGTTCAGACATGGCCATATGCAAATCAGTCTGACCCTGTGCCTCATGGGAACAGTCCAGCCCGAACTGCCAAGCCATGTCTTCCCTGGACCGGAAACAAGCATCCTGGGACCGGTTTCTGGCTATTCAGCCGTCATCAGCCAGGCTAGCTTGAATCCAGTGGCAAAGTGAGCAAGGGACCCACGTCTGGGCATACCCTGCCAACTTAGGGCGAACAAAGCGATACCAAAGGGGATAATGGACGGAGCGCTTGAGCAAATCAAACACTCACCCCCAGTCAACTGATCTGGGTTTAATCCATCATCATTCTTTAGCTCACTCCACCACCCCAGTTCAGACATGGCCATATGCAAATCAGTCTGACCCTGTGCCTCATGGGAACAGTCCAGCCCGAACTGCCAAGCCATGTCTTCCCTGGACCGGAAACAAGCATCCTGGGACCGGTTTCTGGCTATTCAGCCGTCATCAGCCAGGCTAGCTTGAATCCAGTGGCAAAGTGAGCAAGGGACCCACGTCTGGGCATACCCTGCCAACTTAGGGCGAACAAAGCGATACCAAAGGGGATAATGGACGGAGCGCTTGAGCAAATCAAACACTCACCCCCAGTCAACTGATCTGGGTTTAATCCATCATCATTCTTTAGCTCACTCCACCACCCCAGTTCAGACATGGCCATATGCAAATCAATCTGACCCTGTGCCTCATGGGAACAGTCCAGCCCGAACTGCCAAGCCATGTCTTCCCTGGACCGGAAACAAGCATCCTGGGACCGGTTTCTGGCTATTCAGCCGTCATCAGTCAGGCTAGCTTGAATCCAGTGGCAAAGTGAGCAAGGGGCCCACGTCTGGGCATACCCTGCCAACTTAGGGCGAACAAAGCGATACCAAAGGGGATAATGGACGGAGCGCGTGAGCAAATCAAACACTCATCCCCAGTCAACTGATCTGGGTTTAATCCATCATCATTCTTTAGCTCACTCCACCACCCCAGTTCAGACATGGCCATATGCAAATCAGTCTGACCCTGTGCCTCATGGGAACAGTGCAGCCCGAACTGCCAAGCCATGTCTTCCCTGGACCGGAAACAAGCATCCTGGGACCGGTTTCTGGCTATTCAGCCGTCATCAGCCAGGCTAGCTTGAATCCAGTGGCAAAGTGAGCAAGGGACCCACGTCTGGGCATACCCTGCCAACTTAGGGCGAACAAAGCGATACCAAAGGGGATAATGGACGGAGCGCTTGAGTAAATCAAACACTCACCCACAGTCAACTGATCTGGGTTTAATCCATCATCATTCTTTAGCTCACTCCACCACCCCAGTTCAGACATGGCCATATGCAAATCAGTCTGACCCTGTGCCTCATGGGAACAGTCCAGCCCGAACTGCCAAGCCATGTCTTCCCTGGACCGGAAATAAGCATCCTGGGACCGGTTTCTGGCTATTCAGCCGTCATCAGCCAGGCTAACTTGAATCCAGTGGCAAAGTGAGCAAGGGACCCACGTCTGGACATACCCTGCCAACTTAGGGCGAACAAAGCGATACCAAAGGGGATAATGGACGGAGCGCTTGAGCAAATCAAACACTCACCCCCAGTCAACTGATCTGGGTTTAATCCATCATCATTCTTTAGCTCACTCCACCACCCCAGTTCAGACATGGCCATATGCAAATCAGTCTGACCCTGTGCCTCATGGGAACAGTCCAGCCCGAACTGCCAAGCCATGTCTTCCCTGGACCGGAAACAAGCATCCTGGGACCGGTTTCTGGCTATTCAGCCGTCATCAGCCAGGCTAGCTTGAATCCAGTGGCAAAGTGAGCAAGGGACCCACGTCTGGGCATACCCTGCCAACTTAGGGCGAACAAAGCGATACCAAAGGGGATAATGGACGGAGCGCTTGAGCAAATCAAACACTCACCCCCAGTCAACTGATCTGGGTTTAATCCATCATCATTCTTTAGCTCACTCCACCACCCCAGTTCAGACATGGCCATATGCAAATCAGTCTGACCCTGTGCCTCATGGGAACAGTCCAGCCCGAACTGCCAAGCCATGTCTTCCCTGGACCGGAAACAAGCATCCTGGGACCGGTTTCTGGCTATTCAGCCGTCATCAGCCAGGCTAGCTTGAATCCAGTGGCAAAGTGAGCAAGGGACCCACGTCTGGGCATACCCTGCCAACTTAGGGCGAACAAAGCGATACCAAAGGGGATAATGGACGGAGCGCTTGAGCAAATCAAACACTCACCCCCAGTCAACTGATCTGGGTTTAATCCATCATCATTCTTTAGCTCACTCCACCACCCCAGTTCAGACATGGCCATATGCAAATCAGTCTGACCCTGTGCCTCATGGGAACAGTCCAGCCCGAACTGCCAAGCCATGTCTTCCCTGGACCGGAAACAAGCATCCTGGGACCGGTTTCTGGCTATTCAGCCGTCATCAGCCAGGCTAGCTTGAATCCAGTGGCAAAGTGAGCAAGGGACCCACGTCTGGGCATACCCTGCCAACTTAGGGTGAACAAAGCGATACCAAAGGGGATAATGGACGGAGCGCTTGAGCAAATCAAACACTCACCCCCAGTCAACTGATCTGGGTTTAATCCATCATCATTCTTTAGCTCACTCCACCACCCCAGTTCAGACATGGCCATATGCAAATCAGTCTGACCCTGTGCCTCATGGGAACAGTCCAGCCCGAACTGCCAAGCCATGTCTTCCCTGGACCGGAAACAAGCATCCTGGGACCGGTTTCTGGCTATTCAGCCGTCATCAGCCAGGCTAGCTTGAATCCAGTGGCAAAGTGAGCAAGGGACCCACGTCTGGGCATACCCTGCCAACTTAGGGCGAACAAAGCGATACCAAAGGGGATAATGGACGGAGCGCTTGAGCAAATCAAACACTCACCCCCAGTCAACTGATCTGGGTTTAATCCATCATCATTCTTTAGCTCACTCCACCACCCCAGTTCAGACATGGCCATATGCAAATCAGTCTGACCCTGTGCCTCATGGGAACAGTCCAGCCCGAACTGCCAAGCCATGTCTTCCCTGGACCGGAAACAAGCATCCTGGGACCGGTTTCTGGCTATTCAGCCGTCATCAGCCAGGCTAGCTTGAATCCAGTGGCAAAGTGAGCAAGGGACCCACGTCTGGGCATACCCTGCCAACTTAGGGCGAACAAAGCGATACCAAAGGGGATAATGGACGGAGCGCTTGAGCAAATCAAACACTCACCCCCAGTCAACTGATCTGGGTTTAATCCATCATCATTCTTTAGCTCACTCCACCACCCCAGATCAGACATGGCCATATGCAAATCAGTCTGACCCTGTGCCTCATGGGAACAGTCCAGCCCGAACTGCCAAGCCATGTCTTCCCTGGACCGGAAACAAGCATCCTGGGACCGGTTTCTGGCTATTCAGCCGTCATCAGCCAGGCTAGCTTGAATCCAGTGGCAAAGTGAGCAAGGGACCCACGTCTGGGCATACCCTGCCAACTTAGGGCGAACAAAGCGATACCAAAGGGGATAATGGACGGAGCGCTTGAGCAAATCAAACACTCACCCCCAGTCAACTCATCTGGGTTTAATCCATCATCATTCTTTAGCTCACTCCACCACCCCAGTTCAGACATGGCCATATGCAAATCAGTCTGACCCTGTGCCTCATGGGAACAGTCCAGCCCGAACTGCCAAGCCATGTCTTCCCTGGACCGGAAACAAGCATCCTGGGACCGGTTTCTGGCTATTCAGCCGTCATCAGCCAGGCTAGCTTGAATCCAGTGGCAAAGTGAGCAAGGGACCCACGTCTGGGCATACCCTGCCAACTTAGGGTGAACAAAGCGATACCAAAGGGGATAATGGACGGAGCGCTTGAGCAAATCAAACACTCACCCCCAGTCAACTGATCTGGGTTTAATCCATCATCATTCTTTAGCTCACTCCACCACCCCAGTTCAGACATGGCCATATGCAAATCAGTCTGACCCTGTGCCTCATGGGAACAGTCCAGCCCGAACTGCCAAGCCATGTCTTCCCTGGACCGGAAACAAGCATCCTGGGACCGGTTTCTGGCTATTCAGCCGTCATCAGCCAGGCTAGCTTGAATCCAGTGGCAAAGTGAGCAAGGGACCCACGTCTGGGCATACCCTGCCAACTTAGGGCGAACAAAGCGATACCAAAGGGGATAATGGACGGAGCGCTTAAGCAAATCAAACACTCACCCCCAGTCAACTGATCTGGGTTTAATCCATCATCATTCTTTAGCTCACTCCACCACCCCAGATCAGACATGGCCATATGCAAATCAGTCTGACCCTGTGCCTCATGGGAACAGTCCAGCCCGAACTGCCAAGCCATGTCTTCCCTGGACCGGAAACAAGCATCCTGGGACCGGTTTCTGGCTATTCAGCCGTCATCAGCCAGGCTAGCTTGAATCCAGTGGCAAAGTGAGCAAGGGACCCATGTCTGGGCATACCCTGCCAACTTAGGGCGAACAAAGCGATACCAAAGGGGATAATGGACGGAGCGCTTGAGCAAATCAAACACTCACCCCCAGTCAACTGATCTGGGTTTAATCCATCATCATTCTTTAGCTCACTCCACCACCCCAGTTCAGACATGGCCATATGCAAATCAGTCTGACCCTGTGCCTCATGGGAACAGTCCAGCCCGAACTGCCAAGCCATGTCTTCCCTGGACCGGAAACAAGCATCCTGGGACCGGTTTCTGGCTATTCAGCCGTCATCAGCCAGGCTAGCTTGAATCCAGTGGCAAAGTGAGCAAGGGACCCACGTCTGGGCATACCCTGCCAACTTAGGGTGAACAAAGCGATACCAAAGGGGATAATGGACGGAGCGCTTGAGCAAATCAAACACTCACCCCCAGTCAACTGATCTGGGTTTAATCCATCATCATTCTTTAGCTCACTCCACCACCCCAGTTCAGACATGGCCATATGCAAATCAGTCTGACCCTGTGCCTCATGGGAACAGTCCAGCCCGAACTGCCAAGCCATGTCTTCCCTGGACCGGAAACAAGCATCCTGGGACCGGTTTCTGGCTATTCAGCCGTCATCAGCCAGGCTAGCTTGAATCCAGTGGCAAAGTGAGCAAGGGACCCACGTCTGGGCATACCCTGCCAACTTAGGGCGAACAAAGCGATACCAAAGGGGATAATGGACGGAGAGCTTGAGCAAATCAAACACTCACCCCCAGTCAACTGATCTGGGTTTAATCCATCATCATTCTTTAGCTCACTCCACCACCCCAGTTCAGACATGGCCATATGCAAATCAGTCTGACCCTGTGCCTCATGGGAACAGTCCAGCCCGAACTGCCAAGCCATGTCTTCCCTGGACCGGAAACAAGCATCCTGGGACCGGTTTCTGGCTATTCAGCCGTCATCAGCCAGGCTAGCTTGAATCCAGTGGCAAAGTGAGCAAGGGACCCACGTCTGGGCATACCCTGCCAACTTAGGGCGAACAAAGCGATACCAAAGGGGATAATGGATGGAGCGCTTGAGCAAATCAAACACTCACCCCCAGTCAACTGATCTGGGTTTAATCCATCAACTGTTGTTTTTGCATTTGTCACCCCGAGTGGGACGGTTATGCCCAGACGTGGGTCCCGTGCTCTCCATGCCACTGGAATCAAGCTATCCTGGCAGAAGAGGGGTGAAACCCCGAAACCGGTCCTAGGATGCTTGTTTCCAGTCCAGGGAGGACCTGGCTTGGCAGTTCGGGCTGGACTGTTCCCATGAGGCACAGGGTCAAGACTGATTTGCATATGGCTGGGTTCAAACTGGAATGGCATGGTGAGCAAAAAAAAAAAAAGATGGATTTAGGCCCAGATCTCTGCACTGGGGTGAATGTATGACATTGTTCTGCATTCTGTCCATCAACTGTTGTTTTTGCATTTGTCACCCCGAGTGGGACGGGTATGCCCAGACGTGGGTCCCGTGCTCTCCATGCCACTGGAATCAAGCTATCCTGGCTGAAGAGGGGTGAAACCCCGAAACCGGTCCTAGGATGCTTGTTTCCAGTCCAGGGAGGACCTGGCTTGGCAGTTCGGGCTGGACTGTTCCCATGAGGCACAGGGTCAAGACTGATTTGCATATGGCTGGGTTCAAACTGGAATGGCATGGTGAGCAAAAAATGATGGATTTAGGCCCAGATCTCTGTACTGGGGTGAATGTATGACATTGTTCTGCATTCTGTCCATCAACTGTTGTTTTTGCATTTGTCACCCCGAGTGGGACGGGTATGCCCAGACGTGGGTCCCGTGCTCTCCATGCCACTGGAATCAAGCTATCCTGGCTGAAGAGGGTGAAGCCCGAAACCGGTCCTAGGATGCTTGTTTCCAGTCCAGGAGGACCTGGCTTGGCAGTTCGGGCTGGACTGTTCCCATGAGGCACAGGGTCAAGACTGATTTGCATATGGCTGGGTTCAAACTGGAATGGCATGGTGAGCAAAAAATGATGGATTTAGGCCCAGATCTCTGTACTGGGGTGAATGTATGACATTGTTCTGCATTCTGTCCATTAACTGTTGTTTTTGCATTTGTCACCCCGAGTGGGACGGGTATGCCCAGACGTGGGTCCCGTGCTCTCCATGCCACTGGAATCAAGCTATCCTGGCTGAAGAGGGTGAAACCCCGAAACCGGTCCTAGGATGCTTGTTTCCAGTCCAGGGAGGACCTGGCTTGGCAGTTCGGGCTGGACTGTTCCCATGAGGCACAGGGTCAAGACTGATTTGCATATGGCTGGGTTCAAACTGGAATGGCATGGTGAGCAAAAAATGATGGATTTAGGCCCAGATCTCTGTACTGGGGTGAATGTATGACATTGTTCTGCATTCTGTCCATCAACTGTTGTTTTTGCATTTGTCACCCCGAGTGGGACGGGTATGCCCAGACGTGGGTCCCGTGCTCTCCATGCCACTGGAATCAAGCTATCCTGGCTGAAGAGGGGTGAAACCCCGAAACCGGTCCTAGGATGCTTGTTTCCAGTCCAGGGAGGACCTGGCTTGGCAGTTCGGGCTGGACTGTTCCCATGAGGCACAGGGTCAAGACTGATTTGCATATGGCTGGGTTCAAACTGGAATGGCATGGTGAGCAAAAAAAAAAATGATGGATTTAGGCCCAGATCTCTGTACTGGGCTGAATGTATGACATTGTTCTGCATTCTGTCCATCAACTGTTGTTTTTGCATTTGTCACCCCGAGTGGGACGGGTATGCCCAGACGTGGGTCCCGTGCTCTCCATGCCACTGGAATCAAGCTATCCTGGCTGAAGAGGGGTGAAACCCCGAAACCGGTCCTAGGATGCTTGTTTCCAGTCCAGGGAGGACCTGGCTTGGCAGTTCGGGCTGGACTGTTCCCATGAGGCACAGGGTCAAGACTGATTTGCATATGGCTGGGTTCAAACTGGAATGGCATGGTGAGCAAAAAATGATGGATTTAGGCCCAGATCTCTGTACTGGGGTGAATGTATGACATTGTTCTGCATTCTGTCCATCAACTGTTGTTTTTGCATTTATCCTGCTACTTGTGGCGGAAATCCTGATTTTATTTTTTCTGCTCCGCAATGAAGGTCCCAGTTCAACTCGGAATGGAGACAGCACTGGCTGTGCTGCGATGCCATGAGCGCATGCCACACTGCTTCGGCACACCTCAGCTTCGAGAACTGAATGAGTACTGGTTCTTGTTGTTCAGACCTGTCTGGACTCACTGCGTAAAACCTGTATTCCTTGCCTGTTTTGCAGCCATAAATGCTTATTGGATTTATGCCTCGGACCACAATTGGTTGCACCACTGGACATTGAATACTGATGGACACCCTAAAGGCCCATGGGTATTGGTGTCCCCAGTGTATACCATTGCTGGTGAATGCATTCTTTGAGTCACCCTGGGATGCTTTGGCTCCTAGTGAACTGGATACCGGCCCTCCGATTTGCTTACAGGATGCAGTCCCTCCCTCAGTGGCTGCTGTGGGAACTGGATGGAATCACCTTTGCTCCATAAACCTGCTTCGAGGTACGCTCCTGTGAGCTTCGTCTGCGGTTGTGGACAACAGCAATGTTGCGTTTACCACTCAGGAACACATAAACAATTGGCTTTTTCTGTGTGGTGGGAAAGATTTGCCCTGTTTTTTTAAACAAAACGAATAAAAACAGTTTTCGCTTTATTTTTCTAGGCACCATGACTTTCTGATTGCTTGGGATTTCAAATAGTATAATGAGTTTTTCAAGGCTTTTTTATGAATATTTTAAAGGGAAGCTTGTTTTAGATGATTTTAAAAGTGGTTTTAGACCTTTTTAGTTTTAATTTTATTAGGGCCTGCTTGCTTTTTAGATAGCTTTTATATATCAACCCTTAGTATGAGGAGTGGGTGTTATGTGCCCGGGTTAGGCCCATGTAGCGAAGCTGCTCATTTCTTACATTGTCCTCTTTTTCACAATAACATTTCTGCTGTGACCTTTTGCAAATATTTGCATGCGTGACAATGTTGTATTAGTTTCTCTGAAACTACTTTTGTTTACACATCTAGCTTTGCGTAACATTATCATGATGCCTCGAACACCATGTAGAAGGCCTTTTTACGCACAATGTACAAATGTCGTTCTATCTTCATCCACGGGGCGACAGGGCTATCTACATATCCATTACATTGCAAATCTATATGTACATCACAAGGATGCTTTCTATTATAAATAATGAGCATCTCAAAAGATTAGCAGAGGAGGCACTTCAGCTGACACCAAGGGTCCCTGCATGCTGAGACTTCACCAAGCAGCGGTCTGACATCTCCGTGAGGGGTGTCCAGTTCGTGACCAAGACGGGATCCCACATTTAATCCCTCCAGGTAATGGGGTTGGATCATCCCTTGGGGGATTCTTGGCTTCAACCCTACACGCACTCTAGGTACACACAGAGTATTGTTTGCACAGTAGGAGTACGTCTGATTATTATCTTGTAATATATGCCTGCATATATACACTGCCTTAGCACCGTAGTGGAACTACAACCGCTATTTATTCTCTTGTTTCTTGTAATCACTTTCATCTGCTTCTGTCTACTGGTTATCTCAGCACATGCATTCTATACAAGTATAACGTTGGTTCAATAAATAAAGAGAAACGTCCCAGTGTGTATTCTCTGTATAGTTCTCTAAGAACAAGTAAGCATGAGTGACTGAGAGAAAGGTTCTGATCTGTTTCCACGATCCCTGAGGGGTCAGGGTTGTCATGTTCAGTGGTTGCCAGAAACCATTTGCTCCCTGGTAGGGTTAGGGGGACTTATGGTGGCACTGTGAGCTAGCTGGTCTCTAGGCCAACGTATCCTCTGGGGAGGCTTGGAATCAGTCTAGGCACCACACCCAAAGTTTATGTTGCCCAACAAATGTGCAGGTCCTACAGATTAGTGAGAACTACACAACAACATATAATCAGACTGAAACCCCAGCAACTGAAGTGAACCCTGCAGAGATGTGACTGACAACAAAACACGAATAAGGTTGCTTGATGCTCAAAAGAATAGCAGAAGCTAAGATCAGAAAAGTCAGAACTGCCCAGCTGATGCCACAGGAACCCACAATCAATAATGGAAGCACAGATACTTTCCAAAAAAACTGTGGGCCCCAAGCAAACCATCCACATAATCATTCCAAATAAAGAAGCATACTGAAAACATTTCAAGGGCAGCACATGATGCAAATAAACATATTCTAATGTCCACTGACTGCTTACCTTAGAGATCAATTACCATTTAATAACTAAAAGGTGGAAACACAAAAAAACAACACCACTAAGAAAGCACTGTGCACACAAAAAACAGTATTGCATTAACAATTAGATGGGGCATATTTACTAATCTTTCACACAACGCAGGGCAACAAGTAACGTTGCTGCGCTGAGTTGTGTGAAAGGGAGAGAGCAGAAATGCTGCATATTTAGGAAGATATGGAGATTTTCTGCTCTTTCCTTGCCCTGTCGCCCTGTATGCTGCCTAGTGCCAACGCAGGCCCTCTTTCACCATAGTGCAAGGGTGCCATTGTTACAGGCAGGATTGTTTTTGTGCAGGAAGGGGCACCTTTGTGCACAAAAACAATCCTTAGAGGCTGTTTCTTCTTTCTGTGTGTGCTGTAGAATGCAGCACAAGTGGAAACAAGAATTAACAAGGAGAAATAAAGATATTTCTCTTCATTACGCTTCACTGGGGAAGGGATAGCATTTTGACAATTTCCCAGTTTTACTAGTTTTAGTATATCTGGGAATGTGCCAAAATCAATGGGTGGATGCATGGAAATGCCCACACTCCAACCATGGGATGCCTCCCAAGTTGAAATGTAACATAACACAGCGCAAGCAACTGCGTTGCGTTATATTTCTTTACAAAGCCAAGCAAGGTGGCACAAATCACTCCTTACTTGACTTTGTATATATTAATGAAGCCTTTGTGTTGTCCTTAAGTGCCTTGCGTGAAGCAACAACAACACAAAGGCTTGATTAATCTGGTCCTACATGACTCCATATCATCTGGGCTTTCTCCTACCACTCACCTGTGTAAGGTTTGTCATGTAGAAGATGGAATGAGCGAGGACTAGAACTCCAAAAATGCAGTAGATCAAACAAGGAAAGAGTAGGACCAAAATACAAAAACAGCACATGACTTTGAAGAGAATCAATGCACATCCACAATGCGTAGAAATAAAGTGCAATAACTCCCCAAACCAAATATATAAGGACCACAAATCATATAGGAGAACGTCATCAGAAAACAGAAACACATCAAAACCAAAGATCGACTGGCACGCCTGTGGAAGGACACTAAAACAAACACTAAAGTAAACACAGACGATGAACACAAAATAGAATACCTTTGAAGCCATTCTCAAACTGCCTGCAGAAGATTAAGCCCAGCAAGCATTATTTTCCTCCAGCAAGATTATGAATATGAAAGGGGCAACTTTTCTTTAATACTGGCTTTTAACTACTAGCCTTGAGGTGCAATGTGGTATTCAAGCACGAGAAGTCTGCCTTCAGAATAGAAACTGTTTTCCTTTCAAACACAGTAGACCTAAAAATAAAAAACAATTGTATTTCATTGGTATTTTCCTGCAACTTGTGAGGGCCAAAGCACTTACGTTAGGCACCTCAAAATTATTGTTATACCCAAACAAATATTGGATACGAGGTCCCCAGGCCTTCAGACAACAACATAACCATTAAGCCAACAAATGGATACTTGAAAAGTGAACCTATAAAGTGGAATAAAGAGGTCAGGCAGCACAGTGAGGAATTGAAGATCCCGCAACAGGAAAAACAGCATACATTTCGTTTTGTCCTGCTATCATATAAAGTACCAGCAAGTAAAACAAACACTACACTTTCGCAGTGTCTCTGAGGAATATTAGAAGTAAAAGTCGATCAATTCAAAGTTGTAAAGAGACTTCAAAGCAAATGTTTTAAAATAAATGTATAAAAGTGTGCAAATAAGCCAGAGCTGTGGTAGCCACCTAACAGAAGAAAGCACAAGCACCCTCATCTTCACTTTCTGCAAGCCAACCTCTTCGTTTATGGAGCAGTGAAATTTCAAGGGAAACACCCACAGAAGATGAGGACTTGTGTTTTCTGAAGCACAGCCTGCCCTTAAATTCCTTATTAGTGCAGGGTCCATACTACATTCCCGACGCAGAATCAACAGAGCATCTGAGCAGCCTGCCTCTAACGATCCTTCAAACTGATATTGTAGGCAGCATGGATGAATTACCACAACAATGAAATGCATGCTTAAACTATCGGAATGCAAGCACAACAAAACTACAAACGCTTCCTATCATGCTGGAAGGAAGGAGGCCTCTAGCAGAAACTGGCAAAACAGGATATCTATTTCCTGAAGGAAGAGGAAGAGAAACTAAAATAAAAATAAAAAATAAAATAAAACATACATTTTTGGGGAGAGTATTTTTTTCAGGGAGAGCAAGTAGATGTGATTGTAGTGTAGTGTCACTTCATTATATGACTGTGACAAGAAATACGCATGAGGTAGTAGTTTCATTTCTACCTTTAACCTGGTTCTCCACTGCATCTCTAGGTCACAAGCAGTGGGGTTGACCTAATGTTGGAACGGAAAAGTCCTCTGCATGGTAAAAGAAGTGTACCCCTGCCCTGAGTGCCCAACTGTACTGTTCTAGATCCCTAATGCTGATTTATGTTGTCATAGGCAAACATGGATCATGCACGTGCACCACAGACTACGGTTTTGCTGGAACGGGAGAGGCACCCAAAGCGCTACCCTGATAGTGGTGGAAGGCTACTGCCTTCACTAGGAGTTAAGCTGCATGAAAGCGGTAGTGGCAGCATATCGTGTTCTGATCAGTAGGAGTGAACAGGTCCTTTTTACCCTGTGTCACTGGAGTGAGGCCTACAGGCTCACTCACCTTTTTAAAGGCTCTGCTGCTGTGTGCTTAACTAACCCTTGGCCTACAGTAAACATCCTTTACAACAACTGCGTTACAATGCAAAAATAAAAACAATTACTAAATGAATATTAATGATCAACTAATTATTAATTAATTAAACCTAAATTACTTTCCACCCTCTACCCCAATAAACACCACAACACACACCTAAAAATCATAACACAATTTCCATAACTAATTTTACATTAATAAATTAATATCAATTAACAACAACTTATTAATTAATTTAAACAAATTTACTTCCCACCCTTTACCACTATAAACCCCACAACTCACATTTCAAATTAATTACACAATTGCCATATTTAAATTTTAATTAATTAATTTCCATTAATTAACAAATAATTATTAATTAATTATAAATAAATTACTTCCCTCCCTATTCCCTTATAAGCCCCACCACCCGTTCCTAAAAAATGACACAATTAACATAATTAATTACCAATTAATTAATTAATTAATAATAATTGTCACACAATTGATAAATAATTATTAATAAATTAATTCCCACAATTAACACTATAAAATATAAATTAAATACATATTAATATATAAAAAATATTAATACATTTATTAAAATTAAATTACTTCCCACCCTATTCCCCTATAAACCCACAACCCACTCCTAAAAAAATTACACAATTAAAATAATTACCAATTAATTAATAATAATTAACAACCAATTAATAAATAATTAATAATAAATTGATTCCCAAAATTAACTGTTAATAAAAAATATTAATAATGTGATTATAATTAAATTACTTCCCACCCTATTCCCCTATAAACCCAAAACCCACTCCTAAAAAAAAAGGAGACAATTAACATAATTACCAATTAATGAATTTATAAAAATTAACAACCAATTAATAAATAATTCATAATAAATTAATTTCCACAATTAACACTATAAAATCTAAATTAAATAAATACTAATACATAAAAAATAATAATTAATTTATTATAATTAAATTACCTCCCACTCTATTCCCCTATAAACCCAAAACCCGCTACAGAACTAAAAAACACAAAATTTAATTAACATAAAATTAATAACTACTAAAAATGTAACACATATATTAAAAAACGAAAGCAATACTTATACAAAAAAATAGATCACATACTTTTAAAATACATACTACAATACATAACACTAACTAAAAAATCGATATTTTAAACAACTATGGGGCCGATTCCGATTTCGGACGGACTCGGGTCCGTCCGACATCGATCAATAGCCGTAACCGACCGACCTGCTGTCGGTTACGGCCCTGCAAGTACGATGCGACCGAACAGGGTTCGGTCGCACTCGTATACTTCACAATGGGAGCATGCATTCCGAGCGGAATGCATGCTTGCATTGTGAAAAGCAGGGGTGCAGTTCATCCCTGCACCCTGTGGCCGGCACCCCAAGGTGCCTGCCACCGGGTGCAGGGATCAACAGAGGGGCACCATAGGTGCCCCCAGGCCACCATTCGGTGCCCTCGCACCCATGGGGGCCCTACTGGGGTCCCCCAAAGCAAGTTTCCGACTGCCTTTTCGTGCCGGAAAGACCGGCACGAAAAGGCAGTGAAAAACTGCCATCGTACTCCCTCAGTCGTGAAGAGGCGGCCGGGGGAGTACTGAAGGATTTCCGGACGGCAGACGGGCTCTCCGAGCCCGTCGGAAGCCATCCGGGAATCCGAGTCGGATTCCTTTCCGACAGAGCCCATCGGAATGGCTCGGTCGGAAAGGAATCCGGCCGGCACGTTCCGATTCGGTCGAAAGGGCTCCGGCCATCGTTCGGTGCCCTTCCGGCCGAAATCGGAATCGGCCCCTATATTTTTGCAAACGATATTAATAACTTCGATATTTTCTAAAACGATATTTCTTACCTTAAATTCGATATTCTTGGACCACGATATTCTTGCTGTCGATGTTTCTGTATCACGATATTTCCAACTCGATATTTGTGTATGTCGACATTTAAAACTCAATATTCTGTCTGTGCACCTCTTGGCCTACATCAGGTAGATGAAGAGTTACTGTGCAGCGCAGGAATAGTGATTCCGCGCTGGATGGTAGAGTGCCTGGGAAGGGAACAGAACAGGGATGGAGCAGTACTCTGCAGTATATGGATGGTTAGTGCATATACTGAGTGTATGTATGCCTGTGATGAATACATTACATGAGAGATGTAGTGCTGTGCAGTGAGTACGCAATGAAAAGCATGTTCAGGGTATGTGTGTGCTTGTGAGATTTACAATTCGTCAAGGGTGAGGTGTAGTGCCACGCGAACATGGGGAGTGTGTGTGCTTGCAGTGCGTGTGTTTGCAAATAGCGCACCCTGGTACAATACAGAACAGCTAGAGTACTAAACATTGAGCACAGATTGAATGTGTGTGCTGAATGTATGTGTGTCTGTGGTGGCACAATACATGGAGGTGACAGTAATGGACAGTATGCGTGTTGTGCATGTACACTGAGTGCGAGTGTGCCTGCAATGGTACACCACATGGAGGATCCTGGGCTTCATTTTAGGAAGCCCAAGCCTGCTGGAAAAGACATGAGTAGTAGAATAATCCCCACAGACAGATTTGCATATTGCTGCATTCCTGTGAGCTGGGTGGGACACAGTGGAGGAAGGGAGAAAAAGACCCCCATTTACACTTTAAACAGGTGCTCTTTGATTCAGTGATAAATCACAAGGAAGGGGCCTGGACACATCTCAGGAAATAGATGGGGCTGATAAGGAAATCATAAAGGGTAGGGTTGGGAGTCTAGGATTAACCTTTTGATGCACATATCACTGTGGTTGACATCCAGGTGTGAACTCCAGTCACTCCCATGGCCTGTGTTGGGGCACTATCAGCTTCAGAATCTCTCTTGCTGCTTCAGACAGCCTTCCAATAGGAAAGAAGATAAAAATGTGTGAACTTCAAAAGAGGCAGAACCCCAACATACAACTTCTAAGATTCAGACCCTATATTATATTTGGTGTCTGGATAATAAATATAAGAAGGGACGATTGAGATCCCAAAATGTGCAATTTGCCAAGCAGCCAGATGGGCTGAGTGAGAAGCGGAAGCTCTGCAAGACTTTTGTCTATGACAGGACTGGGGATCTGCTAGTCCCCCTGCGGGGTGGGGGGGCATCACACAGGGAAACCAAGACCACCTGCCCTGGAGCCTGCAGCACCAGTGCCTGCCTGCTTGCCAAGACTAGCGTACCCTGTGAGGAAGAGGAGAGCATTGGAGTGAGTGAGGTCCAATGGGGATCACTACCAAGAGTACTCCCTGCATGAGGTGTGAGGATACGGCTGCACACCGATCGGGCCATTGCCCATGAGCAGAATTGTTTCAGTGACCCCTGTATACCAAGAGAAGGCAGCTGTGGACTGAGCTTTACATCAAGCATTGTGCAGGATGTACAAAGCCCGAACCACCTCTTTGCGGTAACCCCGCATGCCAGAGGGGGCCACCATCAAAGTGATTCTGCGACCAGGGCACCAAAGACTTGTGGCCGCCTTAGGGGCAGCCCCATATGCCAGGAGGGGTAGCCGTGGTGTGGGCGGTTGCACCGGAGGAGTCGGCTCTGTGTCCTTTAGTGCTGCAGCAAGAGTGGCTGCTGGTGCTAACTTTGCCAAGAGTTTGGGAACTACTGGGAAAAAGATAGAGGCTGCGAACTGCTGGTCAAACCCATGCATTTAGATCTTCCCCTGACCATCCCCTGAGGACTGTGGAGGATGCCGAGGAAGACGTTACACCATCGTTGGGCTCCGGTCAGGAGCTGGAAGATCAACTCCCCTGCCCCCCCAGGTGAGGAAGACTGACTTACCACATGTTCACAGGCTGGGAACATCTTCAATCACGGTAGAAGGCCCGCAGCACTGCTCTGGAGTAAGCCTGCACCTACTGGGTACTTCTGCATGTACCGCGAGCAGCCTGACTTCTCTGAACAGGACCGGAGCTTGCGAGTGCACATGATTAAGGCACCCACTGAAATTCTGAATGTTTCTGTGCTGCAAGAGCAGGTAAGACTTGAATCAGGTCTGTTGGGCCTCCAGAAGACTCACTTCTGAAAGTGCTGTGGGACCATAGACACTTTTGACTAACTGTTAAAGAGTCAAAGGTAACTCTTGAGTATGATCGACTAGTGAACATTCCCTGGATGTAGCCCCCAGTGAATGGGGAATAACCTGAGCACATTGCAAGGAAGAGGGTGGGACAGGAAATTGCCAGATAAATACTATATCCATGACCTCAAGGTGATTGTGTTGTTGCTTACGGATGTTGTGATTTCTTTGAGTGCGTAGAGTGCAAATAAATTACTTCTTTTTCATATAAAAGCAAGTATTTGTCTGGGCATTCATTTACTGATATTTCTGTGTGCACTTTGAGTTATGAGTCATGTTCACTACCCTATGCCTACACTTCCCCCAAGGGAGCTTCTGACTGCTCGTCCACAGCTACCACTGAAAGTCAAGTGCAGAGGGGGTACTTGGCCCAGTTGCTCAGGATTCATAGTAGGATGGTCCCCGGGACATCAGGATTAAAATGCCTCAACCACCACGGTTGAGCCCAGTAGCCTCTCTGTGCCCCATGGCCATCTGAAAGGGGTTCTCTAACACCGGGTTAAATGATGAATGTACGTATTTATGTCCTCTTTCAGTGCTGGACATTTCCAGTTGGACACCATTTTCCAATGTTCAGACTTGGCTGATGATGTGCCAGACACACATCACATTGCATCCCATCACAAAAATATGAACTTGCACACTACTGCTCCAAACGGATATTTACAGTCAAATTTGTGTGTTAAAACACATTTTGTATATACACGTATCTGTTTTGTGACTCTTAGCACATATGAAATGTCCTTTATTTCTACCTGCATTAGCATAGATAAAGGAAAAGAGTGGGTATCCTTTCCATGCATGTGAAATATAGCTGCATGGGCAAAATTATAGCTACCACTCAAACATCCATCAAAGGGGTGAACAGTGTTCACAGTTTTTATTCTGAACTTTCTCTCTCCAGCAATTCATAGCCATTAGCAAATAGAAAGTCATTCATGATAATGTGTTATGTAGTCCACTTACGAATACCACGTAATCTTTGGCATAAGGTTGGCGTTTACAATAAATGACTTTACATTTGGTAATATAGTTGTTTAAACAAGCAGTCTTGGGAGTTTATTTGGGCAAAGAAATCTTTGGTAACTTGGCTACGTGTATACCATTTAGCATGGAATACATTATCCCAAATATTATATGTGTTTGTGGACATGCTGTGGGCACGTTTTGTAAATGGAGCTCTTCTCATTATTAAATATGGTTATTTAGTGACTGCGTGTTTGTATGTTGTCTCTGGTACCGACACATGCTGGATTTGAACTGTTTTTGTTCTATCATTAAAGATTTATGTGTTTTTAATTAACCTTGTCAATTCATGTTTTTTTGTGTGTTGTTTTACATTCTCTTTATATACTTAAGGGATGCCACCTTTTGCTGAATTCATATTTCTCAGTTCAATCATCTTTTGCTCCTTCCTCATGCTTGAATTACCGATTTACCAATAGTTTTCGCACAAACACATAAAACAAGTTGTAGAAGCTGGTTGCCCAAGGGAACAAGAAACTCTGAATCTAGGTGCAGGCGGATCTCCTGCCATGTAGAGACCACATTATTGCAGACTACCCTACATGAAATCCATCACCCTAAATGAGGTTGTGGTCGTTCTTGTATTCGCCTCCTCTATCAGGCATGCAGAGAAGCCACTGTCAGTGGACTGACTGCATTTATACTGTGGACTCTACCCTTACGTATTCTGGCTCTTGGCCTGAATAGGTCTCTTGACTATGTGGTGAAGTATACTACTGCTTGGCCCCTCCTTTCAATCTTTCTTGTTGACCACTAAATTTGGGGGCAGCCCTTGATAATAATTTTTCACCTTTACAAAATTCGGCTCAGATTTTAGAAACCCTAGATCCTCTAGCCAAAGCACAACGTGAAACAGGGAAACTAGTTGACTGTAATGCAAGGACCGTTTACACATTACATGAGGATGGTGCATTCTGAGTAGCTACCAGTCCTGTGACAATGTAGGATTATTTGTTGTATTAGTGAGTTCCCATCCTGCCTTTTACCATGGATGGATGCACACAAGAAATCTACACTGTATATTTGAAACACTTTATTAAAAGTGATATCCTAATCTACTGCAGATAATGTGTATGAGTTTCACTTCAACTATAAACACAATAGTGGCAATGAAAGCAATGAATAAGCAAAACATTATAAGGACTCGTACCATTGTGATGGTACTTCAGCAATCTATTGCATCCAATGATGGAATCAGTATTTGGTAGCCAACCTAACCAATCCCTCCCTTCTAGCCCTTAGCTAAGCTGTCTTAGCACCAAAAGTGGCCTTCGAATTTCTTAAGTGATCTCTAGCCCACTTACCTTAGCTGAACAAAAAGTCAGTTATTCTGTACTTCGAAAAGTTCACTCTTTGTCTCAGTTATTGCTTTTCCATGCAAATAAGTCCTTGCTGGAATTAAGTAGCCAATGACCTTCACTAGGTAAGCTTGAAGTTCAGCTTGCATGAACCAGTTTCCCAAGAAATAACAGAAGATACCTCTCTGCCTATTATACACTTTTCTGATTATCTTGAAAAGAGCAGACCACATGATAAATGGCATAAGATGCAAGATTCAGGATACTAATTCTGTTCTAAATCACTAAACATATACTTTATAATTCTTATTAATGCATATATTTATATGAATAATTGTTGTGCTATCAAACTGCACCAATGGAAACGTAATATGTTGTGCATGTGCTATCGATATTAAATGGTGCACACATTTATAAATGAAAAATGTGCCCTCAGATATATGGATATATGGATGCAATTGGGTTACATAAGCAAAAACACTAAGATCACATCACCCTGAGGTCATCTACAATGAAGGACACAGAGGAGGTAGCGTGAGGCCTCCGCCTGTCATAATATAAGGCCAATTTATTGTATAATCTTAGGGACATTGTGAGAAGGAAGCGTTTGCATCCAACTAATAGTAATTAAATGGTCTTTGCAGTTTCCCAATAATAGCTAAATCTGGGTAGGGTTGTTGATAATGAGAGTACACTTATGACATCCCACTCACCAAATATTGGACTTTCGGCTACACAACATGCCTATGTATTTTGCCTTTTTACTGTATAATTAAGAGAATGTTAGCTTCTGAAACTCTACCAAACATTTAAAACAATGCTTTATGAGTTCCTCGATATTCCAGGTTCTCGTTGTGATAAGTGCTACTGCTTGTCAGACAAGAAGAAATGTCTTAACCCTTCTTGATCCATATCTATCCTCAAATTTCCTTGGAAGGCATGTCCTATGTACTGTCACAGTGAAGGTTAATGCTTCTGGCTCATAAAAATGCAGAGCCCTTACTAGATGAATATATACACTCATTTGTAGTAAAAAGTCTGTATCAGTGCCGTTCCTCAAAGCATGGGTGTATGGCCTGCTGCATTTTGATTAACAAAAATCACTCTCCCTAAAGAGCCAATGTGCTTTGTGCAATGAACAGTGTAGACAGCCACTTCTGCACTATTGTTGGTGGAAGACTGCAGCATTGGTAACTGAGCTGCAGTACATTCAGTAAAACATTCATTTGCCTTCTACATCACTCCTTCCAGGCCATTTACCATGAACTTACCCATCTTGACCATTAGGAACTGGAGACCTAGGAGTAGCTTAGACAGAAATCCTTAGCACGTTATGTAAAAAATGGGTGGTAAAGATAAATACATACATTTTATTGAGGTGAATAAATGAGAGCAAGGATATTGAAAGATATATAGTAGAACAACTTCCCATGATACTAATTCAACCAATCCCAGAAAAATTAAAAACTGAGTCAGCTATTCAAACATACAATCATGTGAAAAGCAGTTTACACATAATCCACATTAACGTGTAGAGCTATCTTACATACATACTTGATAAGCCTGTGGAAACCAGAGCACTAGGGAGATATGGAGGGCCATAGGACTGGGCAGTGGGTAACAGAGAAACCCAGAGAAAATTACTCGAATGTATTTAGCTTTAATAGCGAAACAGCCAAGGAGGACAGAGGAATTCAGTTGTGGGAAAGGGATTGATAAGTGGGAAGGAGTCACTCAAACAGAGGGAAAAATTGTGGCATACATTTTTGCATACATGCACTTTTGTTTTTACAAATCTTAGAAGGGAATACATAATCAGTACTCTAATATATTCACATACCACTTCAAACATGAACATATTTGTGGTAAAGAGATAACCTATAATATGATGCATTACATGTACATCGTATAGCAGCAATAAATGCATTCATACCCTTGACTTTCAAATTAGTAATAAAAAGCTAAAACCAGCACGCTGTATTTTACTAGCTTCATTTTATTTAGCTCTTGAAAACACCAGCCTTACTCTTAATTGATACCCAGTAAAATAATATTAAAGGATGCTGCACAGTATAAAAACAAAAGCAAGAAAACCTGTCAGACGTACATGGCTGGGATATGCTATAGAGTTTATGAATCCAGCCATGTTGAAAAAACCCATTAAAAAGATTTATCTTAAAAAGATTAAAACAAAGTCGAATCGTATAGTTTGTTTCAAAATATTCAAACATTGAAGTGTCCTGCAAAGTCATTCCTTTAGTCAATAATATTTAAAGAGTCAATTTTTGCTTATAAAAAGCTTCCAGATGTAAATTCATTGTTATCTTCAACTGACTTGTATTTCAACTTGACAAAACAAATGTATATTACCAATTCTCATATAGGTACCTTTACATGCCTCAGTTTTTACAACTATGATAATATTTTGAAATCAGAAGTTATATATCATCCACAAACAGTGAAACCTATATATGAATGTAAACTGTGATAGTGAATACTGTGCTTACTACATCAAATCTCCGTCATGGCAGATCTTGTCAATGAATTTTGCTGTTTGGTGCAGGGCTCTGTCAACATGATGGAGCCTTGCACCAAACAATTTTTTTAAATTTATTTTTAAAAAGAAAATCCCAAAACAGGAGTCCTCTCCCATGGAGAGGGGGCATTATTTCTTTTTTACTGTCCCTCACCGCCAGGATTTGCCTGGCAGTCACAGTGAAAAAACTGCTATATGCCCGCCCATACTAATTAGGCGGATGGACATATAACCAATTTTCCAGCAGGCCTTACTCTGTTGGATCGTCGGAGGTGTCTAACCATGTTACAATAATGGTGTACCCGCATATAAATTGGTGGGTTGGACCATTTTCTTGGCGCTAATGATACTCCGTTGCCGTTGTGATGGAGTATGCTTAGTGCCTTGATATAAATCGGCCCCTTAGTTACTAGAGCCTACATTAGAACCTGCCTTAGCGAAACCTTAATACGGTGAGTCTTTATTGCTTTTCTAAATGAAAGGATGTTCTGTGCTAGTTGCATCTGAATTTCCGACAAGCAGCCACAGAGCCAGAAAAGGAGTGTTTTAGAGCTTGGAGTGTGACATTTTCGTTTTTCTAACAGAAGGAGAACTTACTCCTGGAGCTTCTCATGCTGCCATAAATATTTACGAGGTCGGCTAGATAACTAGGGGGCATATTACCAAGGTAATGCGATAAACATCGCAAATCGAGCTTATCGCGTTTACCATTATCGCCGTCTATCGCTGATTCACATCGCCGTGTTAGCAGCGTATTAGCAACGCTTTGCTGAATGGCGATGTGAAAACCAGCGATAGACGGCGATAATCGGCAATAGCGCGTGAAATCAAGCGATGATTTCACAGCGCTAAGGGAATGCTTGATAATATGGGAGTGTGGACTTAACCTGTAAATCCACCTCCCATATTACAGATAGCTTAGTCAGGATTTTACCAGGCGTTAGATTCCGGCGAAAACCGCGGTTAGCACGGCTTTTTACATCGCTTTGCTGATCTGCTCCATGCTCGTAAATATCGCGAAGCCTTGTTAGCGATTATTTACATGGAGTAATGGTCAGGAACGCCTTCTTTGCATCTCATTAGCGATGTATATCGCTAAGATGCGTGGCGTTACAAAACGGCAGCTAACATGCGCTAATGCATGTTAGCGCCGCGTTGTTGATAGGGAGATAATATTATCGCCGCTTTTTTGGCTTTTAAAGCCAAAAAAGCGGCGAGACGGCCCTTGATAATATGCCCCTAGGTTTTATGGAATGAAGAGCTGTGCATGTAAGACAGCAGAATTTAACTTAATATGTGCTTCTAAAGGAAACCAAAGGAGGGTCACCGGTGTTATATTTTTGCCCTTTCTGCAGGGTCACCACTGATTTTTGCCTTCTATTTTAACCCGTTTTGTGTTGCCAATAGGACTCTGTGCACCATACCTCTGCTAACCAGTGGTAAAGTGCTTGTGGTATGGTAAAACTGGAATACACATGGTTGGTACCTTATAAGTCCCTATTATATGGTTCTACACGAGGGCCTGTAAATGAAATGCTACCAGTGATGTGCAGCCCTCACTGTGCCACCCACTAAAGTAACACTGTAAAACAAGTTTTCAGGCCTGGCATCACAGCCTGTGTGTGCAGTTTTAAACTGCCATGTCAACCTGGCAAAACAAATCTTTTGCCAGGCCTGAACCTTCCTTTTAAATATTTATAAGTCACCCCTCTCACAGGTAAATTGTCGTGTAGTTCCTATATTACCCATACAGGACCTGCGCGTTCGGATAACATAAACTGTGGGTTTGGTGGCAGACGGATTCTGAGCACCCCCACCGAGAATGTTAGCCTGTTTGCATAAGCTAGCTCACAGTGCCACCAGTGTCTCCTCTTATCGGGGAGAGAATAGTTTCTGGCAACCTTAGAACATGACAACCCTGATCCCTCAGAATCGTGGAAACAATGTACTACTTTTCGCTCAGTTACTCGTGCTCACTTATCTTGTCTCAGAGATACACAGAATAAACAGCCTGGGCGTTTCAATAAAGGTTTATTGAACAGTCGTTATTCTTGTGTAGAATATATGAGCTGCAACAACCATTAGACAGTAGCAGAGATATATGATTAGCAGTACAGTGAATATAAATGGATAGTACAGTTCTACCATTTTGCACTACGCATGAATAAATACATAAATATAAAATGCATTGATAAAAGAAAGCGCATACTCCTACGATGCCTATCTAGATGTACCTAAGTGTACCTAGCATGTGAGTAGGTGTGAAGCCAAGAATCCCTCTAGGATTTAGACGAACCCCATTACCTGAAGTATGAGAATGTAGGAGCCCTTCTTGGTCTCGAGCTGGACACCCCGCGAGGGATGTTCAGACCACTGTCAGCTGGAGCACCTGCATGCAGGCGCCTCAGCGTCTCTGGTCAGTGTGTCAGCCTGGAAGTCTCGGTTCCCTCTGAGTAACACTAGCAAGATGTGCTGTATTTACACAGAAAGTATCTAGGATTCCTTTGTCCCTTGTTGCTTGTATTAGCCATTGTTGGATGTGAGGATGACATATGGGATGAACCGTGTACGCAGATAAGGGGAGGAAGGTGGTGTAGCCCCAGCCTGGCTTCTAAGAACCCTTATGAATATTCATTCATACTGTGTGAGTTATAAGACTCTATTGTTAGGAGAAACCCTCCTTCTGCACCCAGGACTAGAACTAGGTAAAGGTTCAATCCCAAAAGGCCCGTTACAGTGTAATGTAGGGGAGGTAATGTAGGTGAAGGGGTATGATGTTACCCGGGCCTATATTAGGGTACCTATATGGAACATAACACCCACTCCTCTTCCGAACAGTCAATAATGATAAAAAATGCTGGCGAACCATTTCCACTATTAGATAGTAGCGCATTAAAACCATTAAAACCATTAAAACCATCACAAAGTGTTGTAAAAACATATGTCTTAAAATCATTTAAACACAGTTTTAAGAGGTGAAAAAAAATAAAGATAAAAAATCTGTTTACTTCGAAAATCAGTTTTGGGGATTGATACTTAAGCCGAAGTCCTAATTGAGTTCGTTTATATAAGTCGAAGCACTACAAGCGTTTGAAGGCCATGCTTTTTCAGCGAAAGTGTCAATTGAAAGGAAATGTTCCAAATTTTGTCTAGTTTTGGAGAAAAAGAAAAACTGAATTCTTTCCCAACACACGATGAGCCAATTATAGATTGTCCTGGCTGGGAGACGCAACATCGTCGTTGCTTGCTGCTGCAGGGGATGGTCCTTGTAACACCTCGCAAAGTACGTCAATGGAGCACAGATGATATTCAGTACTGCCAATAGCTGGAGTAGAAGCAGCCAGTGCTGTAGTCGATACCTCGGTGCTAGTGGTGCTAGTGGTGGAGCTGATGCTCAGCCCAGTTGTAAAAGGCACCTGCGGATTCTCTAGGAATGCAGCCATCAAGATGGGAATACGCTGGGGACATTGCCGAGCGTGGGCCCTCAGGGGTTCCAGCCGGGTATTCAAGTCCGCAGGCGTGTCCGGTGCAAGTGTCAGACAGAGGTCCAACACGCATTCTTCACCGCAAAACAGGCATCGTAGAACAGGTAAGATGCAGTCCATCCAGACTGGTCTAAACGATAGGAACCAAGAGGCGCTTAGTTCCCGTAGGCGAGGTGTGCCCAGGTGTTGCACCATGCACTCACGATATTTGCGCTCAAGGAGTGCTTTTGCCATCTCGTTGGTAATAGGCTGTCCATTGCGGAACAGAAAAATGACAATCAGGATCCCTGCGATTGAAAGCAAGATTCGGGGAAGACCTCCAAAAACGCTTCCCAATACGGAGTGTATAAAATTTGGAATAACTCAGAGGATTGTCTGAAAGGTGCTTAGAAATCCTGACCCTCTGGTCTTAAGTAGGTGTACAATACCACTCGTATCAGACATGTTAAAGATACAACCCACCATTTCTGCGAAATGAAAGGGGCAGTTTGTACGTATAAGTGCCTGTATCTCAGTCGAGGTTCTTGCGATTTGAAGATCAAAGGTCTCTCGAGCGGAGGTTAAGGGTACGGGTTGCTGCAAAAGCATGGCTTTCAGTCTGCTTAAAGTATCAAATTGTGTAAAGGAAACATTCAACGAAGGCCATAACGGCGCCTCCTTGACTGTATTTGTTGGGGGAAACAATACTTGCATACAGCAAGTAACCCTGGAGTTCACAGTGACTAGATAGGCAATGCCCGGAATCATCCCACAGCAACCTTGATCGTTCAGCATCAAGTAACTCCCATTCGAGAGCAGCTCGAATACCGGTGTAATCACGGCTGCTGGAGTCCCTTTCATGTGACAGGACAAGTTTGCTATTGAACCATTGCAAGCTCCGTGCAGTGAAATGTCCTGGCACATGAGAGAACCGCTTAAAGCGTTCTTGCAGTTTGTACCGCTCAGAAACACTTCCCGATCCCCACTCCGGCATCGAAATCTGTATGGTAACTTCCAAGATTCCTTAATGTATTCCTTACCCATCTTTTCATATTTGCCCGCCTGCCTTTGCTCAAGGCAATATTGAAACTGAAAAGTAGTGACCGGTATAGTGATGTGGCCCTGGATAAGCCATTCCGTAGACGGAGATTCCGCTACCGTGAATGGTAACCTGTCCAGTTTTTCAATACGCAGCATTTTATATTTTGCTCCACTTTGTGCCATTTCCATCTGTTTATCTGTCAGATTATATTCAGAAAACAGAGACGTACTGTTGATATAATGCCAAGGCACATAGCCTGCACGCAAAGAATGCAGCATCCAGCTCTATAACAGAACAGAACGTAGCTGAGATTGCCCGTGTTGTAATATGTCTAAATCTTGTTCCAGTATGTCTATCGCAGAAGATACAATGTTGCCTAAGGAATATATCCTGGAGGTCAAAGTTGTTAACCCGTTGTCTACCCCTGCTAGAGATTTCTCCAAGTTAATACGGTCTATTTCCTGTATTCTCTCTGCGGCCTCTTGTTGGGATATTTTCCAGTTTTCATTATAGGCAGCATAAATGCCAGCATATATGAAACGTTTCTGACGAGGTTTCCTGGGACCTAGTAAAAAATCCCTAAGATCCATGTCATGTGAGAGTAAGGCTAAGTGTTGTTTCACTTCTGTGAGTGTTGAGGTTTCTAGCCAATCAAGGCACAACTTCCCAACACTGTAGGATGTCACTACCCCTGGATGTTCTCTTTGTACATAACGTGGGTCTGGCCTGTGGATACTGTACCCTTCGGTAATACCCAAGAATCGTTTCTGACATTCATTCGTGTCTAAGGGCCAAACCAACTATTCTTTCCAATTAGGGTCTGCTCTATTGTACTTTAAAATGTCATCTACTGTCACCCCTTCCTGTGAAGTCGAATTTTGCCACCCCCCCCCCCCATCTGCGATGGTGTTGGAAATCGAGGTGTGTTCAGGTCCTTGTTCTTGGCTAGTCCAAGACAGGATGTCTGTTGCACAGTGTTATTTAGAAATATCATCTGCTGTGGAATGAGGCATGCTCTAAATAGCGCTTCTGTTCCCTGGACTTGCCAGTCTCTAGAACCCCAGACTGATATTAAGTCTATTGTGTCCTTCCATAGGTCAAAACCTTGTTCAGACAATTGGGCAATAAAGGAAGCAGAGTATATCTGTTTGGTAATAGTCAACATAATTTTCAGTGCCGATGTCGGTGTAACCTTATAATAATATGAGGTCAGGTCAGTGGTGTTAAAACCTGAAAAATATGAAAATTTCTGTGCAAATGTATGCAAACTACTTTTTGGTGGTGTAGGGCAATGTTCCCACTGATGGTATTCAAAAACATTTCTAGGCGAAATAGATTTGTGTAGGAAATGATGACCATAATGTTGGTAACAGTACAAAGCGTCATAGTCTGAATTACCTTCTAACATTTCAGTGTTCGGAAATGCGGCAGTTTTTTCTAGATCAGTCCCAATCATCAGAAAATGTACTGGAGGTAATGATATCACTTAATGAAATTTTAAACACATGTGAAAGTTTTAAAAGTTCAGTCGGACCGAATATATCAAAATCAACTTTTTCCCAGACTATACCGTCTGGTATAGGAACCGCTGTGATGTTCACTGTTGACAAGTCTCTTTGTTCACGATGTGAAGATTGATGTGGTTTTAAAATCAAATTAACTTTTTGGGCTGTGGAGCTTTGTTGAAGGTATCGTCCATTAATAAGCATGCTAAAAGTTATAACTAGACAATATCGAACTACAGGAGGTAGCCCTTAAACCCTAAAGAGACCAGGGCAATAATCTGTAGCAAACAACAATGTCTCAAGGGTATCGTTTCAAGGGGCAGATATACATATATGTGTGTAATGACACAAGTACTTAGACAGGATTTAATCCAAAAAAGGAAACAAACCAAGGAAACAAATCAAATAAATGCAAAATGTATTTCATGTAATAAACATGTTGGACATATTAACTTCATATGTTCAAGCACATGAGTCAGTAGCACTGCGTTACATTCAATGGTATGTAACCAACAAAATACTGTGCACAAGTGCTCGTGAAGTGTGGTGACGGCGCAAGTGACACATGACGTGGTATGAACAGTGAGAATGATGGGCGCAACAATAAGTGAGATAAAACCACAAATTATATGTTCAGGATACCGCAACAACAAATGACAAAAGAAATCAATTTTAAAACGTGTAGGGTATCCGTAGGTAGGGGCGCCAAAAGTTCCACTGTGGGAGTCGACGGCGTTTCGGCCTGCTAAAGTCTTAGGCCATCATCAGGACCAGGTTACAGTATTTCGATTGCAGTGCTGGGGAAAGAAGGATAAATATGGAAGGCTCGATATGCTCAGTGGACAAGGAGGGACAGGTGGTTTCCTAAAAAAGGGGGAAGAGGGGGAGAGAGGTAGAGGTGGAGCCCTGATAGAATCAAGGATTAAAAAGACCGCTGCTAGAAAAACGCGTGTCTAGGCTCGCCGTCACCACACTTCACGAGCACTTGTGCACAGTATTTTGTTGGTTACATACCATTGAATGTAACGCAGTGCTACTGACTCATGTGCTTGAACATATGAAGTTAATATGTCCAACATGTTTATTACATGAAATACATTTTGCATTTATTTGATTTGTTTCCTTGGTTTCTTTCCTTTTTTGGATTAAATCCTGTCTAAGTACTTGTGTCATTACACACATATATATATATATCTGCCCCTTGAAACGATACCCTTGAGACATTGTTGTTTGCTACAAAAGTTATAACTAAGCCTAGCCAGAAAAGAAAAAATAGAATCCCGGTAATTACCCATAGTTCTACCCAAGGTGATACCAGGTAAGTCTTTTTGAGAAAGTTCACAAAGTCTTTAGCTTGCTGTTTACGTGATTTTTGGGCTGGCGTCGTTTCCGGTTCACTTGGATCGAAGGAAAACGTATCAAAGTTCATGAAGTAGCCAGAAGCAGTTCGATCAATTGTAGGAATTGCATCGGGATTTGTTGAAATCTTATTTTGCTCTTGTCGAGGCATGTTGACGTAGACGTCTGTATTTGGTTTAATTGCAACTTGTGTGTTGTTTTGAATTGAATTTTGAAGTTGAACTTCTGGTTCAAGGGGAACTCGATCCATAGCATTGTTGCTTAGTCCTTCATTCCGCACAGGAGGCTCTTCAAACGTGATGAGTCTTTCTGTTTGAACTTCTTGGATGGTAGCTAGAGGAGGGTGTCTGCTACTGTGGAGTCCACGAGGCCTACTGTTCAGTATTGGCCACATAGTGTGGTTTGATTAAGTCGATTGAGACAAATCTTTTCTCCTTTTTTCCGGCAAGAGGCGGCAAAAGTACAGTTCTTGTTCCTTGAACTGCTAGGACAAGTACAGGCTTTCTGTATGATGGTCCAAATTCTTTTTTGTCCGCTATTTTCTCTCTGACCAGATCCCCGATTTTTGGGATCCAGACAGGTCTTGCCGTGTTTGCCTTGAATACCCCAGTGGCGGTCTGTTTCTGGAGCACTTTACTTTGTTGTGTCCTGGATTCATTTAGATCCTGTAAAATAGCCAAACGATCATGGATATCAAATGGTTTCTCATCCGCCACTGCGCCTTCATAATCAAGATCAGGTACCCACATTCTCGTCCCAAATAGGACCTCATATGGAGTGACACCCCCTAGAGAATTTCTTGGCTGGTTATTGAGTGCTCTTTGTACCCCATAAAGGTAATTAACCCAACTACCGCCCTTGCCTAATACCCTAGCTGTTAAAGATTGCTTTAAGTCCAGTTTTTTCCTCTCCACAACCGAATTTCCCTCAGGATGGTACAGAGAGGAGTACCGCAGTGCAACACCCATACTTTTCATGGCCTCTTTGTAAGCCCGAGAGCTAAACGCTAGGCCACGGTCAGAATGTAACGTGCCAACTGCGTATGTCCCGATAAAGACTCACAAATCTTTTATAACAGTTCGAGGTTC
This sequence comes from Calotriton arnoldi, assembly GCA_963921515.1. Classification (NCBI taxonomy): domain Eukaryota; kingdom Metazoa; phylum Chordata; class Amphibia; order Caudata; family Salamandridae; genus Calotriton; species Calotriton arnoldi. The sequence continues at coordinate 434,658 of CAWUFW010012160.1, read as the reverse complement.
AGCCGAGCGCTGAGGCCAAACCCATAGGAATCTTGAGCAGGAATCCACTGCAACCATGATATACTTGTAAGCCCCATCAGATTGTAAGGGGCTGCAGTGGTCCAGATACACACATGGGAGAGGTTTGTCAGATATCAGTAATGGTGTCTGCGCCGGGCGTGTTCTGGTGGAGCCTTTCATCTGTTGGCAGATGTCACATTTCAAGAGATAGTCTTTAGTTTGCTTTGTTAGACCGGGCCACCAATAGCGCTGTTTCAACAATGAAATAGCTGCTGTAACGCCTGTATGTGCAGAGCCCAAACCCTCGTGTGCTGCTAGTATTAAACCTAACCTACGATCCATATTTGGTATTACTCTGTCCCCCACTCCAGGAATCTGAGCATATGGAATGTTGTTTGCATCTAACTTGTAGGAGTACTTGAGTGGAAATTTCTTTGGTACTTCACCGCTGTTTTTGCTTGAAGCGTTAACAGCCACCATAATTTCACCGTCTATTCTCGTTTTTGAACGAGTGATTGCAGCTACGGAAGCTGTGCGTACAGCCCCCTTTGCGGCTACATCAGCCAATGAATTCCCTTCAACGTGAACGCCATCACGCTGATGACTCAGTGTATGGATCACGTGAGCCCTTGGTAGCACGTTCTTTAACTCAACTACCTGTTCCCATAGCATTTTATGCTTAATTGTGCCACCTTTTGCATCCTTAAACCCGTTCTGTTCCCAATGATATAAATATTCATTGTATGACTGTACACAGTAAAAGGAATCACGCACAATTAGTGTGGGGAATTCATGATCCGTATTTACAAGTGCCAGTATCAGTGCTTTTAACTCTGCCAACTGAGCCGTGCAGTCTCCTAGAGATTGCGTTTTGGTTCAACTCGGATGGAACTTTCCATCCCGCATGCGACCTTTAACGATAGCATATGCCGCGCTGTATTGTTGCTTACTCCCTATGGCCGGTTGAGCAGATCCGTCAGTGTAAATAATATATTTATACTGATCGAGAGGCAATATTTCATTCGGTAGAGGATATTCTTGTTCGTATTGTAGAAATGCTTGTGTTTTTAGATTTGGATCAAATCTGTATTCAACGTCCGTTGCAGTAAGAGAATTAGCCCATTGTATCTATCTTGGATGTAAGGCTTTTGCGTTTGGAATGCTTGCCTTTGTAACAGCTTCTAAAGCTGGTACTGGGGTTACGACAATTATGCGTTTCCCCTGAGCCAGTGCTCTTTTTCTTGCTACAGTGGTCTGAACTGCTGTCAGGATTTTTTCTGTTGAAGTGAAACGCATTTCTGCGCTTGTGTACAGGTGTGATTTGTATGAGATTGGTACCGTTTCGCCTTCATTGAAGGTTAAGTAAGTGTACCCGCATTGACCTGCTATTATTCGGATCACTAAGTTGCGTACGTTTACGCGTGTCTGTCAGTGTTTTGAAGCTATCATGTCTTCTTGTAGTGAACGTAGGATGTTTGTGTGTTCCTGTGTCCAGTGTCTAACTGAAAAGTCAGGTTTTATTAAGTCGTAGAAAGGTTTTACTTTTTCTGCGTAATCTAAAATGTTTGTTCTGCCAAAATTTAGGAATCCCAGTATTGATTGTAAATTTTTTAATGATATTGGTGGTTGATGCAGCACACACTTTTCTAAAAAGTTAGCTGCCAGGCTTTTCCCTTCACTTGAAAGCTCATATCCTAAAAATAGGACATTGAGGTGGGCTATTTTTGATTTCTTGAAATTAAATTTGTAGCCCTCAGAGGCGAATCCCATAATAATGGTGCACACCCTGGTCAAGTGTATTTTTAAGTCATCGTCCGTCAGATAAATATCATCCACATAGGACACTTCTTCTTCATCAAAAATTTGGAGTTACTCTGTTACTCTTGCTGAGAATACCCCGGGCTGTTCTTATACCCCTGAAGAGACGACAAAATTGCCGCTGAGAATGCGGTAAAATATCTGCTTTCAGGCGCTATATTTTGGCAGAAAAATCCATTTGAGATATCCAGTGTGGTTTTGTACTTTTTCCGCACAATGTTATTCATTAATGCGGCACTGTGTGCGTTTTGGACAGCGAATGTCTTTGTGCATGAGTTTAAATGTCTGTAATCTAAAACTAGACGATATGAGTTGTCCGCTTTTGATACGGGAAACAAAGGGTTGTTCATTGGTGAGGTGCATGTTTCAATCACCCCTTGGTATTCAAGTTGATCTAAGATCTCCCTGACCTGTTTTTTAGCTTCTTGCTTTATTGGGTATTGCCTCTGAGCATTTGGTGAAACTTTTAACGGGTTCACGTGGTGGGTTGAATCCTCATCCCAACTGGCATGATTTTTGTATAGTGCTGGAGCTAGGGCAACTGCCCACTCCTGTGATATGCATGTTTAAGATGTATGGGAACGAGGTCAGAGAATGCTGGAAAAATTACCATTTCTCCCCTAGGGCACTCCATAACAAATGCTGGCGGCCAATCTTGTTTTGCTAATAGGATGTCATAACCAGATGACAGATTTTCCCAAAAGAGACCTTTAACTTTCCTGGGCTTGTCCCCCTCCATTTGGAGTGTTATTTCATGTAACTTATGTGGGATGCTCACCCTTGTGTCTGGTGTTTCCACCGTGATGTAATCATTCAAGTCCGCTGTCACCAGAAATTCCATCAGGTTCTGGCGAGCTATTGTTACTTCTGCCGCACTCTCTAGCATCGTCAGAGCCCATTCCCCATTCAGAAGTTGCGTCCTCAGAATTCTGGGCATGTCTGATCTTTATGCCTGCAACTTTCTTCTTCTTAAACTGAGGTTTTGATTTTGGCTTGTTTTCTTTTTTGGAAGTATAGTCTTGAGCATGCTGCTTGTCCCTGGACTTTGTACGCTCTTCTTTGTGTTCTGACCGTCCTTCTCTCTCAGAGTTTTTTGTCGAGCCCTGAAAGGAACCAGAGGAACGTATATCAGTATCCTGATACCGGTCAGGTTTCCTAATATTATCCCTATTCCTAAGGTTGTACCTCTTTTCAGAGGGCTCCTCTGGAGGAGGTCTGCCTCGGTATTGAGATCTGTTTTCAAAGTTTTGTTGTTTTTTATTATCCCACTTCTTTTTAGAAGAAGCAGGTGTCTGCTTGGTAGTGTCCTTTTCAGGACCGCCCATCAGTTGTGGTTTTAATGCTTTCCCACCCAAGCTGTCTCTGCCTAATTCTGCATATGCAGTTTCTATTATTTTGGGCAGTTCGTGTTGTTGTTCTAACAGGCTGAACTCCCTTAGGCGTTGGCGGATTGCCACTGAAGCTGCTTCCCCTTTAATATTAGCTAGTATTATGGCTGATACCAGGTCATAGTTATTTAATAACTTCATCCCTAAGTTCAGGGCAGGTTCTGCTCCGTACTCGTTTTGTATTTGTCTCAATACATCAGGCACTACTGCTAATGAAGGAATACCATGCGTTCTGGTATATATGACAGCAAAGACTGTACCCCAAGAGGTGCAATCCTCTACTTGTGGTGTTATCCCCATGGGCAAGCAGATTGTTAGCATTCTGTGTTTTTCAAACGGGGTAGTATTCGGGAATACTGCCTCGAGCTGAGTTATTTTCTGAGCTACCCAGATTGGCATTTGTTCACGTTTCGTGGGCATCTTGCCCATTACTGCGTGTAATGTTTGTGGTGTCATTTTAGTTGTTGTACCCTGAATTTGAGTTCCATTTGTTGCAACTGATGTTGGTTGGACTGTGAAAGTCCTCATGACAAACTGTGTCAGGTTTCTGTAGATTTTAATTAAATCCTTGTGCTGTAAGAGTAAGTCTGGCTGTGGCATTGTTTCAATGTCAGGATGGGGTGTGTAGGCCGCTAATATTGGCCATGTTGCCCCGTCTCCTCCGAGAGGGCCTAATCTTACTCTGTTTCTTATATGGGGTAGGGCGCCTTTAAACCAGTATAGGTGTTCCTGGTACGTGAGTGGAACTTCTATGTCCTCAAATTGACCATATTCCTGTGGTGCATCTCCTTCTACATAGTAGTGAAATGTCTGCGTTATTGCATTTGCTGCTGGTAATGTAACCAACGAATAAAATACCTCTGTCTTGTTTGATTTGTGTGCCTCAATTACGAAAGCTACTATACCACCCCTAGGTGTTAAACCATATTCTAATAGTTTCAGGGTGATAGTACGTCTGATTTTTTGTGCAATTTGTATTGCATTCGCATCTTCTTCCTCGTCTGTGAGGGGGAGTGCTTGCTGTAGCGGGTCTAAGACCGTGGTAGTCATTGTGTATAGAACATAGACTAATGTTTCAAGGAAACTATGATAAGGTGTTTATGCACAATTTTAGGAACAAAATGTCCTTCAAGCTTGATTAACCAACAGCCAATAAATAGGATTTCTCGCCTACTCAGCTGTGGTGGAGTTGTGCCCACCCACTCCAGACGTCTCTGGCGTTTTGTGAGTAGGGGTCTCTGAGAATAGCACGACTGAACTACTCAGATTCTACTGTTAAATAAGTACCCAACCAACGTATATTACCCATACAGTACCTGCGTGTTCGGATAACATAAACTGTGGGTTTGGTGGCAGACAGATTTTGAGCACCCCCACCGACAATGTTAGCCTGTTTGCATAAGCTAGCTCACAGTGCCACTAGTGTCTCCTCTTATCGGGGAGAGAATAGTTTCTGGCAACCTTAGAACATGACAACCCTGATCCCTCAGAATCGTGGAAACAATGTACTACTTTTCGCTCAGTTACTCGTGCTCACTTATCTTGTCTCAGAGATACACAGAATAAACAGCCTGGACGTTTCAATAAAGGTTTATTGAACAGTCGTTATTCTTGTGTAGAATATATGAGCTGCAACAAACATTAGGCAGTAGCAGAGATATATGATTAGCAGTACAGTGAATATAAATGGATAGTACAGTTCTACCATTTTGCACTACGCATGAAAAAATACATAAATATAAAGTGCATTGATAAAAGAAAGCGCATACTCCTACGATGCCTATCTAGATGTACCTAAGTGTACCTAGCATGTGAGTAGGTGTGAAGCCAAGAATCCCTCTAGGATTTAGTCGAACCCCATTACCTGAAGTATGATAATATAGGAGCCCTTCTTGGTCTCGAGCTGGACACCCCACGAGGGATGTTCAGACCACTGTCAGCTGGAGCGTCTGCATGCAGGAGCCTCAGCGTCTCTGGTCAGTGTGTCAGCCTGGAAGTCTCGGTTCCCTCTGACTAACACTAGCAAGATGTGCTGTATTTATACAGAAAGTATCTAGGGTTCCTTTGTCCCTTGTTGCTTGTATTAGCCATTGTTGGATGTGAGGATGACGTATGGGATGAACCGTGTACGTAGATATGGGGAAGAAGGTGGTGTAGCCCCAGCCTGGTTTCTAAGAACCCTTATGAATATTAATTCATACTGTGTGGGTCTATTGATGGAGTCATAGGACACTATTGTTAGGAGAAACCCTCCTTCTGCACCCAGGACTAGAACTAGGTAAAGGTTCAATCCTAAAAGGCCTGTTACAGTGTAATGTAGGGGAGGTAATGTAGGTGATGGGGTATGATATTACCCGGGCCTATATTTGGGTACCTATATGGAACATAACAAAATGTTAGCTGACACTTGGGGTTGGCGCATTTGTTGTCTCGCAGTCAGACAGGACACAATCACAATAGGACTCACTTTGACACACACAGTGTCACAGCCTGTTTGACAGGTCTGCTGGGTTTACATATAGCATTTGGGGCACACTTCAAATGAGGAAAACAGGATGCCAAAAGACTTTGCGTGCATCCAATGTCTGGTTGCAAAAGCTCAGGTTAGATTTTACCAGACTTATGTTGGGGGTACAGGGACTGCCTAATGCTACATGTTAATGTTAGGTGTGGGAGGACACTAGGATTGCCCTCACACACACTCCAAGTACTGAGACCTCATGTTTAATGTGGCCTCGGTCTTTGGCCATCTGGAAAATCCCCTAAGTGGGTAAGGTTAGCCTAGGAAACCATTGCATCATTGGTTAGGGTGCCCCCAGGGGTCATTCCCACTCAGTAGCTCATGCCAGGCATAAATGTGGCACTTCCAGGCACCCATGTCAGAGCACTCCTGGACCTGTGTGGATCAGAAGAGGGACTGTCCTGCTGCTGGAAGAACCTGAAGGAAGACTGAACCTAAGTGCTTGAACCCAGGACCCCAGAAGTGACCCCAAGTGTGAGTTGGCTGACCTCCTATTTGAGCTACAAGGACACAACACACTTCCAGAGGCCTCTCTCCCTGCAAATGCCCAGCTAACAGGTCACAACTAGACCTGCTCTGAACCCTTCTGCTGGCCTCTGCTGTAGTGAGTCCTAACCCCTTGTGGTTTCCCCCATGTCCTGAACCCTTGTCTGAAGTTAGAGTTCGCATCTTCTGTCCAAACTGCAAAAGCTGGGACTTAGTAATTTTTTGCCAAACCTTCTACTTGGAAAGCCATCGGGGAATGGGGCCACTATCAAAGCTGCAGCATTGACATCAAATCTCTGGTTAGCCTCAGCTTGCTGGCTTCACCTACTGAAGGAGATCTGACTTCCAGAAACGTTTCTAGGGCTGAACATAGAGAACTTCACTGAGATAGATGCTGAGTCCAGGCAGAACTACTTTGAGACCTTCCTTGGCATACACTTCGAAATTCGCCCGCTCAAAACTTTCCCACTTTTATCGATGACTGCACCGGGACCCTGTTTTTCAGTAGCACACCATTGCCGAGCACAGCTTCAGATCCAGCTTGAAGCCTGCCCCTTCGACGACTTGCCCACAACCACTTTTTCTCCAGAAAAGTTTGTAAGTTAAAAGGCAAACTTTTCACTGGGATACTCTTGGTCCCTGTATCCGACCCATGCTCCATCGTGGTCAACCTAAAGTTCTGACTTTGATCCGGTGTAGCATGACCTGATACTATGGATGACTCTGTGCGCTTTTAGGCACTATTTTTAATTCAAATGTTAAAAATTGATATCACCAGTTCTACTTATTGGAGATTTGCCATTTTGGTATTGTTTTATTTATTCAAATATTCTTTCTCATTCTATTTTGGATTGGACATTTTCTTGTGTTGTATTTTAACGTTATTACTGTTTGAGTGCTCCATAAATTCTTTACACATTGCCTCTTATTTAAGTTTGACTGCTTTTCTGCTAAGCTACCAGTGGGTTCAGCACCGGCTTACTTAAAAATGTTCGTGGTTCACCATAACAAGGATTGTGATTAATATTTAAGGTAGGTTCTCAGTCCCTCAACTAATACTCCAGTTTCTTACACTCAGGATGGGGGTGTAGTGATACACTTTATTTTTTCACAGTAATTAGGCAAGTCATTGAGTTGAGGTGGCTGTGAGTGGCAGCAGGGTGTTTGCTGGAAGTCCAGAGAGGATAGGGGCATTGATTCTAGAGAAGATTGGGGCCTGGGCTGCTGTTCTCAGCTGGTCATTTGTAAGGAGGAATTGTATTTTCTTTACACTATGCAAATAAAAAGTGGGCTAATTTGTTTACATTCATTGCCATTGAAATTGGAGAGTCTATCCAGAAGCACAATGATTTGACAGTGTCCAGGGAAGTGGATACCAATTTGAGATTTATAAATTCAATGGTTAAATGGGGATGGATTTTGTATTTTGATTTGTGAGAGAGGAGTAGAAACTCATTTATTTGTAGATTGAATTTCAGAAAGTTGGTTACCATGCATTCTTGTAATTTCCTTGTGCCATTTTGAAGAGTGTGTAAGCACTGAAATGAAGACAGCTTGATGTACAACTGTTTTTCATCAGCATAGAGTTGTGGAGCTGAATGTCAGAGTGTTCCAGAAGCAGGTTAAGCCATTCAACCTACTGGTTGAATAAAACGACAGAGAGACTGGAACCCTCTGTGACTTAAAATGTTTCCAGTTCTGTTCTTGACTTATAGTTCACCAAATTGACTAGATGGGAACGACCCTGATGGAGCAGTTAAACCAGATTAGGATTTTTTCCCTGCAGCCGAATATGACTTCCAGAATCTTCAATTGCACATCCTCATCTACTAATGGTCTAATCTGTCAAAGGCTGCTGACAAGTCTAAAAGGACTAAAAGACATACCTCCGTCTATTATATGATGACTTTTAGGATTGCAGTTTCCATGCTGTGTCCCTCTCTGAATCCCAGTAGTAGGGTGTTGTCATTCAGGTATTTGTTCAGTTGGATCAAGACACATTTCTCAATGATGCAGCCAAGCCAAGATACTTTGAGTATAGGTCTACAGTTATCTAGGGAATTAGGATGACCTAGTGGTTTTTTGAGAATTGGTGAAATTGCGTTGGTGCTAGGCTGCACACAGTGTGCCAGTGCTGATAGAGAGCTGGAAGGCTCTATATCCTAGTAACTGCTCTCTCCATTTGACGCAGTGCAGCAAGTTGTCTTGCTGCGTTGTGTCAGATGTTAATAAATCAGACCCTTAGGGGCCGATTCCGATTCGGGCCGGAAATCTCTCCGACCGAGCCGGACCCGGGGAGATTTCCGACCGAATCGGACCCTAGCAGTCCGACCGGACGAGTACGATGCATTCGCATGCTATCGGACTCGATTCGGTCGGACTCCCATTGAAGTCAATGGGAGCCGGTCGTACAACGCGTACGCGGGCTCCCATTGACTCAATGGGTGCGAGAGCGAACGAGGGCGCCCCTACAGCGGGTACGCGTCCATGCGCATCGCGGCGTACATGCACAGGTAGGGGGGAGCCATGGGTCCCCCCTGTGTGCGACTCACGCGGCTAGGCGTACAGGGGGGTCCGACGCGGACCCCCAAAGTACGGCTCCGACAGCTCTTTCGAGCCGGACGGCGCGAGTCGGTCGGAATGCTCGAGGCGCGCATCGTACTTACCCGGCCGGGAAACGTCTCCATAGCGCGGTGCGAGTCGTGTCCGTGCGAGTCGGTCGGAGCGTGTTGAAGCCGCGTACGAGTCGGTCGGAGATTTCGCAGTCGCTTGCATCGTACTCGCTCGGCCGGACCCGCGTACGATTCGGTCGGGAAACAGGGCTCGAATCGGATCCGGTAAATCCGAATCCGATTCGGAGCACTACCGGCCGAGATCGGAATCGGCCCCTTAGTGTTTCACTATCAGCCAGCTGCATTTAGATGCAAGGCACTTCTGTGGAGGAGGACTTGAAACAAGAGGATCAAGAAGATGAAACTCGGTACCATTTCTCTGCTCCTGTGCCAGCCTGAGAAGGAGGCATAATTTTGAGTTGCAATGTTTCTCTAAGCAAATTAGCAGCGCACATGAAAACCAACACGATGGATACAAAGGACACAAAGTTAGTAAGGGCATATCAACTGCAGAATAAAGGACTTCTGCTTTAGATCTGGGGTGAAAGCAAATAACTCTGGAAGAAAGAATCCAGCTTTTGCATTTGAAAAGCGAAATGATGATGGAGTCATTACGGCAGAATTCCCACCACTCATAATGGAAAAGTGTTATGAGTGCAATTGCAGAAATAATAAAGCCAGAACCCCACTTTATCAAAGAGGTTGCATTCAATAATGCGGTTGTTGATAACATAAAAAAAAAGGATAGACTGTCTTGAGTTGGCCTTTTTTAATGAAACTAGTAGGAGGTCAGTGGGAACCATAATTATGCGCAGGTTACCTGCAGCAGGGATGAGCAGTAATGACATCTTCACTTCTGCACCATCACAGAGCACACAATATAAAATCATGACAGATGTTTTGTAAAGTAAGGTTGGAGCTGACCTCTGTGGAGTATCTTAGGAAATACTCAGACAACTGAAAGCAATCTGCAATGATTGAGATGATGCCTCTTTGAAAGCAATTGTTGTCTAGGAAAATATTTAGGCCAAATGATATTAATTGAGTATGTAGAACACTTTTTTTACAAGCTTTTTCTGAAGTTCATACTATCTAGTTGACATCAAGCTCAATTACCTATAAAGCTCAGAGGAAAGTTGATCTGTTGATCAACTCTAAGGTAGTCCAGAAAATGCCATGTTGAGAATCATCAGAACAGTGGATCTTGCTACCCACAGATAAGCCCACGTGGAGGTTAGAGTGAGGGAATTAAATCAGATTTTCTCAGAGTTCTCCAAAATATGAGTAAGGGATGGCAATCACATGACTCTTCAGCCAAAAAGGGTGGTGGGTATCATGTGGGAGGAAGCCCTATATTGCTTCACAGATGGGTGGTGCAAGCATATCCTTGTCAGAACATCATCTGATGTAACTATTGCATCATGTGGAGTGTAATAATACAAATTCTATACCCAATGGAATATCTTTGTAAATCATATTCAGGACACAGAATTTATGCCAGTCATATCTATGCATGGAAGAACGTGCTATGTTTTGACTGTCAGGAACCAGGCAACCAAAGTAGGAAACAACCCCTGCTAAGAAGAAATCACTGCTGGACTATTCATGGAGAAAGCTGAAGTGGGATTAGGCCGTTTCCTATTTGGGAGAGAAGGAAGATAGAGTACAGCATTTATCATGTTTAGGAAGTGGACTCTTAAGTGTTGAATGAAAGTTCCTGGGAGCTGTGAGATATTTCTATGGAGTACCATGGAGGTGGGGATGTTCGTATCTTCTGAAAAGTGCTCAGTTGATTAGAGATGCAGGGTCACACGTGTTAACAATACTGAGTAAGAATATCGATTGGTTTTTGTCTTCTTAGTTTGGAAAGTGGTGCTTGTCCAACAGAGAGTAGTTGCCTTCCTGAGTATGCCTTTGTATTGCATCATTGGGAAAGTTAACACACTCAAAGTTAGGACCTAGGAAAAGGAGCACCCAAATGGCTGGCCAGAAAAGCTCCAATACTACTAACCTTGAGGTTAGAGTTCTGGAACTGAAGAGGAGAGTAAGAGTGAGGAGTCAGTTGCAGTGTACTATTTGGGGAACAGTGGGCATTTGTTTTCTACTCTTACAACATAAGACCCTAAAGCTTTAACTAAAGAGGCTGCTTTTGAGATAAAGGTGATACCTTTTATATTGACACAGTGAATTACAGGTAACCTACAAAAGAAGGATCACTGCATAGCTGCCCTCACACACCAACCTTGGTGTCATTCTTCAATATAGGGCTGCCTCATTCATGAGAAATTATTATAGTGACGAATGGGCTCTCTACGTTTAGGGAGTACTTTCACCGGTGGTGGTTACAGTGTGGGATCTAGAGGTTTGGCATCCTATGGACTGCTTTCCTATTTTGCAATAACTCCTGATTTCATGATCTTTCTAATTTTCTGTGCCATTTTACTCACTAAGGGCCTGATTCCAAGTTTGGAGGTCCCACCGCCATTGATTACTCGCCGGCAACTAAGCGGTCCTCCTGCCATATTACGATGTTGTCGGCATCATTGGGGAAAGCAGCTGCCATAAGGCAGGACAGATAAGTTTCTTCGCCATCCAAATTACAAATTGACCGACAGTGGCACTGGGACCGCCTGCTTTGAGTCATGGGAAATGAAGGATTTGGGGTACATAATCACCCATTTCCTTTTATTCTCTTCAGTCTCTGATGTGGATCCTGTCCTCCAGGTCCCCCATTCACAGCAGCATCTTGACCCTAAAGAAAACAACACTTTTGGCCCCGAAATCCAATTAAGTCCGTTTTGTAGTATTTACCCATTGACTTGACTAGGCACATATGGTCAAGACTCCAGCAATGCTTAGTAGGTATTTTTTCACGTGTCATGCATATGTGTACATTCAACACTTGTGCAGTCAGAATATATGCACTTGCATCAAGAAATATGAAAAAAACATTCACCACCATCAGAAAGACTGCTGCCAGCCCATCTGAGACATCGCAATACGAAGGGCGGGAGACCGCTGCCGTGGCGGTCTTCTTCAGAGTGCTGCCGCAGCAGTACGGCGGTCAGACACAAATTGCTATTTTGTATTCAGTTGCTTTGAACATGTTAAATCATTTATTTTCTAGGATCACTGACATAATAATGATCCATAAAATATCAGAAATTAAATATCAATAACATATATATTGACTCCATATACTTAACTATAAAAATCCAAAATATTGAGAAGACAAATATTATTGGTATATATATTGATTTTTACATATCTCTAAAACAAAAATATCGGAAACAAAAATATTGTTACCTTTAAATAAACATATAGTATGTCAAAAAATATCGATTCACACAATATCGACTACAATACTATCACCAAAATTATTCAATAATCAGTAATAAAAAGATATAAAAACATTTTTCACATAAAAATATTTCTTTAAATAAACCCAAAATTAAAAAACATAATAAAAGGCGCAGCAAGGCCACAGCCATTGGTCCTTTTGAAGCAGAGCCCAGCGTATCTACTACTCCACTCTGTAATGTCTTAAAAAGTGCGCCCAGTATAACACCGACTGTACACATTGAATGCCATAATAGATTTGATGTACTTGCAACAGAGGAAAATGGGAGGGGGCGGTTGGTAGTGACCCCGAAGAGCCACGTCCAATCTCTGCTGGTGAAATCCGGTTATTAAAAGATCAAATTAAGTCACTGAAAGATGAAGTAATTACTCTAAGAGTGATGGTAGCCAGCTTGTTAGAGAGGGTATATGGTGAGAACCTGGCCCTAACTGAAACCATGATACCATCAATAAATTTGGCCCCTAAGGGAATTGAAGTAAGTAGTTTGGCCAATGTAAACTCAATCCAAGATCCCATGCAAACTAGATGTACCCATTTAGCGACACACGCTACTGAGTAAGGTAGCTTTAATGATACTCCCAGTTTAATGTCGAGGAATACACCAGAATTTGTCCAAGGCAGCGGGATTGGCAGAGGAGAGGTTGTCCTAGATGAAAGGATCTTGTCCAAGCAAGACTACAAAAGGGCACTAGATAAGGGATGGTGTTTATATGAGATCACGGGCATGGGACAATCGAGCAGTGATCTATCTCACGGAAGTCCCAAAACTTCCTTTGGGAAGACGTGAAGACCAAGACTCTCTTAAGATCTATTGGTTTAGGTCTACCCGACATTGTTATTCAATTATTAGAGACAATATACAATTGGTAAAAAGAGTTCCCATGCTGAAATCAACTTGGGACATGATTGAGGTTAGCTTCTACGACAAGGGCATAATCTCTGGATTGTTGTAAATTGATTCACGCGTTATCTCTCAAGCACCCACCCGTATTTCCATTAGATACAGACCCCCAGCTGGTACCCCTGTCAGGCCTCTGCTGTCGTCCTGTTCTGGTACTCTTACTAGGCCACCATTGACTTCTTGCGGACCAGCCCCACAAGAACTGCCCACCTCTTGTTGGTGCGATTGGAGAGGGCAGAGTTGACCACCTTCAGAGGAACAGTTAAAATTATTAAACAGGGATGGGTTTGTAAGTGCCCTAGTGACACCACCCTCTAGCCCCTCTCTAACATATACCCCTGTACCACCTGACCCAGTTATTGGTCCAGTGACAACTTGTGAACCCGTCTGTGCGGACGAAAGTGGGGGTGTGATTGCTCCAAAATCTGGGGATGTGGAAGGGGGGGACTCCTTTAACTGCCCATTGAGGGTTCTGGTGTGGAACGTGGCTGGAATCTCACAGCTATTGGCTGATCCAGAATGGTGTTTTTTTGTAGACTCTTTTGATGTAATTTTATACCAGGAAACCTGGAGCATGCACTGCCCACATAGAAATGGCTTTTCTGCTTACGCAATCAATGCCACGAGAATAGAGCTGGGCAGACCCTCGGGAGGGCTAGAGATATGGGTAAAAAATGAACTAGGGGTGAAAGTTAAACTCTTAAATGTTGATTCCCAAGAAATTTTAGCATTGGAGCTTACCTTTTATAGTGGACAGAAAATAAGGATATTTAATGTATATAATAGAGTGTTGCGGGGCCAGGAGGAAACCAATACAGTGTGTACCCTTGACCTCGCTTTGTCTCACTATTCAGACAACACCACTACTTTAGTTGCAGGTGATTTCAACTGCACGTTTGAACCGCTCACCCGATCCCTTCAGATTTGACTGATGAGTGGGACAGAGAGTGGCAAATACCACAACTAGATCTCTCCCCAGCTAGGTGGTCCAAGAGAGGTGCCCAGTTGTTGGCTCTTACTATGCAGCATGACTTGAGAGCCACAAATGGGAGGACTAACTCTGATCCAAACGGGGACCCTACCTTTAATAGATTAGGCTACGAAAGTAGAATAGACTATTGCCTGGTATCCCACAACCTTTGGCACTTAGTCCAAGACATGACAGTGGCCAAGAGGGTCGATAGCGACCACAACGCACTATTACTCATACTCACCAAGCAGGGTACACCCGTGCCAGATTTAAGGGCTAGTCCGGATCTAGGTGTTTTGTCAATCACAAACAACCAGAGAGCGATCAGATAGGATTGGGTGGAGGGACATTCGGGGGCATTTGATGCAGCTAAGAGTCAAGTACGTCTTTTAACGGAGGAGCTAGCAAATCATACTATTAACAATACTGTGGAGACATTGGGCACCAGGCATGAGGCTCTATACACAGAGATAAGGGAATTGTTAACCAACCTGTGTAAATCACAGAAAAAGGAAGGGAATTGCATACAACGGAAGCCCCCTCACCAGGGTACTTGGTATAACAAAAACTGTAGGCTTTCAAAGGAAGCACATATACGGGCCATAAAGCAAAAATCCCGCCCTGAGGTTGTGGCCTGTAGAGCTAAGTATAGGTGGCCAATCGAGTCTGCAAAGAAGGAGTGGGAGGGTTCATTGTGGTCCTCTTTACGGAATGCATTGTTAGCCAAAGATTCTAAGAGTTTTTGGAGCAAAGCGGCATACTGGCTAAAGGGGAGTGAGAGGGCCCTAGAATTTACAGTCCAGCCCGAGGAGTGGGTAGCGCATTTTGGCTCTTTATTAATCTAGGGATAAATTAGCCGAGGGAGCTCCCCATGGATGCGGGGTGTTGTCTGCAGAAGAGGGTGGTGATCTCACCTTCACTAAAGATGAAACGCAAGCAGCAATCCGCTCCTACGTTTCAGCCTGCGCTCCTGGACCTGATAGAATCCCCAAAGATTTATACAAAGAGGATATAGCACTTTGGGGATCATACATAAATCTTTTGACTAACTCAATTTTAGCGGGTACTCCCATCCCCTCCTCTTGGAAAATCGCAGAAGTCGTCCCTATATACAAAAAGGGGGACAGAGCAAAGCCAGCCAGCTATAGGCCTATTAGCCTTATTGATTCCTTACAGAAGGTTTTCTGCAAGCAAATTTTAGGTCGAATTCAGGATTGGATTTTTGAGTCTCGTATTTTAAGTGAGTTCCAAGCGGGTTTTCGAGCAAAGATCAGCACCTTGGATCAAGCTTTCCGCCTTCTTTGTATTTATTGGAGGAAGTGGCATTTAAGGGAGGAAAGCTTTATGTGGCCTTTGTTGACCTCTGGTCTGCTTTTGACCTGGTCCCACGTGCAAGGCTCTGGAGTATTTTAAAGGAGCAGGGTATTCCGATGAATCTTTTAGATGTTTTAATTAGATTACATTAATCTAACACAGCACAAGTGAGGTGGTGGAAGAATAATAAAGTTACAGATCCCTTCCCCGTCCAGTGTGGAGTGAGGCAGGGATGTGTTCTTGCCCCCACACTTTTTACTCTTTTTATTAATGGTGTCGTCGATCTTCTAGATAGAGATGGGTGCAACGCCCCAAAAATCGGTGCAAAAAGAGTTCCTGCCCTTCTCTTTGCCGACGACACGCTCTTAATTTCTAAATCACCGCAGTGACTACAGCAGCTTTTAAATGATTTTATTAAGTTTTGTGATGATCGAGGGCTGGTGCTAAATGAGTCTAAAACCAAGTATATGGTTTTTAAGAAAGGAGCGGCTAACTCCACCAAAAGATCGGTGTCAATTGGAAATAGTAAGCTGGAGCGGGTCAATGCTTTTGACTATCTTGGCATTCGCCTGACACCCACAATTAACTGGGCTGCATATATAGAGAAAGTCAAAATGCAATTAATACATCAGACTGCTAATATTACTAAAATACATAGGAAAACACTGTCCAGACAGCTCGCCCCTGCCCTGGAAATCTATAACATCAAGGTACTTGGAGGGGCACTTTATGGAGCCGAGCTGTGGGGCACTGGCACCATAAATTGCTTGTCTGCAATTGAGAATCGCTTTCTTAGATCCTTGGTGGACTTACTTCTAGTACTCCGCTGGTGTCCCTTTACCTCGATCTTGCACACAGACAGCTAGTACACAAACTAAACTATAAACTTCTAATGTTCTGGCATGGGTTATGGTCAGTGGATGAGTTTGCCTCTTATCGGGAGCCTTTAATAGAGCTCCTGATGTTACCATTGATATCCTCGATCCCCTGGTTTAGATCAGTAAGAGAGTTGTTGGAGAGGCTTGGGATGGAGGGGTGCTGGACAAATCCGGAAAGCTTAGCCACCACACCAAGAATAAGGTTGAAAGCAGGATTTTGGGAAGCTATATTAAGAAAAGCACTGGTAAATACTGAGGGACGTTTGACCTCTGAATTTTTAGATTTTAAATCTGCCTACTGTTTTGAGGACACAATAGATGAAATTGTCCCCCCAATGGCACGTAAACTATTTTTTCAGTTTCGTTACAAGACCCTCCCCTCAAAACAATTTTGCTCAAAGTGGTGTAATGATGTTCTTAATGATGATCTCTGTCCTGCGTGCAATGCCTGTTCAGAAACAATTGTTCATCTGTTATTCTTTTGTCCATATTACAAATCCTCTAGAAAAAAATGGATAATCCCACTGTGTAAACTAGTCGGTCCAGGCCACTACCTCGAGGTGTTAAGACTTCTGATGACTGATACTCGTAGAGTAGTGGTTTTTGGCCTGTCTAGATACTGGCATGCACTCTGGATTAGGCGCACTAAATGCACTTTATGATGTAGTACATTTTTAGTCCCTGTGATTTTAATTATACTTTTATGATAATAATTTTATTTAAGATTATTTTTTCTTTTATATTTTATTTATAATGTGCTGTGTACTTTTATGATCTTTTATGATCAAAATAAAGTTGATGAATTGAATTGAATATATATATATATATATATACACATTCACTGAAAAAACCAAAGGCTACAGGGATGTTATAGTTAGGGTGATATTTCACTCGTACCTTTGGTTTTTCAGTACATTTCTAAGGTGTTTTTAAATTCTATTTCCTAACTATAATGTCTCTGTAACCTTTGGGTTTTTTCAGAGAATATCTAAGGTTTTTTAAATTATATGTCCTAACTATAACAGCCCTGTAACCTTTGAATTTCTAAGGTATTTTAAATGCTAAATCCTAACTATAACTTACCTGTAACCAGTGAATTTCCATGTTTTTTTGAGTAGCAATGGTGTTTGCAGATTGGCGTAGAAAGGGGGCGGGCCTCTGACCAGCTCTCAGAAATCCCACTGTGTAGCACTTACAGAAAGTACCAGGAGGGCTTCTTGGTTCCCAAAGTCCTTTAGCATCCAAGAGAACCTTATTCCCAAACCAATAGTGTGCCAGGAGACGCGCTTGCAGAGTGGTGCAGAAAGGGGGCGTGGCCTCCAAAGACCTCTTACCAAAATGACTGTGTGGCTCTTGCTGGAGGTAACAGGAGGGATAGTTGGCCCCCAAATACCCTTAATAGCCAAGGGGACTTCATCCCACAACTAGTACTATGCCAACAGGCACGTTTACAGAGTGGCGGAGAAAGGACGTCCTTGATGATTGCACAGTAAGTGCCTGTATGATTGTATGAGTGCCATTGCCAAGGACACACTGGGAATATCGGGTGTTTTAAAAAAAGTGTAAAACACATATATAGACATATTTTACATAAAGTTTCAGTGTAGCTATTTAGTAAAATACTAATGTAACTTTCCCCTTTGCATTCATTTGCCAAAATAACTAAATCAAAAATGCATTTTCCTTCTTCACAGCAACACCGTAGGTCGCAATGACATTAGTAGTCACGAATACAAATGACAAAATGTAAAACAGATATATGAACATATTTTACACAAAGGTTGAGTCTAGCTGTTTAGTAACATATTGGTTTAACCCCTTCGCTGCTAGGCCTTCCCCCCCCCCGTGCTAAGCCTTTTTTTGGCTATTTGGGGTAGTTTGCGCTTAGGCCCCTGTAACTTTTTGACCACAAAAGGTATCCACGCCAAAGTTACGTCCTTTTCTACCAACATCATGGGGATTCTAAAGGTACCCAGGGTTTTTGGATTCCCCTGGAGGGGACCCAGAAATTAGCCAAAATACAGCGAAATGTTGTTTTTTTGGGGAAAAATGGGAAAAAAGTGCTGCAAATGAAAGCGTCTGGGTTTTTCCCTGAAAATGGTATCAAAAAAGGGTTTGTGGGGCTGAAATCACAATTTTCCCAGCTTTTAGGGAATGACAGACTTTTGTCAGAAAACCAACATTTTTACACAGTTTTGGCATTTTTCTGGGACATAGCCTATTTTTGCTATTTTTTGTGCTTTCAACCTCCTTCCAGTTAATGGTAGAAATGGGTATGAAAGCAATAATGGATCCTGAAAAGCTATACATTTCAGTAAAGTAGACAAAATTCTGAATTCAGCAAGGGGTCATTTGTGTAGATCCTTCAAGGTTTCTTTATATAAACTAGCAGTTAAATATAGGAAAAATTGAAAATTAGTTGAAAAAAACAGCCTTTTGTGTCAACGTTTTCACCTGTAACTTCTTCTAATTATGAAAGCTCTTTGAAAGCAATATACCATTACATCCGAGGGACCTTACTGGTTGTAGGGATGTATAGGACTTGTAGGTTCACCAAGAACCCGACGAACCCAGAGCCAAAAACTGAGCAGTGACTTGCAATGGTTTTTTATTATGTACCGGGTATATAGCAATTATTCTGGGAAAATGTATACATGGAAAAATCGGTATGAAAGACACCTATGTATTTCTAAAATGGGAACAAAATATAGAGTTTAGAAACAGTAAATATTTGCACATTTCCGAAATTGGGAACACTCATACTAGCATGAGAATTATCGGTCATTTTTCAAAATGACTTCTTTTTTACACATTGTCTTTCATTTGGAAGGCATAAATGCATTGAAAGTCAATAGGTAATAACAGTTGCTCTACAAATCTGAATTACCCTAAGTCTCCCGATAAAAATGGTACCTCACTTGTGTGGGTAGGCATATTGCCCACGACAGGAAACGGCTCAAAACGCAACGTGAACACACCACATTTTCACAATGAAAAATTACCCTTTTTTTGCAAAGTGCCTAGCTGTAGTTTTTGAACCCTAGCTCTGCCGGCACCTAGGTAAACCTAGCAAACCTATTCATTTTTTAATACTAGACACCCAGGGGAATCCAGGATGGGGTGACTTGACTGGCTCTCTCCAGGTTCTGTTACCCAAACTCCCTTGCAAACCTAAATAAATGTCCAAAAAACCACATTTTCCTCACATTTCTGTGGTGGAAAGTTCTGGAACCTGCGTGGATCCACAAATTTCCACCCACCCCGCGTTCCCCAAATTCTTCCGAGAAAAATGGTACCTCACTTGCGTGGGCAGGCCTAGTGCCCATGACAGGAAACGGCGCAAAACGCAACGTGGACACACCACAATTTCACAGTGAAAAATGACCCTTTTTTGGAAAAGTGCCTAGCTGTAGTTTTTGAACCCTAGCTCTGCCGGCACCTAGGGAAACCTAGCAAACCTATACAATTTTGAAAACTAGACAACCAGGGGAATCCAGTATGGGGGGACTCGACTGCCTCTCACCAGGTTCTGTTACCCAGAATCCCTTGCAAACCTAAAAAATTATCCAAAAAAACACATTTTCATCACATTTCTGTGGTGGAAAGTTCTGGTATCTGCGTAGATCCACACATTTCCACCCACCCCGCGTTCCCCAAAGTCTTCCAAGAAAAATGGTACCTCACTTGTGTGGGTAGGCCTAGTGCCCGCGACAGGAAACGGCGCAAAACACAACGTGGACACAAGACAATTTCACAGTGAAAAATGACCCTTTTTTGGCAAAGTGCCTAGCTGTAGTTTTTGAACCCTAGCTCTGCCGGCACCTAGGGAAACCTAGCAAACCTATACATTTTTGAAAACTAGACACCCAGGGGAATCCAGGATGGGGTGACACGACTGCCTCTCACCAGGTTCTGTTACCCAGAATCCCTTGCAAACCTAAACAATTGTCAAACAAAACAAATTTTCCTCACATTTCTGTGGTGGAAAGTTCTGGAATTTGCGTGGATCCCAAAATTTCCACCCACCCCGCGTTCCCCAAAGTCTTCAGAGAAAAATGGTACATCACTTGTGTGGGTAGGCCTAGTGCCCGCGACAGGAAACGGCGCAAAACGCAACGTGACACAACACAATTTCACAGTGAAAAATAACCCTTTTTTGGCAAAGTGCCTAGCTGTAGGTTTTGAACCCTAGCTCTGCCGGCACCTAGGGAAACCTAGCAAACCTATACATTTTTAAAAACTAGACACTCAGGGGAATCCAGGATGGGGTGACTTGACTGCCTCTCACCAGGTTATGTTACCCAGAATCCCTTGCAAACCAAAAAAATTGTCCAAAAAACCACATTTTCCTCACATTTCTGTGGTGGAAAGTTCTGGAATTTGCGTGGATCCACAAATTTCCACCCACCCCGCGTTCCCCAAAGTCTTCTGAGAAAAATGCTACCTCACTTGTGTGGGTAGGCGTAGTGCCCGCGACAGGAAACGGCGCAAAACGCAACGTGGACACACCACAATTTCACAGTGAAAAATGACCCTTTTTTGGCAAAGTGCCTAGCTGTAGTTTTTGAACCCTAGCTCTGCCGGTACCTAGGGAAACCTAGCAAACAAATACATTTTTGAAAACTAGACACCTGGGGGGATTCCAGGGAGGAATGGCTTGCATGGATGCCCCAACGTTTCCTTACCCAGAATCCCCTGCAAACCTCAAATTTAGCTGAAAAAATCACTTTTTTCGCACATTTTTGTGTGGGAAAGTTGTGGCATCACCGGGCTGACACAAATTTCCTACCACCCAGGGTTTCCCCGGGTCTCCCGATAAAAATGGTGCCTCACTAGTGTGGGAGGCCCAAGTACATGCGGCAGACAAGGGCCAAAAACGTATTGAGACGACATCAAAATTGCCTATCTCAGAACGACCTGGTTTCGCAAGGGGGGTCACCTGGGTTTTTGGCCCCGTGCTCGGCGGCCATCAAGGGAAACCTACCAAACCCACACATTTCTGAAAACTAGACACCCGGGGGATTCCAGGGAGGTATGGCTTGCATCGATCCCCCAACGTTTCCTTACCCAGAATCCCCTGCAAACCTCAATTTTAGCTGGAAAAAATCACTTTTTTCACACATTTTTGTGTGGGAAAGTTGTGGCATCACCGGGCTGACACAAATTTCCTACCACCCAGCGTTCCCCCGGGTCTCCCTATAAAAATGGTGCCTCACTTGTGTGGGAGGCCCAAGTACACGCAACAGGCAAGGGCCCAAAACGTATTGAGGCAACATCAAAATTGCCTATCTCAAAACGACCTGGTTTCGCAAGGGGGGTCACCTGGGTTTTTGGCCCGTGCTCGGCGGCCATCTAGGGAAACCTACCAAACCCACATATTTCTGAAAACGAGACACCCGGGGGATTCCAGGGAGGTATGGCTTGCATCGATCCCCCAACGTTTCCTTACCCAGAATCCCCTGCAAACCTCAATTTTAGCTGAAAAAAATCACTTTTTTAACACATTTTTGTGTGGGAAAGTTGTGGCATCACCGGGCTGACACAAATTTCCTACCACCCAGTGTTCCCCCGGGTCTTTCGATAAAAATGGTGCCTCACTCGTGTGGGAAGCCCAAGTACCCGCGACAGGCAAGGGCCCAAAACGTATTGAGGCGACATCAAATTGCCTATCACAAAACAACCTGGTTTCGCAAGGGGTCACTTGGGTTTTGGCCCTGTGCTCAGCGGCCATCTAGGGAAACCTACCAAACCCACACATTTCTGAAAACTAGACACCCGGGGATTCCAGGGAGGTATGGCTTGCATGGATCCCCCAACGTTTCCTTACCCAGAATCCCCTGCAAACCTCAATTTTAGCTGAAAAAATCACTTTTTCACACATTTTGTGTGGGAAAGTTGT
Source organism: Calotriton arnoldi (assembly GCA_963921515.1). Lineage (NCBI taxonomy): Eukaryota > Metazoa > Chordata > Amphibia > Caudata > Salamandridae > Calotriton > Calotriton arnoldi. The sequence goes on along the minus strand of CAWUFW010012160.1, from coordinate 412,510 downwards.
GGCATCACCGGGCTGACACAAATTTCCTACCACCCAGCGTTCCCCAGGTATCCCGATACAAATGGTGCCTCACTCGTGTGGGAGGCCCAAGTACCCGCGACAGGCAAGGGCCCAAAACATATTGAGGCGACATCAAAATTGCCTATCACAAAACAACCTGGTTTCGCAAGGGGGGTCACCTGGGTTTTTGGCCCCGTGCTTGGCGGCCATCTAGGGAAACCTACCAAACCCACACATTTCTGAAAACTAGACACCCGGGGGATTCCAGGGAGGTATGGCTTGCGTGGATCCCCCAACATTTCCTTACCCAGAATCCCCTGCAAACCTCAATTTTAGCTGAAAAAATCACTTTTTCACACATTTTTGTGTGGGAAAGTTGTGGCATCACCGGGCTGACACAAATTTCCTACCACCCAGCGTTCCCCGGGTCTCCCGATACAAATGGTGCCTCACTCGTGTGGGAGGCCCAAGTACCACGACAGGCAAGGGCCCAAAACATATTGAGGCGACATCAAAATTGCCTATCACAAAACAACCTGGTTTCGCAAGGGGGGTCACCTGGGTTTTTGGCCCCGTGCTTGGCGGCCATCTAGGGAAACATACCAAACCCACACATTTCTGAAAACTAGACACCCGGGGGATTCCAGGGAGGTATGGTTTGCGTGGATCCCCCAACATTTCCTTACCCAGAATCCCCTGCAAACCTCAATTTTAGCTGAAAAAATCACTTTTTTCACACATTTTTGTGTGGGAAAGTTGTGGCATCACCGGGCTGACACAAATTTCCTACCACCCAGCATTCCCCCGGGTCTCCCGATAAAAATGGTGCCTCACTCATGTGGGAGGCCCAAGTACCAGCGACAGGCAAGGGCCCAAAACATTTTGTGATAGGCAATTTTGATGTTGCCTCAATACGTTTTGGGCCCTTGCCTGTCGCGGGTACTTGGGCCTCCCACACGAGTGAGGCACCCTTTTATCGGGAGACCTGGGGAACGCTGGGTGGTAGGAAATTTGTGTCAGCCCGTGATGCCACAACTTTCCCACACAAAATGTGTGAAAAAGTGATTTTTTCAGCTAAAATTGAGGTTTGCAGGGGATTCTGGGTAAGGAAACGTTGGGGGATCCACGCAAGCCATACCTCCCTGGAATCCCCCGGTGTCTAGTTTTCAGAAATGTGTGGGTTCGGTAGGTTTCCTTAGATGGCCGCCGAGCACGGGGCCAAAAACAAAGGTGACCCCCCTTGCAAAACCAGGTCGTTTTGAGATAGGCAATTTTGATGTCGCCTCACTACATTTTGGGGCCTTGCCTGTCACGGGTACTTGGGCCTCCCACATGAGTGAGGCACCATTTTTATCGGGAGACCCGGGGGAACGCTGGGTGGTAGGAAATTTGTGTCAGCCTGGTGATGTCACAACTTTCCCACACAAAATGTGAAAAAAGTGATTTTTTCAGCTAAATTTGAGGTTTGCAGGGGCTTCTGGTAGGAAACGTTGGGGGATCCACGCAAGCCATACCTCCCTGGAAACTCCCGGGTGTCTAGTTTTCAGAAATGTGGGTTTGGTAGATTTCCTAGATGGCCGCCGAGCACGGGCCAAAACAAAGGTGACCCCTTGCAAAACCAGGTCGTTTGAGATAGGCAATTTTGATGTCGCCTCACTACGTTTTGGGGCTTTGCCTGTCGCGGTACTTCGGCCTCCCCAATGAGTGAGGCACCATTTTTATTGGGAGACCGGGGAATGCTGGTGGTAGGAAATTTGTGTCAGCCCGGTGATGTCACAACTTTCCCACACAAAAATGTGCAAAAAGTGATTTTTTTCAGCTAAATTTGATGTTTGCAGGGGATTCTGGGTAAGGAAACGTTGGGGGATCCATGCAAGCCATACCTCCCTGGAGTCCCCCGGGTTTCTAGTTTTTAGAAATGTGTGGGTTTGGTAAGTTTACTTAGATGGCCGCCGAGCACGGGGCCAAAAACAAAGATGACCCCCGTTGCAAAACCAGGTCGTTTTGAGATAGGCAATTTTGATGTCGCCTCACTACGTTTTGGGCCCTTGCCTGTCGCTGGTACTTGGGCCTCCCACATGAGTGAGGCACCATTTTATCGGGAGACCCGGGAACGCTGGGTGGTAGGAAATTTGTGTCAGCCCAGTGATGTCACAACTTTCCCACACAAAATGTGCAAAAAGTGATTTTTTCAGCTAAATTTGAAGTTTGCAGGGGATTCTGGGTAGGAAACGTTGGGGATCCATGCAAGCCATACCTCCCTGGAATCCCCGGGTGTCTAGTTTTCAGAAATGTGTGGGTTTGGTAGGTTTCCTAGATGGCCGCCGAGCACGGGACAAAAACAAAGGTGACCCCCTTGCAAAACCAGGTCGTTTTGAGGTAGGCAATTTTGATGTCGCCTCAGTACGTTATGGCCCTTGCCTGTCGCAGGTACTTGGGCCTCCCACACGAGTGAGGCACCATTTTTAACGAGAGACCCGGGGGAACGCTGGGTGGTAGGAAATTTGTGTCAGCCCAGTGATGTCACAACTTTCCCACACAAAAATGTGCAAAAAGTGATTTTTTCAGCTAAATTTGAAGTTTGCAGGGGATTCTGGGTAGGAAACGTTGGGGGATCCATGCAAGCCATACCTCCCTGGAATCCCCGAGTGTCTAGTTTTCAGAAATGTGTGGGTTTGGTAGGTTTCCCTAGATGGCCGCCGAGCGCGGGGCCAAAAACAAAGGTTACCGAACTTGCAAAACAAGGTCGTTTTGAGATAGGCAATTTTGATGTCGCCTCACTACGTTTTGGGGCCTTGCCTGTCGCGGGTACTTGGGCCTCCCACACGAGTGAGGCACCATTTTTATCGGGAGACCTGGGGGAACGCTGGGTGGTAGGAAATTTGTGTCAGCCCAGTAATGTCACAACTTTCCCACACAAAAATGTGCGAAAAAAGTGATTTTTTCAGCTAAATTTGAGGTTAGCAGGGGATTCTGAGTAAGGAAACTTTGGGGGATCCACGCAAGCCATACCTCCCTGGAATCCCCTGGGTGTCTAGTTTTCAGAAATGTGTGGGTTTGGTAGGTTTCCCTTGCTGGCCGCTGAGCACAGGGCCAAAAACCCAGGTGACCCCCCTTGCAAAACCAGGTTGTTTTTTGATAGGCAATTTTGATGTCGCCTTACTACGTTTTGGGCCCTTGCCTGTCGCGGGAACTTGGGCCTCCCACGCGAGTGAAGTACCATTTCAATTGGAATACTTGGAGAAAGGCGGGGGATAGGAAAGTTGTTGTTTCTTTCTGTAGCGTGAAAATTTTGGCACAATAATGGAAGGAAAATGTGACAGACATTTTGAGGTTTGCAGGACATTGTGGGTAAGATAACGTGTTGGTATCCACAAGAGAGACATCACCATGTACTCCCATGGGTGTTTAGTTTACGACAATATCTACAGTTGATAGGTTATTCTTAGATGGAATGTACACCTTGGGAGAGAGACTAAAAAGACAAAGATTCCTGCACAGCCATCTATTCCTCAAGCACACACACATACTGGTTGGATTTGGCACGAGGGCGAGTGATGGTTCAGTATATAAAATTTTATTAACAAGAGATTTCACAAAAATGAAATGCACTGTCAATAATTAAACGGACAAAAAACTGAACCAGTGACTCGCAGCTCGTGAGCTGTAAAGCCACGGCAAGGCACCAACCGCTTTACAGGCCATTCACACACCTTTCATACGTGATACACACAAGACCATTCACACCACCAGGCACGAAACCAACACATTACAACACTCACAAAAAGGGACAAGGTACACCCTGCTTGAGAAAGACAGAAAAGACAAATATTTCTGCACAACCACCTATTCTTCAAGCACACAGACATACTGGTTGGATTTGGCACGAGGGTGAGTGATGGTTCAGTATATACAGTTGTATTAACCAGAGATTTCACAAAAATGAAATGCACTGTTAATAATTGAAAGGACGAGAAACTGAACCATTGACTCACAGCTCGTGAGCTGTAAAGCCACGACAAGGCACCAACCGCTTTACAGGCCATTCATACACCTTTCATACATGTGACACATACAAAACCATTCACACCGCCACCCGCGGGCCCAGCACATTACAACACTCACACCAGCAGACAGCGCCATTCAAAGGCCCATCACTTTCACACGCCCACATTCCTGACACAGCAACCACACCAGCTCACGAATTGCATGGAGTGGCGTTTAGCTAGCAGTGTGTGTAGTGACCAGCAGCAAGTCACTACTCACACACCGCCAGCCAAGCGCCCGTCCACGCACACTGCCAGCCAAGCGCCCGTCCACGCACACTGCCAGCCAAGCGCCAGTCCACGCACACCATCAGCCAAGCGCCAATCCACGCACACCGCCAGCCAAGCGCCAATCCACGCACACCGCCAGCCAAGCGCCAGTCCACTCACCGCCAGCCAAGCACCAGTCCACGCACACCGCCAGCCAAGCGCCAATCCACACACACCGCCAGCCAAGCGCCAATCCACACACACCGCCAGCCAAGCGCCAGTCCACGCACACTGCCAGCCAAGCGCCAGTCCACGCGCACCGTCATAAATTTTTTTTAAACAAGAAAGAAAACACAAACAAATTGCAACTAAATACAAAACTATAACTACAAAAACAACAGCAGTAACTGAAGACATCATTCTATTGCCAAACGTTAAACTGAACTATATAAAACCATACAGACCAGGCAGTACACTATTAGACTAATGGTTGCTCCCAAAAACTCTTTTGAGTGTGATACAATCTGAAACATGTGGGCACACACAGCCCAGGATTAGAAGGACAATCGGCACAGTGCATCCGACTCTCCTTCCGCACACCTATTCGCAAGCAGACTCTACATCTCTTACAGGGATTGTTTATTTTGGGCGTGGGAGGAATTAAATCAGGAAAGTGGCGATCTTTCAATCTAGCCACATCCTCCACCACTCCAACTCTAGGAGCACTTGCCTGTTCCACAACAACAAGGCTGCCTATCACAGACTCCTGAAACTGAACAAAAGTCAACTTTGACGCAGGAGAACACTCCTTGAACACAACAAAAGCATTGAAAGTTGCTAAATTGAAGAGATGGATGGCCAACTTCTTATACCAAATGTAAGCCTTACGAATAGCAGTGTAAGGTTCCAACCTCTGATCTACTCTATCAACACCACCATGTGCTTATTGTAGTCTAAAATGCACACAGGTTTGCGCACTTCAGCAATCTGACCCCAAACAGCCACAGCTGAAGTACTCTCATCATGGATGGTAGTCAGCATGTACACATCCCTCCTGTCCACAAATTTCACAGCTAGTAGTTCATCACTACGCAAGGAACTGCACTGTCCCCTCTGAAGTTTTTTGCAAACAAGCTCTTTTGGATAACCTTTACCGTTAGAGCGGATTGTGCCACAAGCAAAAGTGTCCACTTTGAACAATTCCTTAAACAATTGCACAGCAGTGTAGAAGTTATCAAGGTACAAATGGTGGCCTCTGTTAAACAGTCCTCTAGCAAGATCCCACACAATTTTCTCTGAAACTCCAAAAGTGGACGGACAACCAGGGGGTCAATAGTGGAATCCCTACCAGTGTACACACGGAAATTAAAAACATATCCTGTCCTACTCTCAGACAACATATACAGCTTAATTCCATAACGTGCCCTCTTGCTAGGAATCTACTGCCTAAAAACCAAACGGCCCTTGAACAGGACCAAAGACTCATCAATAGATATTTCTTTCCCTGGAGTATAGATCTCTGAAAATCGATCTACAAAGTGATCAAGAACAGGCCGAATCTTAAAAAGACGGTCACAGTCAGGGTGATCTCGTGGCAACGCCAAAGCATTATCAACAAAATGCAACATCCGAAGCAAAAGTAAATACCGATCACGATTCACAATTGCAGGAAATATGGCCGTTGCAATCAAGGGACTGGTAGAAAAATATGAAGCCATGGACGGCTTCCTTATCAAACCCATCAATAAAGTCAAACCCAAAAACTTCGTCATCTCTTCCAGATTTGTGAGAGTCCACCGGGTAGCTCTAGAGTGGGGCCTAAGTCTCGCACTGTTGTCCCTCAAAAACTGTTCAGCATACAAATTAGTCTGCTCAACAATCTCACCCAAAAATACATCATCCATAAACAACTGAAAAAACTGTATAGGCATAAAATGTTCACAATCCACTCTACACCCTGCATCACCACTAAAGGCAGGCAACACCGGCTGCACCATGTTTGGATCAACCCAGAGTCCAGCACTTCCAGTAAGAAGGCTAGCAGCCTCAGGCTGCAATCAAGATGCCTCTTGCACCATCGGCACAGCAGTGTCCTCCTCTAAAACAGGCACTTCATCCGCACTGAGAGTAGCTTCTTCCACACCGAGAGTAGCTTCATCCGCACTGAGAGTACCTTCATCATCCGATGATTCCATGTGGAGAGAAAACTCACTCCCTGAATCTTCCCCTCCCTCCTCTCCCTCAGACGCACTGTCAGTCTCATAATCCTGCTCAGAGGAAGATTCAAGAAGCATACCAACCACCTGCTGAGCAGTCATTCTACGGCTAGCCATAATGCTTACTAATAAAGGTAACTTGTCAAACAAGTCAACAACAACAAACCCTTTGTAAAAAAAGAAATAAACAAAATGTAGCTTTATCACAAAGACCTATATACTCCAACACTATACCACTCACTTGACAGAAGCAGCTAGACTCACCACCACCTACTCTGCACAGACACAGTAAGGATCAACAATATCCCACTAAAAAAGAAAAAGAAAAATTACACATAAGACAATGCAAAACACATCGCAAAGAATTTCATGCTCTGAACACTAACAAATATGCTGCCATTATGACACCACTTACAAAAAAATTCATTCATGCATGACAATAATACTCATTTGGAGTAAACACAACAAAAATGTTTTTCTTACCAAATAAATGCAATTACGCAAAACTGCAGAACAACCACTGCCGAAACCGCAAACAGGAATCAAAAGCTTTACACTAGAATAAAAAGGAGAAAATAAACCATTACAATCACATATTCAAATAATGCACCAGTCCACACACAATCCACCAGCTAAGCTAAGGGGTAGGTGGGCCTAAGAGTATAAATAAAATATTCACCCCTGTAAAAGGGGAGCAACCCTTGCCCTTGAAGCCACTTCCCAATTCAAAAATTTAAAAACCCCTGTTGTCTAGTGGCTTCTGCCCCCCTTGGGGGCAGATGGGCCTAAAAACATACTGCTGATCTGCCACCCAAAGAGGACATAAATGGCCACAATCATCCTCCCATAAAGGGGAGCGACCCTTGCCCAAGGGGCCACTCTCCACAAACAAATCCCTGGTGGTCTAGTGGGCCCAAACATGACAAGCCCCAGCCCCCAAAGGAGAGCGACCCTTGCCCAAGGGGTCACTCTCCCCCCAAAAAATCCCTGGTGGCCTAGTGGGCCACTTTTAAAAAAAATGGTGAAATCTGCCCCCCCGGGGGGGCAGACAAAGCCAAAAAACATTGCCCCCATAAGGGGAGCGACCCTTGCCCAAGGGGCCACTCCCCACAAACAAATCCCTGGTGGTCTAGTGGGCCAAACATGGGGAGACACAGCCGCCAAAGGAGAGCAACCCTTGCCCAAAGGGTCACTCTCCAAAAAAAAAATCCTTGGTGGCCTAGTGGGCCCTAGATAACAAAAAAAGGCAAGATCTGCCCCCCCATGGGGGCAGACAGCCATAAACATACCCCCAAAGGGAGTGACCCTTGCCCAAGGGGCCACTCCCCACAAAAAATGGGCTCGTGGTCCAGTGGGCCAATTTGTTAACAAAAAAATGCATAAATCTGCCCCCCAGGGGGGCAGACAAAGCCAATTATTCATGCCCCCAATAAGGGGAGCGACCCTTGCCTAAGGGGCCGCTCCCCCAAACAGTAAATCAATTGCAGATTTAAAAAAAAAAAATCCCTGGCTCTAGTGGGCATTCCTGCTGCACGATCGCACGATCGTGAAGCAGGAATGCACAAAAGAAGCATCAGGGGAAAGGAAAACCCTTTCCTTTCCCCCGATGCCTCTTTTGGTGAAATCCCCCCCTCCCCAGAGACAAAACTTACCTGTTTGTTCCCCAACGCGCTGGAAGCAAATGGCTTCCTGCGCGTCGGGAAACAAAGGGAAACCTCCAATGACGTCAGCGAGCCTCGCGCGCTGACGTCATTGATGACGTGGAGGGGCGGGCGGGGGGAGGCAGGGGAAGGGCTTCCCCTGCCTTCCCCGGTGGAATGACTACGATCGATGTCCCATGGGGGGAGCGCCAGCGCTTCCCCCGTGGGTGGGTGCCATGACGGCCGGGAGCCGTCATGAGCACACGCCCACTGTGTGTCATGACAGCTCCCGGCCGTCATGAGCACAGAAGGGGTTAAAATTATTTTAACAACACATTTATAAAAAACAACAGTTTCAAAAAATAGCTTAACATCTGAACTCATGAATAGAACATCACTACCAAACACCCATCAAACTACCCATTGTTATCTAAACTCATGGGGAATTAAAAACACCTGCAAAACTAGTGCAATGCACAATCTGCGAACTTCACATGACAGCGAAAGCAAGGAATATCATTGGATAATATACTTTTCAGTTAAAATCAATACGAAGTATACACCCACTTCTCCTTCTTGAATCTTCTTTTCCAGAACTTTATTGTGAGCAGGTGGTAGAGTTTGACTGGAGACTTTTTTGGGACTTATGAGGGACAACGTTTATGTTGTATCATCTTAAGACATCATAGAAAACGTCTCCAACTGCTGATCAACCAGAGGGAAGCTGGAGGACCATCTACATTAGTGGCAGCAGCAACAATTCCCAGCCAGAAAGTCCCTTCAGAGGTACAGACTACTACAACAGATATGGCTCCAGAGTTTTCAAGAATGGCCACGTATTGTATGGACTATAGAGTTGTTGTAAGAGCTGGTGAGCAGTGTGTTACAGCTATGTGCAATGCTGCCAAAAATCATACGTGGTAATTTTCTCCCCCTTTTATATTTTTTTCACATTTCATACGATAGTTCATAGTGAGCACCAAGAAGGCAACGCAAAGCTGAAGGACCCTCGACTTCAATAGCAGCCACAACAACACAGAAGAGGAGAGTCCATTCAAAAGTCCAATGTCAACTTCAAGTTTTCTCTGATTGCATCATACTGCATGGATTGTGGAGTTGTAGTGAGTGCTGGAGAGCAGTCCATAAAGGCCCTTAGCAATGCTGCAAAAAATAATAAATGTTGATTTTTTTGTATTTTTGGCCCTTCATAGTTTTTCTACATTAGCAGGCATTTTATTAGCTTACAAAATGGGTATCTGATATGTGTTGTTCATTTTAATATCTTCTAATTCATCGTAACACTACTTACATATAACTTGTCCCTCTACAAATAAATACACTGGTAACTTTTGCCAGTTATCAATATTTACTTTTTCACTTTTTAAATGTAAGTCAACAGTCTGTGTTTAAATCTTCTAGTAAGTGCATCAACAACATATACACACATACTCTGGTTTTTAGATAACACTGTGTTAAATTTTGTAATCTCTTCTTTAAAACTATCAACTGTAATATATATGTCTTGTTTTGCAACTCCTCCTCTTAACAACTCTTCATTTTCCCTAGAATCCTGCTCAGGACCAAAGAAACGAAACTGCACATCACCACAAACCTTTTCTTCGTCTGGCATACTACCATGCAAACTGCTCTATTAATTTTTCCTAAACATAAAGCAGGAGTTTTCACATAGTACAGCCTACTAACTAAAGTTTGCATTGTTGAGTGGTATAAGGTATTTTGTGTTTTAAACTTCGCCTTGGAAAGATACATAGGAATTTTCTTAATATATCAATAGATTGCTGTCTAATACCACAAACACCACTACAAATCCATTTGCATACAGGACCCTGACTACACCTTCCTTGTACCTCTTCTGCAATAACTTCTTCTACATTTCTAGGTACAATCACCTCGTTTGCTATAGGACAACCATTCTTCATTTCATAACATTGTCCTCTTTCATCAATAGTATGAACTAATCTGTTATCCTGGAGATAGTTTTCTTCATCAAAGAAAGGCTCTGTACAAGAAGTATGTATCCATTTTCCACTAAAAACTGTACAACTGTTACTTCTATTCACTAATCTTTTTTCTGGTTTTGTCTCCTCATGCACAACACTGTTTTGTCAGGAGTCTTACTTCTATTTAGAATCAAAATGAAAAGCTTCCTCTTCAAAGCAAAGGCCTTTTCAACTACTCTCTCAATGTGTTCTTTCTGTTTCACTGCATCTCTCCTTCTTCTACACTTTTTTTTAATTTATCACTAAATTTACAACCACTCTACTACGAAACATCCTAGCTCTCATTTTCTTAAACTGCTTTTGTCTCCTGGTTATGTTGTGTCCATGTTTGTTACAATCATTTCTCTTCTTCCAATGTACACTCTTGTTGTTTCTCATAGTCATAATTGTATTTTCTTTATTTTGTAATCTTTGCAAATGTCCACATATATTTTTAAGAAATTACTTTGTCCTCTTTCCAGTAGCTCTTTTTTCTTTCAGTACTTTTTCTGCATTTTGCCCCTTTTTTAACTCATTTCTGCAGAGATACTGTAATTGCTTCTGTTGCTTTTTTGTCTGAGCTTTTGTAGCCATTCTAACTGTGTGTAATAAATATATCTTGTTCTATTTAAAAAAAAAAAACAAGTATATTTAAATTTTTACCCTAGCCAACATACAAGCTACTTTAGTACTGACTCACACATAATACAAAAACTGTTTTTATGGTATGTTGCAGTTTGAAACCTACAGAGGATGATCGCTTTATTACTACATGCACTTACTTCAATATAGCAAACCCAAAGCTAAACACAAAACTTTAAATATTAGTTACCTTTTAACATTTCAGCACCCTGTCCTACAACACAGCTGCACCACATCTCCCTTCTAACTTATAGATGGTGAAAGACCAGTTTATCCCTTCCGTAGTAAATTTTTAAATGAACATCAAGACCAAGGGAGAGTACTTACAAGCCCCATGCACCAAAGCGTCACTTTTTATGACATACCATTGGCATAGTGTGATGCTCCATATTTACAACACCACATAACGCCACTCAGTGTGGCTTTTCGAGGCCTTGTAAATATGGGCCCTTTTCACGCAGCACTTTGCATGAAAGGAGCGTGCCATGGGTGTTGCGGTGGGTGTTCCCACCCAACATCCATGCATTTTGCCACATTCCCAGATTTACAATGATTCATACATCTAGGAATACGTTAGAATTCTACGCCTCCCCAAGGGGAGGTGTAGGGAGGCACAACAAGGAGAAATACTTTCATTTCTCCTCATGTGTCCCTCTTTCTATGTGTGCTGCATTTTGCAGCACACATAGAAAGAGGAAAACATATCTTGGGATTGTTTTTGTGCAGGATGGTGTGCCTTCCTGCACAAAAACAATCATCCCCGAAACATAGGCACCCTTTTACCATGCTGCAAGGGGGCCTACAACGGAGCATGACAGCCAGTTGTGTGCCAGCGCAGGGGCGAGCACAGGAATCCATCATATTGTTGTAGATATGATGCATCCCTGTGCTTTGAAAGTAATGCAGCACAGCACAGCCAAATGGCTTGCGGCTCTGCGCCGCATTACCCAAGTGCACAAGTACATTCAGTGTCTCAACACTTTATATCCAAAAACACACCATAAGAGCTATTTGGGTGCTCTCTACCACTGTGTCACTGGTGTATTTAGTATCTCAGCACTTTTCTACTTAAACGTATCGGATTTAGACTTTGGGAAATGCTGCATATAAATATCTGCACATTAATCTATATCCAACTATATATCTTACTAATGTCACTAAAAGTACTACACCTCCCAGAATGCAAATAACAGATGTATCTCTTCTGCACATCATGGTTAGACATTTAAAACATACTTGGTGCCTCATTGCAAATTTGCCACAAGACCATACTGTTATTTTTCAATAAAATACACAATGTAATATAGAGGCACTAATTCATTTTTCTCTTACTTCCCAAAATATTCACCACTAACCTGTTAAACACATACTCTCTAATAGATACATGATCTTCATTTCTAATGTACATTTTTAAAATAATTACAAAGTTATATACATGCCAGTGAATTGAGTTTGTAGATTATATGGTTGTTTTAGCTCTTTCTGGATAGTTTTGACACTGTTAAGATTTGTAAAAACTAACCACAAGAATGGTACACCACTCTCATACAAAGCACCTCTAAAATGGCAACCTCTTGAACTTTGCACTCTATCATCATGAGAAAAGCAGCACATGAAATCATGTCTTTCATTTTAGACTACTGCATTTCCACTTGTGAATGATTAGCATCTGTTAACCATTTCCCTCTCTTTCAAAATGAGGTTCCTATCTGTGCATGACTGCAGAGACATCATGAACAAAAACTGGAGTTTAAACCTATAGCTAGCTTCATTTTTAAAAATACTGAACAACAGTTTATTACACAGTCCTGAGATGGAAATTAAAGCTTGCCATTATTAAATTGTGTCATCACTGTCTCTTTAACACCCTTTAACCTCAATACTGTCTTAGCTCAGTGAACCTAGCAAACCAGTAGAACCAGTATGTCACAAGTTCACAGCACATTCTAGAAGGAATATGCTGCTTCCAAATAAGATGAAGCAGGAGTGCTTTACTCAACAGATTTAAAAGCATATCCATGCCTGTATTTCATTTCTTTTCTTAAACAACAGCCAATAATAAGACTTCTTGCTAAGGCATCCAACACACTACCTAAGTTTATTCACTTTCATGCTGACAGCATCCAATAAAATATACCTCTTTAAAAAAAACCTTCATTTTAACTGCTTTTCCTTTGGAAAACTTCCTCGTTGAGCTCCAACTTTCTCATGACTATTATTGCTCCTTCACTTCAAAATGCTTACAGTATGGATTGTGGGCCACAGCTATATCTATTGGGCTAAAGAGGCTGCAAAAAAGAGAGGTATTGACACGGGTTTGGGTTTGCCAAATGTGCAGACTACTTGGTTTGGCCAGAGAGGGTTAAAGTTTCATCAGTTGCTGGCTTTGGTTAAATCCATTGTGGATTCCAAAGCTCCTCACCTCATGATTGTGCACTGTGGTGGCAATGACTGAGGCACATTGACTAGGGTAGGGCTGGAAATCCTAATGAAAGAAACCTTTGCAAAACTGATGTCCCTTTTCCCTCACACTGTCTTGATGTACTCTAATATATGCCAAAGACTGAAATGGAAGTGGTCAAATCAATTCTGTACACAGATTGACAAAGCCAGGAAACATGTTAATAAAACAATTTCTGCATTCCTCAGAGACGATCGCATGGGCTGTATCTATAAAAGCAATCTGCATTTTGACATGCATGGTATTTATAGAAATGATGGAGTGCAGTTTACAGATTAAAGCAACAGGGTGTCTCTAAGTAACCTGAAACTCTGCATCTGGTTTTATGTAGAGCAGCCATATACACACAACATGAGCAACTGCTCTTGTCAGAGCCACCCTAGAACCTGAAATATTGTGAACTTTTTTTCTAAAGGGTTTTTTTCCTTTCGTTTTTGGGGATCTTCGCAACAACGTTGCGATCCCCATGGACACATCGCGAAAACAGAAAACAAAAGCAGACAATCAATGGCCACCAACACATCCAAAAATAATATGTAAAATAATCCATTCTGAACATTGCACTACACATATTACTATATACATACTTCTTTCAACGCATGTTTAAACTTATATTTTTCTACTAAGTTGCTTTAAAAACCATCTTTCAGACCTATTTTCCGTTATCGCGGTTATTCGGGACGTCGCATTGATGTCGTTAACCGCGACGATCGTGCCTTTTCCATGAAGTGAAAACATATATATGCACACATATTACAGTATTTTACACACTAGGGGTTTCTTACAGTGTTCTCTAAAGTCATGTTTTTGTAGAGAGTTTCTATAAAAACCATCTTTAAAACCTATTTTATGTTTTCACGGTGACAACACATGTATGCACACATATTGCAGTATTTTACGCATTAGGGGTTTATTACTGTACACTTCAAACTCATGTATTTCTAGTGCATCTCTAGAACAACCATCTCTAAAACCTATTTTCCGTTTTCGCAGTGAGGCAGGCAATCGCGATGACATCGGTAATCGTGATCCCCACAGTTGCATCACGAAAGCAAATTCAGTAGCCACCACCACATTAAAAAATGATAACTATATAATTAATTCTAACGATCATAGTAGATAACTCACTATACAAAATAACTATATAAAAACATTTATCAAAATCTCAATATCTCTATAACAATACGTATTAAAGATTCACTGATTTTTTAAAATATATTTGCAACAATCTTTGCGACGAAGTCGATATTCGCGATGTCCCAGGGGTGGTACACTGGGGGCCGCATTGGCAGTCGCGTCATCGTCACGAATATCGCACGTGATTAAAAAATTCCATTTTGGACACATAACTTGTGTCACTAACACCCCGATTTTTCAAACATGCAGTCAGTGTACCTCTACTCTGACCCCTTATGTTAGCTTTTTCAGAAATTTTCAGCCCTGAGAACCATTCCAGAGCAATAAAATGGCAGCTGCAACTTTCTGTTCAGGTTCCGTCCAGCCAATCAGAGCATTCCAGTTGGCGCGTGCATTGCAATTCATTGCCAAACCACCGCAAAATATCCGTGGCCAGAGATATCACTATAATTTTAAACTTAAATTTCTCAACAACTACAGAATGAATTTACAGCAAATAAGCAAAAGGCACTTCCTTGAACAGACATCTACCTCCCTGCCAAATTTGGTGTAAGTCCGTTCAGTGGATAGGGCTGTAGGTGTGGCTAAAGTTTCCAATAGGAATTAACATTACGAATGCAACCTTATTTCGCACCCCAAATTCTCATTCCCCACTGCACGGATAACCCCCAAAACCTTCCATAACAATAGAACCCGCTGTGACACTTGTTTGGTAAAATGTCATGCAGATTGGTCAAACAACACCAAAGTTATAGCCAAGCCAAAAAATGCTTTTCCTATGGAAGCTAGGTCCTAACTATAACTACCTACTGGTGACTGCCAGTAGGCTATATATATATATATATATATATATATATATATATATATATATATATATATATATATATATATATATATATATATATATATAAATATATATATATATATATAAAATCAAAAATATCACACTATATATTAGACATATAATGTACAACCTATATTAGCGTTTACCATAGAAGGACTCAACTGATAAAAAATATTCAAACTATACTAAACTAACCAATAAAATAAAACTATAAATAACTATAACCTATATAGTCCAACAAAAAATTAAATCAACAATATAAAAGACACACTAATTTAAACTACTATATATTTCAAAAACGACAATTGTTGCAAGACGAGGAAACACTGCCGGATTCTCTCAACAAACCAATAAAGAAAAAAAATATACAACTGAACAGCTACATAATCAAGTAAGTAATACTTATATTTAAACTGAAGCGTAACTGTTATGAAACTTAAACCACCTCCCAAACATGACAGAAATAGAAGTAAGAAAAATATTGCAAACTGTAAGAGAGGCAAGCACTAGCTCCCAGGAACCCACATGTAAAATCCTGAAAGATATACTACCTAGGGGCCGATTCTGATGCGGGTTGGAAAAGCTTCCCGACCGAATCGGTTGGGAAATGGTGTCCGACCCACTCGGATCGGGAAAGTCCGACCGGCGGAGTAGGATGCATCCGGATGCTTCCAGATACGATTTGGTTGAACTCCCATTGACTTCAATGGGAACATTTGTTCCTAACCGCATCAGAATTGGGCCCTCGGTCGGGAAGACACGTTCCCGATCCGATTTGGAAGGAGCAAATGCCGTTAGGAGGCCTTCCTAACCGCATCAGAATCAGGCCCTCGGTCGGGAAGCTTTTCCAACCCGCATCAGAATCGGGCCCCTAGTGTCCACAAACCCATAACAGGGCAACTACCACCTATCCTCACTTTAAAACTTTTAATTGCACACTTAACAGTTACAAATAATGAGGAAAATTTCCTTTTACACAATAACCTAAATAATGAAAAACAAATTCTAATATTCCCTACAGCAAACAACTTAATGAAACCTAGCCAATGTCAAACCTGGATGATAAATGAGACCTTCAAAATGTGTCCAAGACCATTAACTCCGACATACACCATACCTGGTGAATATCAAAATACAAATATCCCTTTTATATATGCTGTAGTACCAAATAAACCAAGCAGCACTTATTATGAGCTCTTAAACCGTATTATACATGAATCATACAACTACTACCCCAAAAAAATAATCATGGACTTTGAGCAAGCCATGATTCAAACCATTCTAAAATTCCACCCCCACGCAGCCATACAAGGCTGTTACTATTATTTCAATCAAAGTATGCGGAGACACCTCCAAAAATCTGCAAGTGTAGAATACTCCACAAACAGCCAATTTGACTTTAAAATAAAAGAAATGACAGCACTAGCCTATGTCCCTGTCACAGAGGTAGCTGACCACTACAATTTACTAATTGAATGCCCTTTCTACCTACAAATTGAAGACAAACATAGTCCCTTAATGGACTACTTTGAAGACACTTGGGTTAGCAGACTGTATTGCTCTGGCACAGACGCCAACCCAAATTCCAAATACCATGTGGAATGTCTATGACAGCACCTTGGCACAGGAAGCCAAAACAAACATTGCAGTGGAAAGATGGTACAATGTCTTCAAAAGCAAACAAACCAAAAGAATGTATGACATGCTACAATTTAAAGTTAAACTCTTCATAAATACCAAAGGAGTAGATTACTTAGAAATTATAGCCAGAAGCATATTTTAAAATAAATGTTAACCTGCCAAAGGCATCAAAAAGTCTGACAAACTCTAAACCAACATACCAAATCTTTTTTTAAATAATAAATATAATATTTTATTACAAAAAGTCCAACAATTATTTAAAATCACTATGTTAATAAAGACTGATATAATAAAAATATATATAAATTATTTTAGAAAAATGTACTGTCAACAACCAAAACAGATAAAATAAAACTCATTCCATCACATAAAATATTTACAACACATAAGCCAAAAATTCCACATAACAATCACATAAATTTGACATAAACAATAGAAAATCACATTTCCCACCTAAAATAAATGAAATAAATAACACTTAGGGCTCGATTATGATGTCGGGCAGATTGCCACAGACTGGCCATCGATGGCAGTCCGTCTGACATCTCAGGCTGCGGTCCGACGCATAATGATACGGTCAGTTGTAGCACAGCGGGCAGAGGGACTGACTGACGCCTCCAACAGTTACAAGGAGCCCATTGGAGCATCAGTCAAAGCGTAATCCCTACAATGGGGGTGGTGCCAGCGGAAGCACTGCCGCAGGGTTTATGATGTCCCTTTTCCCTCTGCCTTTACATGGTGGTCCGACAGCCATATAAAGGCAGATGAAATGGGACTTTGGGGGCCCCTAGCAGGGCCCCGTTCCACATGGGCCTCTGCTGGGGGGCCAGGGGAGACACTTGTGGTGCGCCTCCAATCATCCTTGCACTGTGTGCCAGGCACCACATGGTGCCTGGCACACAGTGCATGGTTGTTCGAGAACTTCCCTTTTCCACTGCGGCTTGTGCTGCGGCCCTTTTCTTGAGTCAATGAATTTCTGTTTAGACCTAAGTTTAGACCTAAAGTCTAACTTTACTACTAGTAAAGTTAGACTTTTGGTCTAAGTTTAGACCAAAAGTCTAACTTAGACCAAAAGTCTAACTTTACTACTACTAAAGTTAGACTTTTGGTCTAAGTTTAGACCAAAAGTCAAACTTAGACCATAAATCTAACTTGACTACTACTAAAGTTAGACTTTTGGTCTAAGTTAGACTTTTGGCTTAAACTTAGACCCCCTGTAGGGCCCCCTTTGTTTCCTCTCTGCCACAGTTTTCATGGCAGGCTAACCGACATGAAAACCGCGGCAGAGAGGAAACTCGTAATAAGCTTGATAGTGCTGCAGCAGCACCACCAAGCATATTGGGGCCTCAAGACTGCTGCAACACCACCAGGGATCTCTGATCCCTGGTGGATGCAGCAGTCCCATGGCAGTCCGACCACCCAACGTGTAATTGGGCAGTCGAACCGCTGGTGCGGCAGTACCAGCACCCCCACCATGGCTACTGCAGCCCATTGGATCACCGTAGTCATAATTAGGCCCTAAATCTACAAATGAAGATGTGTTGAGTGATGACTGGTCAGCACAGTCCCTTCATCAACCAATTTTAATGTTTTGTTGACCTTGTTGTTTTGGCAGAGTTCAGGCAAATCAGAGCCCTTTGTGTCAGATGAGGCTACTCCTATTGCAGTGAGTCAGACTATTGTCTTCCCCTCTTCAGCTTTGAATGTGGTCCCGCTGAATGAGGAATTTCTGACCTAGAGCATTTAGGTATCCCAGATCACAAGCTATCCATTTTTTGAGGGAAGGCTAACACATAAACCTAAACTTGGAGACAGACTAAACTTCCTGGCTACAGAAAACAATGTTAACTTGCTATGTAGGTTGTCTGCGCCATGTCTTTATAAATGCCACTTATGTCTTTGATATAAGTAGCCCAGTTTTGGAAGGAACCATAAACGTCTTTCATTTTGCAGTATTGTGTTTGGTTAGCGATCACAAAGACAATAGTTTTGCAAGTATTACTGTAACTTTTTTATCCTACTATTGTGGTACTTATTCTGATTGCTGGGGTGATTGGTGTTCACCGTCATTTAGTGATTGTGAACGGAATGTAACCAGGGGCTCTGACTGTATCATTGTTTTTCTGGGTGTTGTGCTTTGTGTTCTTTGCACCATTCTATCCTCATTTTCTACTGTAAATATATTTGTATTTTGAGACACGATACAAGTCTTGTGTACTGACAGATCTAACTGAATATTGTCATTTTTATTGCAACTGTGATAACTGGATTGCACTTTACCCATCTCAGCTCCTCACCTCCTCTGTTCAACTAGACTGTGACTGCTTGTCTATGTACATACAAGGAGGCTTAGGTGATCAACCCTTTTGTCACAAAGTACCTGGTGACTTGGTTAGCGAGAAACACTAGATCCATCCACATCGATACAGCTTGGTGGTCATTGTAACTGTACAGGCTGTAAAAAAAAGCTGACATTTATGGCTAGCACTACAAATGGGATAGAGCCTTAAATAACTTATTTTCCTTGCACAATTAATCTTCTACAGTAAAAGTGGATATGATTGTGGAAATTGGGGGGATTTAAAAAAGGCCTATACCTGCAGAGGCACTAAATGAGCACTGGAAGTTGAGACATTTGAAAACAATGAGAAATAAACTGGTGCTGCTTAGTGTCATCCACAAGGAGAAAGCCTCCTTGACACAGACCCAGTCCTTTGTACATCTTTTTTTTATTATTTTTATTCATACCCAAATAGCGTCATATACAAGAATACATATCAATAGATCATACAAAATAGAAACAGTTCTGATAAAGTTGTGCAAAAATACAAATAGATCACTTAGAAAAAAAGAAAGAGCACCTCAGTAATAGTGATTGCTAAAATATTGTATATGCAATTTAGAGCTATAAAGTTGAAACCAGACTAAAAAGCATTGCAATTCCTTCTTATAGAAGAAAAACCCTTACATCCTATTTCTAGTAGGGTTGTGCAAAAGTGCAATAGATTACTTAGAATAAATATCAATGGATCATAGATAATCGTAGCAATTCTACTAGGGTTGTGCAAAAATACAATTATATTACTTAGAGAGACAAACACCACATATGAGCTATTCTAAAATAATAGCAGTTGCTAAATATAGCATATACAGTTTGGAACTAGAAAGTTAAGACCGAGCTAAAGCAAACATTACAATTCATTCTTATTGGGAGTGAAACCTTTACAGCCACCTTATTCCAGCATATCAGAAACCTATCTAGGGAGAAGCCTGCCATCACCGCTCTTGATCCCCTATCCCCATACTTAAGGCCCCCTAGCTTCTTTACTCCATTTTGAAACATGTGCCCAGATTTCCCCCCCCCACAGATTCTGGCCTGCCTGCCCCTACATGCATACAAGGCCGTCTCTTGATTATATATTGCAAGAAGTCTGGCTAGCCACATCTGAAAGGTAGGTGGCTCTACGTCCTTCCATCTAGCGGCTAGCATAATCCTAAATATTGCTGTTCCCACAAATATACAATATACCTGTGCGGTATCAAGCTCCAAGGAGCTATCATATCCCAGGAGCAGCAGGGTAGGGATTAGTTTAAGTCTCAGTCCAAACATGCTTTCCCAGAAGTTGAGTAACCCATTCTTTAGAAGAGACAGTTTATCAACTCATAAAACATGTGAGTCAATGTGGCCATTCCGACCCCACATGTAGGACACCTATCATCTGCTCTTTTTCCCCAATCAAATAATTTAGCAGGGGTAAAATACAAATTAAATACAGTTTTATACAATTGAGCCTTTAAACAAGTAGATAAAACTATTTTCGCAGTTAATGATAGTATCTTATAAATATCCACATCCGGGTTGTTCAGCTTCCTTGCCCAGCCTGTCTCGGACTTTTCTAAGTCATCTGGTAGTTCATCTATCAGCAGGCTATAAATATTCCTAATTTTGCTAGTCTTCCTGGTGATTGCTTCTAACATTGTTATCCGATCCAGATTTGATGCCGGTCTACATGTGGTAAGGATATTCCTAACCTGCACATATTTATAATGGTGATTATTTGGAATCCCAAATTCCTGCTGCATCCTGGAAAAGTGGACGATTTCCTCTCCCCCATAGAGATCTTCAATTGTAACCACACCTAGCTCTTCCCATTGCCCTCCCATAGCATTGTAAGAGAGGGGTGGGAAGAGCAAGGATCGCCACAAGGGAGTATATCGACAAATCTTAGGTATTGCCATATATTTTGACACTCTTTTCCATATCCTCCACTCCCCATATACAACCTTGAAGCGAACCATTTTATAATAACTCTGCTCCATTTGTCTCAGCAGCAGCCCCGGGGCCTCCTTCCCTATGGCGAGCTCATATACTGTTGGTATTCTGTCCACACTTTCAACCTCCCTGTCCCTATCTGCCACAAACAGGGAGGTCATCTGGTGAAGAAGAGCCGCCCAATAGTATAATGTAATGTTAGGAATTGAAAGTCCCCCTCTATCCTTGGGGAGAGTTAGATATTTAAGTGACCTTCTCACTTTCCCATATTGCCAGATAAAGTTAGAAAAGATAGCCTCCAAAGTCTTCAATATCTGTTCGTCTACCGCAAGCGGGATTGAACAAAATAGATATAAGATCTTGGGTAGCATAGTCATTTAAAAAAAATTCCCTCTCCCAATTATAGGTAAATGCAACTCATTATCTTTTTTTAAATCCGCAGATATAGTCTTTACCAGAGGGTCAAAATTAACTTTCACTATTTCATCCACCTTCGGGCTGATACGGACCCCGAGGTAAACTGCCGATTCAGCTCGTCGAGAGTCATTAAAAACAATATTCTCTGTGCAAATAACAACTGACTTCCCCTTATTCAGTACATAGCCAGATACATGCCCATATCACTCAGCTATACGAACAATCTCCCTAATTGCCTCTGTTGGGTCAGTAGTTATCACTGCAACATCGCCGGCATACGCTAATACCTTGGTCTCGTACCCCCTGCTTATCACTGGTTTGATCTCCTGGCACCGCAGCAGTTTTACCACCAAGGGATTGATATACAGAGCAAATAAAATGGGTGAGCAGGGGCATCCTTGTCTAGTTCCCCTAGATATCATTATATTTCCTGATTCGCTCCCCATCAATTGTAGTCGGGCTCTTGGGTCGGAATACATAGCTTTAATTGCCTTTATGAGTTGCGGTCCAAAGCCTTTTAATTCCAGTATCCCCCACAAGAACCTCCAGGATACCCGATCA
The DNA here is from genome assembly GCA_963921515.1 of Calotriton arnoldi. Taxonomy (NCBI): domain Eukaryota; kingdom Metazoa; phylum Chordata; class Amphibia; order Caudata; family Salamandridae; genus Calotriton; species Calotriton arnoldi. The sequence goes on along the minus strand of CAWUFW010012160.1, from coordinate 390,422 downwards.
AATGCCTTCTCGGAATCGAGGAGTATCATAGCCATCTGGCCCCCCGTCCCAGCCATGATGTCAAATAGCGATATAGCCCTCCGGATATGATCCGTTGTTTCTTTTCCTGGGATAAACCCATGTTGCCAGGGGGAGACCAGATGTCCTATAACCCTCCCTAGCCGACTGGCCAATATCTTCGAGTAGATTTTAGTATCCGAGTTAATTAGGGATATCGGCCTATATGAGGCTAGATTATCTGTCGGTTTTCCTTTCTTTGGAAAGATAATGATGTCCGTTTCTTTCCAAGATTCTGGAGGTCACCCGCTATATTGTATACCCTTAAAAAGGTCAAGTAGAAGAGGGGCTATCTGGGTTTGCAATATCATATATACTTCCAGGGGGATCTTATCCGGGCCAGCAGCCTTCCCTGATGCCAATTCTTGCAGAGCTGCCAGGACCTCCTCTAGTGAGATGTCCTTTTATAGATCGTCCTTAGCTACGCTATCCAACACCTCACCAAGGTCTGCGTTGGTTACTATTCGGGATATATCCTGCAATGTTCCACCTGTTATCATCCTGGTACAGCAGCTGATAATAATCCTGAAACACCCTTAATATATTATCTATGTCGGTATACGTTTGGCCATCCTTCTTAATTGAGGATATTAAATTCCGAGCTGTTTTCTGATGGGTTTGAAGGGTTAGTATCCTCCCCACTAGTTCCCTATTTTCATAAGAATTATTTCGCTTGGACTGAAACTCTTCTGCCGATTTCTGCATAAGCCAGCTATTTATTTCTGCCTTAAGGGCGATTATTTGATGTTGAGTTTGAGCCACCTCCCGACCCTGCGCTATTAATAAAACGTGTTCTTCTTCTGCTTCCGCTAGATTCCGCATCAATTGTTCATTCTTTGCCTCCCGCTGTTTCCTTGCCCTAGCAACGAAACTAATCGTTGCGCCTCTAAGACCAGCCTTAAAACAATCCCACACAACCCCCCTGCCGGCACTATATCTATTTATATCAAAAAATTCCTGGGACCATTCCTTAATGTATTCATTAGCAAGTAGCTTTCTATCAAAGGTCCATTTATTTCAAGTTCTTTTGAACCTTTTGACTTCAATTTCCAAAATTAATGGATTGTGATCAGAGATCACCTTAGGAAATTTCCTAATGCCAACTCCATTAAGTATGTCCCTCGTGCCTAGGAAGTAATCAAATACTGATGTATTTCCTATGAGGGCAAGAATAATATGCATACCCTGGAATAGTGGGGTTCTTAAAAGCCCAGATATCAACCAAGCCATGGCTACTTATAAGAGATGATAGAGCCCTATATACTTTTGGCTTACAGCTTTGGTACGCCCCTTGATTCAGTTGCCCTTGGCAAGGATTCAGGGAGATATTAAAATCTCCACACATAATTGATGGACAAGGCCATGCTGCAAGCTCCAGCTCAAGATCTTCAAAGATTTTGGGATCGTCTTGGTTTGAACCATATACCGCACACACTGTAAGCCCTACATCTAGCTCTACCAATGCCCACCTTCCCATTGCATCAGCGGCCTTACGTTTAGCCTGTCCTAAGGCATTTTTTGCTAAGATTGCCACCCCTCGAATATTTGAGCTCTGAGTCGTGAAAACCAGCATATTATAGCCCCCAATGGCCAGTCAACCCTTTTTCTCCCATGGGATGTGGGTCTCCTGCAGACACATTATATCAAAGGCATTAGTCCTCACAAACTCTGCCAACCTTGACCTTTTCCCTCTATTATTCAGTTCACCCACGTTCAATGAACTGATAGTTAACCTCCCCATTTGATCTTAGGTCTGTGCCCGCCTGGAATACCTCTGCTCATTTCTTTTCCCTTCCGTACAAGAAGAGATCTTTCTTTAAGCACATTTCTTTCTCGCCTCTGGGTATGTTTTTCCTTTAGTTTTTCGCCCACCTCACCCCCTGCAACCCAACTTCCCCCATTCCTCCCTCCTCCCATCCTCCAGCCCCCTCCCCCTACCCACCACCACCCTTTAGAGGCACTCAGACTGTGAGTCCTTTGTACATCATTGAACCGTACAGAGCTCTCTGTCTCACTCCTACACATTATGGTCACCAAACTTTTCTATTGTCTTACAGATTTAGAAACTGGAACAGGAGGTGCAGAAGGCCAAGACTGAGGGGGCAGAGAAGGATAATGAATTCAGTGTGAAAAGATACCAATAGTAAAGCTGGAAATTGGGAATGAGAAATGTTATAAATGGGGGTCTCTAGTTTGCAGAGGCAGGTACCTTTGTCCAAATAGGGACCCTTGCTTCTAGTCAGGGTAAGAAGGGATGCACTTCTAAAATAACCGCTGCTCACCCCCTTGGTAGCTTGGCACTAGCTGACAGGCTTATCTCAGAGGCAGTGTGTAAAGCATTTGTGAACACATACAGTAATACAGTGAAAACACTACAAATGGACACCACACCAGTTTAGAAAACTAAGTAATCTTTCCTAAAACCAAAACAAGACCAAACGACAAAAATCCACAATACAGTAATAAAAATATGACTTTTAGATGGTAGAAATAGTTCAGTTCAAAGCAAATTGCAGATGCAACGCTTTTCACATAAAGTACCTGGGATGCGTCACGCAAACAAACAAAACAAGCCGCAGGGAAAGTGATGCGTCGGTTCCTTACACTCAGGGAAGGTGATGCGTTGGTTCCTTGCTCCGGGAAAGGTGATGCGTCATTTCCTTACTGCTGCGCAGGGGAGGTGATGCGTCGGTTCCTTACCGGTGAGGAAGTGATGCGTCGGTTTCTTACTGCGTGGGGAGGTGATGCGTCGGTTTCTTACTGCGTCCCCCAACGATGCAACAAACTTGGCGCCTCAATGCGATGCGACGATCCTGGACGATGCGTGGATTCTTCCAGCTCCCAGCGGAAAACAGTCTCTAGAGGTCCAAAACAACAGCAGGCACCTCTTTGCAGGTGAGAACTCCCAGCAAGGAAGTTCAGGGGAGCTGGTGGTGAAGTGTTTATGTCCCTGAGACTTCAAAACAGGAGGCAAGCTCAGTTTCAAGCCCTTGGAGATCTTCCTCAAGCAGGGGACACAGCAAACAGAAAAGTCCTTTTCTCCTTTCCTTGGCAGCAAGTAGCCACTGCAGGCCAACCCCAGACAGCAAACAGCACAGGGGCAGTATTCCTCCTCAGCTTCCCAGGCTCTTCTCCTTGGCAAAGGTTCCTCTTGATTTCTCAGAAGTGATCTAAAAGTCTGGGGTCTGGGCCCCTCTTTTTATACCCCAAAATCCTTTGTTCTCTGAAGGCAGAGAGTGTCTGTACCCAGGCAAAACCAGTTCTGTGGGGCACTTTGCAAGTGCACAACAACCTCCATTGTCAGTGTGTGCCCTCCCCAGCCCCTGTCATCCAAAAGCCAGACATGCAATACGCAAACCTAGCAGAGGCACACTGGATGGTTAAGCAATAAAATACCTACTTTCTAAAAGTGGTATTTTCAAACACAGAATGTAAAAATCACCCTCACTAAAAGATGCATTTTAACACTCTGAGTTCAGGCATACTAAACTTTATTTTCCCACCTTGTTCCCAGGGGTAGTTATGTTTATAAGATGTTATAATCAAATTCCCCATTCTGTCCTATGGGAACAGGTAGCCTTGCAATAGTGAAAAACGAAATTGGCAGTAATTCACTATCAGGACATGCCACACACACCAGGGCATGTCCTACCTTTCACATACACTGCACCCTGCCCACAGGGGTACGTTGGGCCTACCATAGGGGTGACTGACATGTAAGAAAAGGGAAGGTTAGGGCCTGGCAAGTGGGTGCAATTGCCAGGTCGACCTGGCAGTACCAGACTGCACACAAGCTCTGCAATGGCAGGCCAGAGTTACATTTTACAGGCTGCTTCTGTGGGTGGCACAATTAGTGCTGCAGCCCATTAGAAGCATTTGATTTACAGGCCCTGGGCACACACAGTGCACTGTACTAGGGTCTGACTAGTAAATCAAATATCCCAATCATGAAATCACTAATCCATAACAACAATTTACAAAGGGAGCACTTGCACTTTGGCACTCAACAGCAGTGGCAAAGCGCCCAAAGCATCTAGACCAGCAAAACGAATTCCAACACACAGCAAAAACACAGGAGGCTAAAGGCAAAAGTACAGGGCAAAACCCTTGCCAATGGTGCCAGGTCTAACAAGAAAGATATGGAGCGTGCGATTAAGGTTGATCTGTTAAGCATAGAGGCCGTCAAAAGGCATGAATTGATGGAAAGATGGTAACTGATTGCCGGGAGTATAGAACCTGCCTTACAGTGATTGGCAGGGATTATGTTACCCTTGACAAGATTTTGAAAGAGGAACAACGGCATTGTTGCATCACCCTTAATAAAAGGTGTAGGCTCTGGATGGCCCTGCAGTCCCTCACCATCTTTGCAGCTCAATGGAAATATTGAGCTTGTTAAGGTGAGTTAAAGATGATTTCTTTTCTAGTAGGTAATGGCATATTTGAGTTGGGGCAGGTGAAGATTGAGTTGTCACATGAACCTGGTGTAGGAGTGATCCAAAGTGCCATGTATTACAATAACAGCTTAATAAAACTAGTTCGAAAACAGTTATGTCCTGCTACAGCAGTGGCTTCTGGGGAGCCACCAGTCATTTTAATCTCACTTTATTCCCACTATGGATGTGCCTGGAGATGCCAAAAGTATCAATTATGCCCTGCGTGGCCACACTGAATGGAATAAGTTGTGAAAGGAGGGAAGTTCTGGTGTTTTTGACAGTCCAAAGATGCCCCATCCTGGGTTGCCGGTACACCCAAGCTCAGACGTAGCCATCAGGGGAAATAACTATGTGCTTCAGGGAACTTTGAGATGGTAAATTGCTAGTGCATCATCCGCATGCCCAAGTGTGTTCAGTGGGAGGCTGATTGTGCCAAAGTGCTACAGGAAGTCACAGATGACACTTGCACATGAGGTACATCTTGTGGGCCATCTGCGGGTTAAAAGGACCATGGAACATCTATTCCAGCACTTGTAATAGAATAGAATGGTTGTGAAGGTAGAACAAATCTGCCAGATGTGGCCCACTAGAGGGAAAACTGGTAAGTCTAGTGGCCAAACAGTAACTCCCTCAGTACCACTGCCAATGTCCAGTTTTCTGATTCAGAGGGTAAGGGGTTTGGACATCCCCTTGGAATCTCTGCTTGTTGCCTACAGGATGAGGCCACAGAAGAGAGATGGTCTCAGACACTTTAAATGAACTTTTTGGTCACCTTATCCAGGGTCATTTCACCCAAGTCAAGACAGACTAATGATATGGTTGATTATGTACTGGGACATCGTATAAGGATGATTCAGCTCATACAACTCTGAGTTTGCTCTAGGAGGGCTAAAAAATGCTTACCTCAGAGCTCATAAATCTCTGTTTCAGAAGGTAAGTCGGCTTTCTTGTACATTATCTTGAAAAGGAAGATGAGAGAAGAATTTTCTCCATTGCTTAATTGATATAGTGCCCCTAAGGTGCTCCATTGTATGCTCCCTTTTGCTATTAATATTTGACCACAAAATGATAAATTGCTGTATGTTAGACTCTATAGACACTGGTCAAGCCCCAGACACAATCATTAGCAGGGTGAACCACAAAAAGTCACAAAATTAGTCTGCACTTAACCCAGGGTAGCTTGGCAATAAAAGCAGGCAGGCTTATATTAGAGCCAATGTGTAAAGTATTTATGCAGCACATATATGGTAATAAAGTGAAAACAAAACATAAAAAAATCACACACCAATATAGTAGAGTAGATTTTAATAAATAATATGACACCAAAATGACAAAAATTCAATCAGTGGAACTGGAGTTATGAATTTTAAAAGTTTTTAGAAAACACTAGCGCCTAAAAGACCAAAGCACCAACTGCGAACAACTAGTCACGTAAGACCATTTCAAAGTTGAAAAATATGTCTGACAGCATTGGACCGTGGGTCGGATACAAGACATAGATTGGACCCAGTCAGCTCTTACCATAGGACTTAGAAGAGCTTTCAAGAAAAAGTTTCTAAGAAGATAAAGTTCAGTGGGGCAAGGCTTCAGGCGTTGTCCGAGAAGGGAGCGTTGTGATGGGGGAGCTACTAGACAAAGTTGAGATGAAGATTTCTACGTTTGGACTCAGTCACTTTTTTTGTAAGTTGTAATTCTACAGTGGAGCAAGGCAGGAGGCTGCAGCCGATGAGAGTTCCAGGAGGCTGGATACCCCTTTAGCAGAGGACAGCGGGACAGCATTTGCTGCTTCGGAGAGCATAGCGGGAGCTGCTGTGAAGTCATGCCAACCGGGGATGCACCTTGGGCAGTTCTCAGAACAGTTTTGAGCCGAACATCTTTTAAGTCCAAAGTTTTGAATTGTAGCCATCTGGGCAAACTTTAGCACCACCACCAAGGGTCCAGGACTGGAGGGCCACTACTTGGGGGGTTAAAACTCACTAAGGCTGGGTCCAGGTGTGGATTCAATATGGTGGGAGCCTGTTATGTCCCTGTGGCTCCAAACAGGAGACCAGAAAACTAGCCCTTGGAGTCGCTCTGGTAGTTCTTGTTTCAGATTAAGAAGCAGGGCTCAAGCAGCAGGGCAGGCCGCTGAGGATTCACGGAAGGCTCCAGGCAGCAAAGCAGTCCTTCCAGGTGCAGCAAAGCAGTCTTGTGGAGAACACAGCAGGCCACAGCAGCAGGAAGTCCTCCGAGAGTACGCCCGCAGATCCAGAAAGTGAACTGAAGAGTGGGTCTGATGGCCCTATATATACACCTGTTGTCTTCTTTGATGTGTGAGAAGTTTCTTTAGGTTTCTCTTCGAAGTGCTTGGAATTTCCTGACTCCCCTGCCCTGGCTCCAAGCTGGCAGCAGAGACAAGCCCTTTTTGTGAAGGCAGAGCACAGCCTATTCAGTTGCAAGTGCTCAGTCCTGCCACCCAACCTGCCAGCATATGGCCCATTCAGACACACTGAATCCATCTATTGTGTGACTGTCTGGAAAGAATTCACAAAGTTCTAACTGAAAACTACATCCAGTCATGTGACCCAAGGGAAGCTGCAGGCACCAAATGGCAGAGGGCAGGAAAATGCCCTCTTTCTAAAAGTGGCATTTTCAAAATTGGGTTTTAAAATCAAACTTTACCATTAAAGAAAATCTTTCATTACAATTTAAATTGAAATTGAAATCAGGCCCTAAGTATCCAAAAAAGTCACGTTTTGTGATACCAAAATGTATTCATATATTTTGAGTGCCGGAAAACACGTAGAAATCTAAAAGCTCATGCTGAATTCAAATCCCCAGGATGGTTCACCTAGTAATGATTTTATCAAATGTAAAAGATTCCAGATATTTATTATTCCAAATAGGTAAGCATCAAGGTATCACTGGAATTTTCAAAAGCAGCATCTGTCCAGAATATTTTCAGGGCTGAGAAACTTCAGTATTGAATTCCATATAGCATGATTACCATGACATTCCACAAAAAGTGAGTCAATGAAAGAATGAGGAGATGGATTCTGGGAGTTCTTTGCAGTGGAAAACCGCATTGGTTCATACCAGAGTTACTGTCAGCAGACTCGTAAACACTACCTTTGGTTCCGGCCAACTGCTACGGTGCGGGCCTGTCATGGCAGCCGTCGTGGTTGCGATGTGAAGTGTATTGGTGCGGCGTGAGGTGCCGGTTGATGGAAGCTGGAGTCGATCAGCCCAGACTGCAGTGTGGGATGGGGTGGTGCGTCATGTGACTTACGAGCGGTGCCCCCAAACCAACTCACGGTCATGGGTGTCGAGGTCAGCGTGCAGCGGTGTTGTCCATGAGACCAGGGAGGTGGAGTGAAGCAAGGCAGTGCTGAGTGCGATGCCCACAGGTTGCGGTGCAAGCAGCGGCACGGTGGCGGTTGTCATTGTCCTTAAGACCCGGGTTGTGGTGCAAAATGCAGCGGTGCCTACTGCGGTGCCTTCAGGACACAGAGCCAGCAGCGGTGATGGTGTCGGCTGCTTTCCCCCTCTCTGGCAACTGAAATCCACATTCGAGAGGCGATCCCCAGAGGTAAGTGAAGTCTTTGCTGTCCCTGAGACATCGTGAACAGGTGGCAAGCTCTATTTCAAGTCCTCTGAGCTACTCAGCAACAAGTGGAGAAAATTCAGTCTAGTCCTTTCAATGCCCAAGGCAGAAGCAACAACTGCAGGCCAACCCAGAAAAGCACCAACACAGCAAAGGGGCAGTACTCCTCCTGGCAGTTCTTCCAGCTCTTCTTCTTGGCAGGGTCCTTGATCCAAGCGAGTTTTAAAGTTCTGGAGTCTGGGCCCCAATATTTATACTCAGTTTCTCTTTATTCTCTTGGGCAGAGAGTGTCTGTGCTCAGTCCAAACCAGTTTGGTCCTCTCTGGCCAAGGTTCCCGGCAGAAGGTGGAGACAGCATTGTCCAAGGCAGACCAGCCCCATTCAGGTGCAAGGAAATCTCCTCCCCCAATCTAAATGCAGCCCAGGTCATTTCATACCAGCCCTGACTCATCCAGGAAAGGCAGGACACACTTCGACCCCCCCAGTGGCTGTCTGAATAGAATGCACATCCCCAGCCCCTGTCACTCCCTAGCCAGACAGTGAATCCGCAACCCAGTAGAGAGGCATACAGGATGGCTAAGCAAGAAAATACCTACTTTCTAAAAGTGGTATTTTCAAACACAGAACATAAAAATCATCTTGACTAAAAGATGCATTTCTACATCTTGAGTTCAGGCATACTAAACTCCCTTTCTCTAGCTTGTCCCAATGGGAAGATATACTTGTAAAATGTTACCAAGTATTCCCCATTCTATCCTATGGGACAGGTAGCCTTTCAATAGTGAAAATGTAATATACTGTATTTCATTATCAGGACATGTCACACACACCAGTGCATGTCCTAACTTTCAAATACACCGCACCCTGCCCATAGGGATACCTGGGGCCTACCTTAGGGGTGACTCAGATGTAATAAAAGGGAAGGTTTAGGGCTTGCAAGTGGGTGCACTTGCCAAGTTGACTTGGCAGTAAAAACTGCACGCAGACACTGCAGTGGCAGGGTGTGGGTGGCACAATTGGTGCTGCAGGCCTACTAGCAGCATTTGATTTATAGGCCCTGGCACTCTCAGTGCACTCTACTAGGGTCTTACCAGTAAATCAAATATGCTCATTATGGAAATACCAATCCATAATCCAATTTACAATAGGAGCACTTGCACTTTAACACTGAACAGCAGTGAGAAAGTGCGCATAGACACTAAACCAGCAAAAACAGAGTCAAAACCAGGAGGTCAGAAAGCAAAAACACAGGGGAAACATGCCAAAAAATGCCAGGTCTAACAATAACACAATGAGAAAAGTGAAGATTTGGCAGTCTGGGGCACCCTTTCATATAAAGAAATCCAAAGCTCCCCTGTCCTAGTGTATTATATGGAGGTTGGTGAATGGGATACTCCATCAAATCTTGGCAAGTATCCTGTCCTGTGTGTCACAAGTGCAATAGTCTATCATACACTTTTAATACAGCGGACGGGATATCACCAGGTTTATGGGTTTATGACAGAGTATCCTGTTGCCAAACACATAATATAGTGCTTAGTCATTTCTTGCCCCAAATAAAATTTGATAGAATGGAATTGATTTTTCACAAAATATTTCTTGGGAATGTAGCATGTTATTGCCTAAGTGATATAAGAACATGGGCAATATGTGCTTGTTAACTTCATTGATTGGCCCATAGAGAGAGGAAGATTAGCCCAAAGCAGCAGTCTCTCTTTCAGTTCACACAGTATGTTTGTGTAGTTAAGGGCCATTAGTTCACTATCCCCTGTGCTTTATCAACCCCCTCAGTATGTTACCACCTTATGGTTATATTGAGAATGATACCAAAAGGGGTTGACCTGATTCACAAAGGTAAACTTTTAATTAACTTTCATATTACGTACCTCATGTTATATTCCATATAGGTACCCTATATAGGCGCAGGTAACATCGCAACCTTTCACCTACATCCTTCCCTACATTGCATACATAACGGTTCTTAGGCACTGATCTTTTACCTAGATATGACACTGCATTCAGAACGCGGGTTTTCCCTGGTTCGATTCTCATACATTATGCATGAGGCTTCTTGGAAGCACAGCAGGACTAACAGTAGGATTACCATCTCCTGTATAATATCTCTGTATAAAGTTCAGGCCCAACGTCATCCTTTAGGCCGACACAGTAACACAGCAAGGTAGGACCCCTGGGGAGACCTATGGGTATATATACAACACATCTTGCTTAGGAAGATAGAGGAGACCGTGACTTCCCGGCTGACACACTGACTAGAGACGCTGAGGTTCCTGCATGCAGATGCTCCAGCTAGCAGTGGTCTAACATCCCTCGCGGGGTGTCCAACTCGAGACCAGGACGGGGTCCCACATTCTCTAAACTCTCAGGTAATGGGGTGGACTAGATCCTAGAGGGATTCTTGGCATAACACCTACATAGATGCTAGGTACATTTAGGTACATCTAGTTAGGGAGACATCGTAGGAGTACGCACTTTTTATCATGTGTTTTATGTACTTGTATATATTCATGATTTCTGCAAGATAGTAGAACTTTACCATCCTTTTACTTTCATAGTACTGCTAATCATATATCTCTGCTACTGTCTAATGGTTGTTGCAGCTCATCTATTATACACTGGAATAACAACTGTTCAATAAATACTTATTGAAATGCCCAGCCTGTTTATTCTGTGTAACTCTCTGAGACAAACTAAGTGAGCACGAGTGACTGAGCAAAAGGTAGTATATTGTTTCCACGATCCTGGGGGATCAGGGTTGTCATGTTCTGAGGTTGCCAAGAACTATTCTATCCCCGATAAGAGGAGACTCTAGTGGCACTGTGAGCTAGCTGATACAGACAGGCTAACGTATCCAGTGGGGGTGCTCGGAATCCGTCCGCCACCAATCCCACAGTTTATGTTATCCAAACGCGCAGATCCTGTATTGGATATATAGGAATTACACAACAATGACATGTTCTATCCAATAATTCATAAAATCACAGCAACATCTAAAATTATATTATTGATAACAACATTGTGCGTGGCTGGGGCGAGAGTTATCGTTACCTTAGGTCACAAATTATAGTTACTTGAGAACTTTAACTGGTGAATTTCAATGGTTTTGTTAGTTTAAAATGGTATATTTAACTGGCATTTTCACCTACCTATAACTTCCGTTTAACCTTTTGTTTTTTCAGTGAATATATACTTATATATTTATGTATATATGTGTCTAAGTACATACATATATTTATGTGCATATATTTATATATATAAAATATCAGTTATTAAAACACATAATGCATTGTAAAATAACACATTGTAAAACAACACACTCTAAATGACACATGTAAAAATCTGTGGTAAATGCATGCATTATAAACATCATGCGTTGTAAGAACTCATATTCATCAGGAAGATAACAAGCTGAAAGAGGACCAGAAGGCCAGTTCGCACTGGGAACTGTGCTGGAGCCCTGGTGAAAGTGAGTGGTTGAGCCTAGCCCCTACAACTGAACTGTGGCCTGGACCCTAGAAACATTCTCCATCTGTGTTGGAGCTATAGAAGTGGCTAGTTAGAAGTTATTCAACATCTGCATAGATTTAAACTCTTGGCTGTAGCAGGAATCATGGGTAAAGAGTTATATCTCTACCGCTTCCCCTAAAATGGTGGTTGGAGTCTCCCAGATGAGTGACAGGAATACTGAAGGCATTTGACTGTACCTGCCTGGAAGGAAGCTGACTCTGCCCATGGCTTCTGTGAGACAGTACAGTTTGCTGGTGATTTTGTTTGGTGCAAGGTAGGCCTCCAGTGACTTCTAAAGTAATACATATTGACTAACACAAAGTTTTCCAACTTCATTGTCATAGAGTATTTTTTGAGATTTTTATTTGAAAAAGTATATATGCTGATCACCCATATCCAATGTAACTGTTTTGGCATTTTAATTGAAAAATATATTTTATTCTCGTGGGCTTGATTTGGAAATTTTACTGATTAGTTTCCTTATGTTAATGTTCTCTGGTAGTGCCTCTTCCCATACCCAGAGCACTCTGGGTATGGGAAGAGGTTAGGCAAGGACAGATAAAGTCAAAAGAGTAATCAGACCAAGTAAAGCAGTCAAAAAGGGGGGTGGCAACCTCTCAGAGACCGGGTAAGCCAAAAGCTTGTCGCTATCACAGGTGGAGGTTTACCGATTGGAATAAGAGAGGAAGGAAGCTACGAGAGTGCAAAATCTTTAACTGGCTATCTTAGCCCTGGCATAGGAGAACCTTCTGCTGAGGAGAAAAAACATCAGTGATAGCCCTTGTGCTGAGAAGAAAAGGGCAACCCTTACATTGGAAGAAATGCAGTTGGCTCTAAAGGAGGTGAAAGATTATAAGGCGAGCCAGAGAAAGCTAAACCCAGAGAGTCGCTAGGTCCCACGTTCAGTATGCTTGGTTGAAGCAGAAAAATGGTGAGTGAAGCATGAATTGAATTGCACACATTTCTAAAGCGCACAGCTACTCACAAAGAGTGTGCCAGCGCTGATTCGGTATGCCCAAAGGGGAGACAGCCGAGGATAGAAGCCATTGTTCCCTGCTAACCTCTAAACAAAAATGTATTCAATTCACTTTAAAATGTTGCTTCTTCGGGTATCCGTCTGAGGTAATCTGGGAGTTTATTCCACAGATTTGCTGTTACAACAGTGAAGGAAGCACTTCCCCTCCGCTGTTTCAAAAAGCGGGGGGAGACGATAAAACCAGCTGAGCCTGATCGCAGCAATCTCCCTGGGCAGTAAGCCTTAATGCTTAATGCAATCCTTTAAGTACCTAGGTACCTTATGGTGGAGGGCTTGATGTGTTAGGGTCAGAGCTATATACCTAATTCACTGACGAACTTGCAGCCAGTGCAATTTACCTCGATATGGTGAAACCGATGTGCATTTTGGAATTTTGTATAATAGACGGACTGCCATATTCTGCATGACCTGTAGGTGCTGGATCAGATATTCCAGGAGGCCAAGATACAGGACATTAGCAAAGTCCAGCATGGATAAAATCAGTGTACTAACCACTGTGATTTGGGCCTCAGGAGGGAGAAAATAAAGAACCTTCCTCAACATGCGGAAGATCCAAAAACAGGATTTCACCACAGCAGACAACTTTGCTCCAAATGCAAGCTGGGTATCGAACAGTACACCACATTTCTGGCCACTGCCGTTGGTGGGGGCGGTGGGGGAACACTTCCAGGCCAGGCCCCCACCCAGCCAGGAAGGAGATCTCGTCCGAATAATATGAGGTGGGGGATAAGGGTGGGGAAGGCAATATCCGACATACCAAAAGAAGTTGTTCTTAGCTATGTGGTTGGTGATGACGTAGAAATCAGGGTTATATTATTTGAATCTGCTTTAGATATACATGAAGTTGAGGGGAAGAATTGGTGGACCATATCCTTGGTTGGGGAGGGAGGCAATTCTCACGCCAGATAGGACACAGCACAAGGAATGTTCTCACGTGAAGGTCATTCTGTTGAGGACGCTAGGGCTGATTCCTGAGAAATACCTCATAAGATTGAGGGAGACCCCAAATGACTCTCAGTACTCATGGGAAGATGTTGTTGATGCCTTATTGAAGTCACTAGATGGCTGAATAAGTAGCAGCAAAATAACAATTTATGATGGCCTATATAGTTTGATTTTGAAGGCACACATCTTGAGAATCTGTTCTACAGATTTGCCCCAGCATTGAATGTTCACCAAACGTACTGCCTTCAGAGAGCTTGTGAAGGAGACTGATATAAGTGCCAACTCAGGTCCAGGTTGTCTATGAAGGCAAAAGACCTAAACATTCCCAGGTTATAGTTAGGAATCTATTTAAAGTTATCAGCCATTTAGATATATTTGTTGTTTTATGTACAACTGTAGGTAATCAGAGCAAAGGAAGTTCTTTTCACTTTATGTTCCACAGGGATACAGCACATTAATATATGGTGCAAAATCAAAATTTAACCCAGTGTTTATTGAAATGTAAACTAAAGAAGTTAGTTTTCACTATGTCCAGAGTGTAATCAGCTATTTGTGACTTGGTGTCCTTAACAACTCAATCAGAAAAACAGGAGCACTTGGTCATTGCCAGAAGCAATGTGTTTAACTACATCAGGCAATGGTAACAGTCAGTCTGGTCAAATGTGCAATCAAAAACAAGGGTACATGATTTCTGTTGAATTAAGATTGTCCTGTAACTTAAAGATCAAGAATCTAGCCCTCGGTTGCTCCCACCATGAAACACTCAGAACAATTATTAATGCTAAATATTTATCTTAGGCAGGGGAGATTAGAAGAGTTCAGTCCAATACTGGTGAGGTCCCACCCTCACAAACAAGTGACTGTTTCACATAAATTAAACACTGCAAGTGTAATTTAAGACACAGTCTCTCCCAGAGCATTAGGCTGACTAGTATCTTAAGCAGCTGAAGAGCTGGAGTAGTGTTATATTACTATCTTAGATAGGGCTAATTGGTAGCTTTATGCGCTGCTTTTTGAGGAAAATTTAGCAGCATTTAAAGGCACATCCAAGGTAACATCAAAATATAAAACAATAACATACACAAAGTATCATAACAACATAATTAAAAAAAAAAATTTGGCACAACAAAACAGAATGCAACACATCTACAGTAGAACTCACCAACATCACTTTGCAGTAGAAGTTTGCACTAAGTACTTCATTAACTTCCCACAAAGGACATGAACGTGCACCAGTCAAAAATGTTTTGCGACGCTGCCCCATCTCACTCTTGCGAATTAGCATCCAGCATCCCTAGAATTGTATTCAGTCGAATATGTGACGTTACAACGCAATGATTTACATCGCGGTACGTTACATCGCAGTTATTACAACGCAAGTCGTTACAACGACTTGCGCTGTAGGGCGCTGGACTTAGGAATAGTATGATTTACTATTCCAACTCCAGCCTACGTAACAGTAGGGAAGGTGTTGGAATAGTAAATCATACTATTCCTTAGTGTATAGCGCCATCCAGCGCAAGTCGTTGTAACGACTTGCGTTGTATTCACCGCAATGTAAACGTACCACGGTGTAACGACCGCGTTGTAAAGGTCGTTCGCCTATTCAGTCCAATCTTTGGTTGTCTCTCAAATGCTGGGGTGGCATAGTGAGCAAAAGAGCAATGAATTAAACCCAGATCTGTGACTGGGGGTGAGTAGTTGAAATGTTTCAGCACTCTGTCCATCATCTTGTTGTGTTTGCTATGTTCACCCTAAGTGGCCAAGGGTATTCCCAGACGTGGGTCCATTGCTCGCTGTGCCACTGAATTTAAGCTAGCCTGGCTGATGAGGGGTGAAACCCTAGATACCAGTCCCAGTATGCGTGTTTCCGGTCCAGGGAGGACCTGGCCTGGCAGTTGGGGCTGGACTGTTCCCAGGAGCAACAGGGTCAAGACTGATTTGCAAATGGCTGGGTCCAAACTGGGGTGGCATAGTGAGCAAAAGAATGATGGATTAAACCCACATCTGTGACTGGGGATGAGTGGTTGAAAAGTTTCAGCACTCCGTCCATCATCTTGTTGTGTTTGCTATGTTCACCTTAGGTGGCCAACGTATGCCCAGATGTGGATCCCTTGCTCGCTGTGCCACTAGATTCAAGCTAGCCTGGATGATGAGGGCGTTTGCAGCTGTGATCTCCTATTGGCAGCCCCGGGACTTTGGCACCGTAGGATTAATGCCATTCTGACAACGAAGACGAAGGACATATATGCAGCATGTCAGGATTTCTAGACATTTTCCTCATGTATTGTTATATGTAAAACCAGCCAAACACGTGAAGAGCTGATTGGATGCTCTCAGAAGTCAATCCACGAACCTTATTAAGAAAAACACTCACCCCTATTGAGAGGAGACTAACTTGATAGAGTGCTTTTTTAACACTATCAGCCACATGCAACTGGCATTACTTTCTGTCCTCTATCTACGGAGAGGATAGGATCATTGGATGAACATACAGCTGCTTTGCTCCCATTGCTTCCCCTCTACCCCATATGTATAAGTTCTAGTCAAGTTAGTGTGCCCTGAGGAAGGTTTTGGCCCCAAGTTGGCCTGTACTGAAACGCGGGTCTGCACCTTTTACAGGAATACTTGCGCGCACCTCAGTTGTTGCATATACAAGGGGCCCTCCATTCCAATGTATAAAGGATCCATCTAAGAACTATAATCATGTTAAAAACAAGTGTTTGATATACTCTATATGTAACATTGAAGAATTTGGCTGTAGAGCTACCTGAAGAGCACCTTTTCAACAATAGATCCAGAAAAATTTGATTATGCAGTACTAAATTTTTTTTTCTCAACAACTGATCTATGAGTGCCAGAACTGACGCTTTGCCACTATTCCTGTTTTTATGCACACTAAGTTGGTTCATTTCTTCTCCTAGTCTGTAAGCTGTATGAGTATAACTGAGGTATGAGTGAGAGATATGTTGAGGTGTGACTGTTTCTGGATGAATAGTTAGGAGTAGTGAGAAATAAGAAAAATTGGAAGGAAAAAAAGTTCAAATGAAATGTAAATATCACCATGTAAATAATTTGTACAAGCTATCTAGAATACAATTTTTGATACAACCAGTTTATGAACATTAAATAAAAGGTAAAAAGCATATGCAGCTTTATGAGTTATATTTTCAGAAATCTCAATCCAAGCCTCTGATTTAAACTCTTCATTTATCAGCGAGATATTTCCGCTCCGCCATAATTTAGGCAGGCGGTATTTCCTCCCCCTTTCTGTGGGTGTTTTTTTTAATTCTGGTCCAGGGAAGACCTGGCCTGGCAATTTAGGCTGGACTGTTCCTATTAGGAACAGGGTCCAGAATGATTTGATATGGCTGGGTCTAAACTGGAGTGGCATAGTAAGGAAAAAAATGATGGATTAAACCCAGATCTGTGACTGGGGGTGAGTGGCTGAAAAGTTTCAGCACTCCGTCATTCATCTTGTTGTGTTTGCTATGTTTGCCCTAAGTGGCCAAGGGTATTCCCAGACATAGGCCCCTTGCTCCCTGTGCCACTGGATTCAAGTGAGCCTGGCTGATGAGGGATGAACCCCCGAAACTGGTTCCAAGATGCTTGTTTTCAGTCCAGGGAGGACCCAGCCTGGCAGTTCGGGCTGGACCTTTTCCCATGAGGAACAGGGTCAAGACAGATTTGCATGGCTGGGTCCAAGCTGGGGTGGCATAGTGAGCAAAAGAACGATGGATTAAACCCAGATGTGTGACTGGGGTGAGTGGTTGAAAAGTTACAGCACTCCGTCCATCATCTTGTTGTGTTTGCTATGTTCACCCTAAGTGGCCAAGGGTATTCCCAGACTTGGGTCCCTTGCTTGTTGTTCCACTGAATTTAAGCTTGCCTGGCTGCTGAGGGGTGAAACCCTGAAACCGGTCCCAGGATGCCTGTTTCCGGTCCAGGGAGGACGTGGCCTGGCAGTTCGGGCTGGACTGTTCCCAGGAGGAACAGGGTCAAGACTGATTTGCATATGGCTGGGTCAAAACTGGGGAGGCATAGTGAGCAAAAGAACGATGGATTAAACCCAGATTTGTGACTGGGGATGAGTGGTTGAAAAGTTTCAGCACTCCGTCCATCATCCTGTTGCGTTTGCTATGATCGCCCTAAGTGGTCAAGGGTATGCCCAGATGTGGCTTCCCTTGCTCGCTGTGCCACTGGATTCGACCTAGCTTGGCTTAAGAGCGGTGAAAGCCCCAAACCGGTCCCAGGATGCTTGTTTCTGGTCCAGGGAGGACCTGGCCTGGCTGTTCGGGCTGGACTGTTCCCATGAGGAACAGGGTCAAGACTGATTTGCATATACTGGGTCAAAACTGGGGTGGCAAGGTGAGCGAAATAATGATGGATTAAACCCAGATCTGTGACTTGGGGTGAGTGGTTGAAAGGTTTCAGCACTCCGTCCATCATCCTGTCGAGTTTGCAATGATCGCCTTAAGTGGCCAAGGGTATTCCCAGACGTGGGTCCCTTGCTCGATGTGCCACTCGATTCAAGCTAGACTGGCTGATGAGGGGTGAAACCCAATAAATTGGTCCAAGGATGCTTGTTTCTGGTCCAGGGAGGACCTGGCCTGGCAGTTCAGGCTGGACTGTTCCCATGAGGAACAAGGTCAAGACTGATTTGCATATGGCTGGGTCAAAACTGGGGAGGCATAGTGAGCAAAAGAACAATGGATCAAACCCAGATCTGTGACTGGGGGTGAGTGGTTTAAAAGTTTCAGTACTCCATCCATCATCTTGTTGTGTTTGCTATGTTCACCCTAAGTGGCCAAAGGTATGCCCAGACGTGGGTCCCTGGCTCGCTGTGCCACTGGGTTTAAGCTAGCCTGGCTGAAGAGGGGTGAAACCCTGAAACCGGTCCCAGGATGCTTGTTTCCGGTTCAGGGAGGACCTGGCCTGGCATTTCGGGCTGGACTGTTCCCATGAAGAACAAGGTCGACTGATTTGCATATGGCTGGGTCAAAACTGGGGAGGCATAGTGAGGAAAAGAACAATGGATCAAACCCAGATCTGTGACTGGGGGTGAGTGGTTGAAAAGTTTCAGTACTCCATCCATCATCTTGTTGTGTTTGCTATGTTCACCCTAAATGGCCAAAGGTATGCCCAGACGTGGGTCCCCGGCTCGCTGTGCCACTGGGTTTAAGCTAGCCTGGCTGGAGAGGGGTGAAACCCTGAAACCGGTCCCAGGATGCTTGTTTCCGGTTCAGGGAGGACCTGGCCTGGCATTTCGGGCTGGACTGTTCCCATGAGGAACAGGGTCAAGACTGATTTGCATATGGCTGGGTTCAAACTGGGGTGGCATGGTGAGCAAAAGGACGATGGATTAAACCCAGATCTGTGACTATATCCATCATCTTGTTGTGTTCTTAAATGCTTGGCATATAGCCTGTTTAATTACTTCAGTGACCCACATAATTCATAAAAAACGGGTGAAAGCACAATTCCTTTTTTCTTCAATATTTATTTATTGGATTTTCAAGCTAGTAAACAAACAAGAATCTTGTATACAGGAACAGTGTGTACACAGAAGTCAGCACAGTATTGACAGTCACATGTCAATCAGTGATAATCAACAAAAATCAAATAACTAAGGTTTATTGCCCCAGCTGCCATAGATACCCTCTCCACAGCAGTACATAGAGTCCACAGCCACCCGATGTATCCTATTAGGTTCTAGGAACATAGGAGTGTCATCCACTGGCCTCTCCGTGTAAAATGCCTACTGCCCCCATTCATTCGGGCTTCTCCACAAAGCACTATTCCATGGGTGATCCCAAACCTCAACAGGCCTAGTGCGCTCTAAAAAAGAATAGTGCGATCATGTTTTACCATAAGAATGGGTTGTGCAACAAAAGAAAAGCTATCGTCTCATTCAGAGAGAAAAGGCTTATGCAATGGTGTCGGATGACCGAGCGTGACCCCATTGCCCTCATTACGCATGTGGGGCTTAAACTGCTGTCTCCGCCAGGAGGGATTCACAAATATCACGAAATGCGGGCTTTAGCAATCCGTAAAAAAATGTATAAAAATCAGTAAAACTCAGTGAAAACTGACTGAAGCGCCATAAAAAGAATGACATAACCCCGCCACACTGTGCAAGGAAGCGTACTCGTAAAGAGCAAACTAAATAAAAACAGGGTGGCAGATTTACAAGCCCCTTGCGCTGCCAGCGCGTCACTTTTTGTCACGCACTGGCAGTGCATTTTTCTGCTCCATATTTACAAGGACAGGAAAAGCCACCGTGCGTGGCTTTTCTTGTCCTTGTAAATACGGCCCCTTTACACGCAACACTTTGCGTGAAAGGGGCGTTCCATGGGTGTTGCTGTGGGTGTTCCTATGCAACACCCATGGAACCAGACACATTTCCAGATTTACAGGAAATCGTAAATCTGGAAATGCATCTGAATGCTGAGGCGCAGGGAGGCACAACGAGGAGAAATGTATTCATTCTCCTCGTTGTTTTCCTCTTTTTTCTATGCGTGCTGCATTCTGCAGCACACATAGGAAAGAGGAAATCACCTCTGGTGATTGTTTATGTACAGGAAGGTGTCCCTTCCTGTGCATAAACAATCCTTTAAATCAATGACGTTTTACAAGTTCTATGTGTGCTAATGCAGCACACATAGAAGTTGTAAAACAGCACTTCTGATTGTTTATGTGCAGGAAGGGAACCCTTCCTGCACATAAACAATCATCCCCGTGACGCAGGCATCCTTGCACCTTGGTGCAAGGGTGCCTGTGTCGGCGCATGGCAGCAGTTTGTGCGCCTGCGCAGGGGGAAGCACAGAGATGCGACATATTGTTGTAAATATGTCACATCCCTCTGCTTCAAAACTAACACAGCGCGGCGCAGCAAAGTGACTTGCTGAATCGCGCTGCGTTAATTTATTGTAAATCTGCCCCAAAATGTTTTTGAGGAGCGATGTCAAAGGTTAAATGGGTAGGTACTTGTTTTAGTAGGAAGAAAGTCGGTGTACCGATGCCTGAAGTGACATGAGGCCTGACCACTGCAAAGAGTAAGTAGTAGGAAGAGGAATGTGGAATCGGAGTAATGAAGATTACCGGTAAGTAATCCAAACATTAATTGACAAGCTTTGCATTTTCCTCTTCCCAACTATAAATTGAACCTTCTTATATTTTCATTTTACAAACTACTGGAAGTTGGCTTCACACCTTAAACCATATACAAAAGTCTCATGATTAAAATAGAACTCTTCCAAAACTTATGACTCTTTTATTCCCCATTAGTTGGTCTGTACACTGTTTCAATTTTCCTATTACTTCACCACATGTCATAAGCACACATTTACCAGCTTTTCAACGGAATTCATTTCAGAGCACTAGTAATTTTACCTTACTCTTTTTTATTTTGTTAATGTTTCTTAGTTTTAATGTTTTATGCACAAGTGCCCAGGGTTGTTCTAGGACCAAACATAGGCCCGTGCACCAAAATAAAAGTGGCCCTAATTGGCAAAAAAGGCCAGTTTTGAACTTGCAAAGACACGCTCTATGGGTATTTTGCAAGGTAGGAGTGCCTGCATTTGTGTTTGCTGCAGCCAATGCTTGTGTTAATATCAGTGAAATCTACTAACATCTGACCGACCTGGCTGTAAATACCGGCCTAAAAACTGGTAAAAAAAAAAAAAGGCCTGCGGTCTCATTGAACTATAAGCCAGTCCGACCCTACCAGTGCCTAAAATATTGCACAGCATGCCACGCGTTTTGCACAGCTTTCTTCCAATCAATCTGAAAACTATTTTGATTAAAACCATGATCTGCTTCAGGGGAGATATTTCACTGTGTGGAAAGCCTGAGATCTGATGTTTAATGCTGTCCTGAAGCACTGCTGTAATTAATGGGTCTGCCGGCATTAGCTAGCCTGCTTCTTCACTTCAGGGTAACAGTAATCATCTTCTTTCAAGCTCTGAATGATATAAAATGGCTCCCTTGACACACATTATTGTTTTAATAGAAATGATCATTGGGAGTGTTTGCGAGAATTATGTAACAACTCAAGCTAAGTAAGCAAATCATTTAAAGAGACCGATGTTTGCATCTTGGTTGGTGCAGCTGCAAATATCGCCCCCACCTAATTGGAAGATTTGATCTACTGTTTGTAGTTCACAATGGAAATTCTGCATTATTTGTGATTATTGAAATTCAATTCTTTAATGCATGATTCATTCACAATAATATGAACATGTTAAATTATAAAGTGAAAGCTATACTCAGTTCACATAAAGTGCCACTTGTAAACGCAGGGTCGTAGCTTTATCAATAAGCTTGGGGATGGGTGAGCTTCAGATTTTCCAACAACAAAATCTTAAAATACATTATACTACAAGTAGGGCACATGAGGGGGGCTTAAGGGCAGTGAAAAGGGAATGTGGATTGGTAGGGGTACAAAGTGAGATAAATCACAATATTTTGTGCAATAACCAACATTTTTAAGATTTTCAAAACCGAGAGTGTGTGTGCATTTTGTCTGTGTGTATGCAAAATGTTGCAGTGAAATTAGACAGACACTTCACCATACCCGACTCAAAATACTTGCACCCAACTTTTTACCAGAAAATACATTTATTAGTGGGGTGTAACACCCCAAACACGCCCCCTCCCAAAGCTACACCTCTGAGTAAACATGCTATTCTGAGAAATGATCCTCAACCAGGACCTAATGTGTTCTAACCAGTCATTTTAACTTTGATAAGAAAAGATGTCCACTTTGTCACCCATGCTATCAGTCTGTCAATAGGCCCATTTGACGAATTTCAGAGGAACAACGTGCTTGTCTCCATCTGCCTTGGTTTTTCTGAAATCCGAGTGCAAACATACATATGTTCCAATAAAATCTACATATTGTTTGCAATTTTATTTTGTATTGTATCATTCTAATAGAGTCTAAATACTTTCACTAGGAGATAAAACATCACTCAAAGAAATATAATCATTTTAGAAATTGGGTTTCTAGTTGGTAGAGGTATGCACCTTGTTCAAGGAGGGACCACAATCCTAGTCAGTGTAAGTCAGAAGCACACCCTAAAGTAACCTGTACTCACCCTCTGGTGGCTTTGCACAGGTCAGTCAGGCTTAAATCAAGAGGCCATGTGTAAAGTATTTTTGAAACACTTAAGACAGCAAAACAGTGAAAACATGACCCCAAAAATAATGCACACCAGGTTAGAATCATTGAGCGTAGTTTAATGAACAAAACAAGACCAACATGACAAAAATCCAATAAGTAGATCCTGAGATATGCAATTTAAAAATGTAGGTGAAAATAGTGCATAAAAGCACAAGCACCAACTGTGGTTATCTGGTCACGCCAGACCGGGACAAAGTCACATGTTCAGGCCAACTGTGATGGAGTGTGGGACAGCTACAGGGACCCACCTGCGCCTGCTGAACACAGTACCTTAAATCCTGGTGCGTGGTCAGCGCAGCATTGCTTTGCAAGACTTTGCATTGTCTGGTGTGGGTTCCGAGGAGGACCACAGAAGGCTGAGCACCTTAGGACCACTTCCAAGGGTTCAGGACTGGGGTGGCACCACCTGGAAGGTTAGAATCACAGTTGGCAGAGTCCTGGTGCTATAGCAAGTGAGTTTGAAGTCTTTTGAGTCCCTGAGACTTCAGGAGACAAGGAAGCAAGCCCATGGAGTCACTTTTGTTCTGGGTTGGAGAGATGGTGGTCCAGTCCTTCTCACTACCAGGCAAGGAGGGCAGAAGACAGCAGGTCAGTACAACAGAGCAGGAGTGCAGCAGATTGACAGTCCTTTCAGAAGGCAGCAGGTCAGTACAACAGAGCAGGAGTCCAGCAGATTGACAGTCCTTTCAGCAGCACAGTAGGCCTTCTTCCTGGCAGAGTTTCCACAGTTCCAGAAGTGTACTGAAGTGGTGGTGTCTGAGGTTCAGTAGCTTCTATACAGTGGCTTTGAAGTGCCGGGAATCCCCTATCCCCTTCCTCTCCTTGGAAAGCTGCAAGCTTGCTGGAGTGACAATACAGGGTTGTTAGGCCTATTGTGTGGAAACAGGGCACAGCCTATTCATGTGCAAGTGAGACTGTACTTAGCTCCCCCCATCAGGACAGTTAATGGCCCAATAAAGCACATCCAGTCACACCTAAGCTCCCATTGTGTATGGCTATCTAGAGGGAATGCACAAGGCCCAGCTGCCACCCCCCCCAAACATGTATTCAGAGACAGAGAAAAGGCACAACATGGTTAAAGTAATAAAATGGCAACTTTCTAAAAGTAAACCACAAACATAAGGGGTTAGGCCTATTGAGTAGTCAGTAAGGCTAGGCCACTACAAGTACAAAAACAAAACAAATGCTAATACTGACTACGCTTTCAAACAATCTTAGTTCCATCCGTGATCTAGAGAGCTTGTTGATGTCCCAAATCCAAGTGGTGGGCCCCATAAAAGGATTTGCTTCACAGCATTGAAAGCGTGTGTCTGGTTGCGCATTTGAAGACAGATCTGATGATCAAAAAATCCCCAGAAACAAGGTGACGACTTGCTTTAAAATCAATACAACAGAATGTTCTTTTCATGTTGAAATCTTCAGGCTCAAAGTGGATACGAGTGTTCAGCAGTTCTTAGCCCTGAGGAGGACCCAGAAATGGTGGAGGGTTCAAAATTAATTGATATTTTTTTAACTAACGATTGGTTGCTGGCATTCACTGAATAAATTGACTTAATGATGGAATAGCTACACTCTGGGAGAATCCAACTAGTTACGGTTTGTTTTTTTGTCCCAATAAGTATGAACGTGAATGGACGATGTAAAATATAAGCTCCTGTAGGGTAGTTGATTTCAGAACTGGGGTACATTTGTAGGTTGCATTTTCACAAAATATGTTTGTAAAAAAAGATGTTGTTCTGTCATGATGTTCATCGGGTGATATATATCAAAGAAGTTTGAGCATTATATGTCATGTTTCTTCTGTGTACGACTATTCAAAACAAAGAATAACCTGTTTTGACAAAAAAAAAAGAAAGAATATATGGTGATCACATTAATTGAATTATGTGATCACGGTGGGAACAAAATCCACTTAGCCATAAGTTGTGATTTTTAATAGTGAGTCCAGAGACACCAAACTGGAAATATCTATATTTTTCCAATTGAGAATTACACTTATAAAATGTAATAATGTAATCCCAATATTAACCTAGGGTAGAGACAAGCCTTGCAGTAGTGATAACCTAATTACCTAACGAGCAGGACATGTAAAACTTAAAAATATATGTCCGACTTTTTAAATACACTGCACCCTGCTCTTAGGGCTGCCTAGGGTTGACCTATATGTATTAAATTGGAAGATTTGGGCCTGGCAAGAGGGCTAAATTGCCAGGCCAACATGGCAGTTTAAAACTGCACATACAGGCTCTCAATGGCTCTCAATGGCAAGCCTGAGCCATGTTCAAATACCCTACTGAAGTGGGTGGCACATTCAGTTCTGCAGGCCCACTAGTAGCAT
The DNA here is from genome assembly GCA_963921515.1 of Calotriton arnoldi. Lineage (NCBI taxonomy): Eukaryota > Metazoa > Chordata > Amphibia > Caudata > Salamandridae > Calotriton > Calotriton arnoldi. The sequence goes on along the minus strand of CAWUFW010012160.1, from coordinate 365,321 downwards.
TTAATTTATAGGCCCTGGGCATTTATAGTGCATTTTAATAGGGACTTATAAGTACATTAAATATGCTAATTGTGGATAATCCAAGGCTACCATGTTTTAAGTACAGAGAATATGCACTTTAGCACTAGTCAGCAGTGGTAAAGTGCCCAAAGTCGTAAGGCCAAGAAAAACAAATTCAGCAAAAAGGAGAGGTGGAAAGCAAAAAGTATGGGGGTGACCCTTTAGAAAGGGCCAGGTCCAACAAAACAGAATACATTATGCAACATTATGCAAGGAAAATACCTTACATCAACCTAAAGGTTAGACTGATCAAATCATTTATCTGTAATGCGGAGTGGTAGAATTTTAAATTTATTTTTTAAAATTTCCTACTTAATGGGGCAATTGTGCTATGCAGTAAAGCATTCGGACTAAGTGTAGTCCACAGCTGCCAGATACTCAATAACCTATGACCTGGTTCATATGGCGAACTATAAAAACACTCAAAAACAATTTACAGTTAAGCGTGTCACAATTGGAGTATATTTATGCTACAATTAACAAACAGATAAAACAAGATATATCTTCATTATTTCAAATATTAAAGTGATTGAACAGGCAAAATAGTCAACAGACACTTACAGGTTCATTAAGGAACACTGTTGACGTGTCTCGATTAAGATGCATGTTTGTTTCTATTTTGCATGTTGAAAAACATATAATGAATCTTCCTCACAGGCTCAGCTAATTACTAATGGCGTGAACAGTGCTATGGCTTCCCAAAACAACTCTGCCAGAGAGGTCCTCTAGGTGCCACCAAATGGCTCAATAAATGTATGCATGTTCGAGCTCAACATGTAGGGCCTGAATCAGCGAAGGGTATTAAAGTGTTCACTGGCAGAAATTACACCAGTCCGAACCTTTGTAAGACTTTTAGCTACCAGTGTTTATGATGGTTGGGGAGTTGCCATCTACAACATGAGACGACTATAATGGTGGCTAAATAAAGTCCAGTCACTTGATTTAGGGTGTTAGATGAGTGGAAAGCATGTTTTCTGTGGGAATGTATGTGTTTATTTTTAGTTTTTTTAAAAGTAGTCCATTTCTGTGCAGGACTTGCAATGACACATACATCACAGAAATATTAGATGTAAGCACCCATACGTTTAGCACGCATGCCTTTATCACACATGTATTACAACGTGTTGAACTTTACCATGCGTTGTATTACAACATTGGTCTTTTACCACGCGCATATATATAAAAAATATATATATATATTTCTTCCTGCTATCCTTGATGCAGTAAAAGAACCAAGCGGCACCACAGGGCTCAATTTTCAGTTTATTTCGCCATTCGTGGAAGATAGTCTACGCGTTTCGGCATTAGCCTTTCACAGGACGTATATATATATATATATATATATATATATATATATATAAAGTATTAATTATACACATGCTTATTTGCACATTGTCAGCCCCTTTGGGATTAATAAGTTTTTAACATTGTGATATCAAGCTGCTATGTTGCATATTGCAATTTTAACAACAACAGTCTTTTTTCTATATTCATTGTGAGCACTTGCACTTTAAAAATGGGGAAGTCTTGTAGGCGCGTCATGTGATCAAGGCCTGCATAGGCCGAAACGCGTCATGGCGGCACAGCACACAAAGCAAATGAAATAAAAAACAATCAGCACAAAATAAGTGGAGTCCGTTCCTGTTTTCTGGTTCTGGAGGTAGTGAACCGTGGAAGAAAAAGGCTATTCTTCATATATATAACTATATATATATATATATATATACAGAGCTGTATTGAGATGTCATCAGTGATGTCATCAGTGATGTCACTGACCATGTCATGAGTGATGTAATATGTGACGTCATCAGCAGTGCATTGCGGGCGCGAGTTATAGTTAGCTGAACTAACTATAACGGGGAATTTCACGGGTTTTGTACGAGTGCAATGTCCAACTAACTATAACTGTCCATAAAACCTATGGTTTTTTCAGTGAATTTCAAAGGTTTTTTAAATGCTAATTTCTAACTATAACGTGCGTGAAACCTATGGTTTTTTCAGTGAATTTCAAAGGTTTTTTAAATGCTAATTTCTAACTATAACGTGTCTGAAACCTATGGTTTTTTCAGTGAATTTCTAAGGTTTTTTAAATGCAAATTTCTAACTATATAACGTGCGTGAAACCTATGGTTTTTTCAGTGAATTTCAAAGGTTTTTTAAATGCTAATTCCTAACTATAACATGTCTGAAACCTATGGTTTTTGTCAGTGAATTTCAAAGGTTTTGTAAATGACAATTTTTAAATGTATAAATTGTTATATTTATTTTTTGAAACTGATTTACTACATTTTTTAAACTATTTATTTTTAGATATTTTATTTTTTAAATTACATTGTAATTACATTATACATTACATTACAAAATATACTTTCTCACAATCAATTACTTTAGTTTAAATACTTTGCAAATAGGCAATAGACTTTTAAGTACAGTAGTTACAGTTGTTGCAATGGGCAACACAATTTCAAACACAATGCAACATTGAGCTCAATGGGGATTTCTAGTTAAATGCAATTAATTACTTTATGGATTACTTTTCTAACCACAGGACTGGATCCTAGACTCAGTCCTGGGACATCTCCTGTAAACAGTTGAGTAAAAGCGTTTTGGTTACAGTAGTGATTTTTAAGGAACATTATTGTATTTTAAAAGTTGACACTTAGAAACTTTTTCACATAGAATCACCAATGTTATCCTATGGGAGGAAATTCACTTAGCAGGTAAGTAGTGTTATCGTTACTTTTTCTTACTCAGTGGTGGATCCTGGATCCAGCACTGGTGCATCTCCTGTAAATAGTTGAAAGAATGTGTTTAAGTCATACAGGCGATTTTTAAGGAATATTTGTAGTTTGTGAAAATCGACACTTTGAAACTTTTCTGCTGAAAACCAGACAATGGATTCCTATGGAAGGAAATACAAGTTACTGGTAAGTACTGTTAGAATTACTTTTCAGGGTCAGTGCTGGGCTAAAAGATGCAGCACTGAGGTCTCTCCTGATAACAGGTGAGTAAATCGGAATTCGTAGTTCGGCTGATTTTAGATGAATATTTTAAAGTTCCAAAACTCCACACTTAGAAGAATTTCCAAATGAAACCAGTCAATGTTAGCCTATGGAAGGAAATTCAAGTTACTGGTAAGAACGGTTAAAATTACTTTTCAGGATCAGTACTGGGCTCAAAGATGCAGCACTGAGGTCTCTCCTGATAACAGGTGAGTAAATCGGAATTCGTAGTTCGGCTGATTTTAGAGGAATATTATAAAGTTCCAAAACTCCACACTTAGAAGAATTTCCAAGTGAAACCAGTCAATGTTAGCCTATGGAAGGAAATTCAAGTTACTGGTAAGTACGGTTAGACTTACTTTTCCGGATTAGTACTGGGCTCAAAGATGCAGCACTGAGGTCTCTCCTGATAACAGGTGAGTAAATCGGAATTTGTAGTTCGGCTGATTTTAGAGGATTATTTGCGCAATGGTGAAGGAAGGGGGTGGGGCCTGAGGTGACATGTCTGCAAACACGCCCCGTGGCGCGTTTTAAGTTGGGGGATTAAGTCCCCTTGAATCATGAGGGTCCCTGAGGTCCAACTAGCCCACCCTGTACCTCCAGTATGCACCAGGGAGCTGCGTTGCAGAGAGGTTTTCAGAGGCCACGCCCCTTTTTACACCTCTCTGCAACGCAGCTCTGTGGCGCTTTCTGGATGTACCTGGTGGGCTAGTTGGCCCCCAGGGACCCTCAGGATTGAAGGGGATTTAATTCCCCATCTTAAAATGCGCCACAGGACCTGTTTGCACACATGTCACCTGAAGCCCCGCCCCCTCCCTTCACCACTGTGCAAACGCGCCCCGTGGCGCGTTTTAAGTTGGGGGATTAAGTCCCCTTGAATCCTGAGGGTCCCTGGAGTCGAAATAGCCCACCATGTACCTCCAAAAAGCGCCACAGAGCTGCGTTGCAGAGAGGTGTATAAAGGGGCATGGCCTCTGTACACCTCTCTCCAACACAGCCCCCTGGTGCATACTGGAGGTTCCTGGTGGGCTAGTTGGCCCCCAGGGACCTCCAGTATTCAAGGGGAATTACTTCCCCTTCTTAAAACGCGCCAGGGGGCACGTTTGCACACTGCTGCAGGGAGGGGGGCGGGGCCTCCGGCACGATGCCGTGTTTTTTTTGTGGTTTTTTTACCTTTTTTTTTATGGGAGGGGGGCTGCGTGGCCCCCCTTCCCTCGGCCTCTTTTTGCCCCGGGGACCCCATCCCCCAAGGCCTGAGCATTTTTTTTTGTTTTATTTAAAAAAAAAAAATTAAAAAAACGGGAAGGGGGCCGCATGGCCCCCCTTCCCTGGGCCTCTATTGGCCCCGGGGACCCCATCCCCCGGGGCATGCCCTCTTCTTTTTAATTTTTTAAAAAAAATCTTTGGAGGGGGCTGCGTGGCCCCCCTCCCGGGCCACTTATGGCCCCGGGGACCCCATCCCCGGGGCCTGGCATCTCGTTGGAGACTGTGGGGGGGTCCCCAATCCCCCCACAGTCCCAGCCGGCTCCCCGCCTCCTGCGGGAGCCGGCATTGCTTTTCCACATGGGGAGCAGCTAACATGCTGCTCCCCATGTGGAAAAGCAATTGGGTTTGCATTTTGAAAGAGAGAGCAGGTTTCCTGCTCTCTCTTTCAAAATGCAAACCAAGTTTGCTCTGACAGGACGGGAGCCGCGATGCTCCCGTCCTGTCATAGCAAACTACAGTGTCCCGGGGGTAGGCACCCTGGGACACTGCAGGAGCCGGCCCTGGGGGGTGGTGGTCCCCAGGGCCATCACTGGCTCCAGGAGGGGGGCCGCACGGCCCCCCTCCCAACTTGTTCAAAGCCCTGGGGAGGTGGTGGTCCCCGGGCCTCTGGGGGTCCGTAACGGACCCCCATATTTAAATATTTAGTGCCCCGGGGAGGTGGCGGTCCCCGGGGCGTGTGGGGGGGTTTTGGAGCCCCCCCACATAGGTTAAAAATTTTTTTTAAAGAGAAGCCCCGGGTGGTGGCGGTCCCCGGGGCAGCGGGAGGGCAAAGAGCCCTCCCGCACCATTTTTTTAATAAAGCCCCGGGGGGTGGCGGTCCTTGGGGCTTGGGGGGCCTTAGAGGCCCCCCACATTAAAACTTAATAACCCCCGCATGCCCCCGGGACTTGGGCCACCTGGGGGCAAAATACCATCGAGGCGCGGGAGAACGCTTCGATTTTTTTTTTTCGGCAGGATCCGCGCACCCTGAGCGCATCCTGCCAATTAAAAAAAAAAAAATGCTTTTTTCTGCCCAGGGGGTCCTTGTGGGACCCCCTGAGCAGGCCTAGGGGGTCAGGGTGTTTCTAGCCTGCCCCCTTTGTGCGTTTTGCGCACTTGTTTTTGTGCCTCGGTTCTACCGAGGCACAAAATGGCTGCCAACACTTCCTGATTCGGAATGTTGACAGCCAGCTGACAGCCAATTAGCATGCAGCTCGTGATCGGGACGGTGCTCGCAGGGTGCGCTGAGGGTACGCGGATCCGACGCGGCCATAGATATATATGTGATTTTACTTGTTAATTTCTCAGGAACTACTGAACGGATTTACACCATTTTAGCAAAAGGCACGACACTAAACCAAGGGCTACCTCTTTGCCAAATTTGGTGTAATTCCGTTCAGCAGTTCGGGCTGTAGCTGCGACTAAAGGTTCCTAGGGAAAAATGAATGGGGAAAACGCGTTTTGGGACCCCCCTTTTTTCTAGGCCCCCGCTTGACGTATCACCCCGAGACTTTCAGGGTAGGAGCGGACCGGAGCGCCCCAACAAGTTGGAAACTTTCGCGAAGATTCGTCAACCGGCGCCAACGTTATTTCAAATAGAATGTCGCGGATTTCCTATGGAAAATAGGTTTTAACTATAACTATCTACTGGCGACCGCCAGTAGATAATATGTATATATAAACGATCTGTTTTTGATCTGGAAAGGAAGCTAGACGAGTCCAGTAAATTTCATTGACAGACTCAATGTGAAGGATTTCAACTTGAAACTGACACACAGCATGAGTAAACAATCAATAGAGTTTTTGGATGTGGTAGTGGAGGTAGAAAGGAATAAATTGAACACCAAACTGCACCGCAAGAGTACAGCAGGGAACAGCTTGCTTCATGCTCTCAGCATCCATCCAGATACTCTAAAATGGAGCATCCCATTTGGAGAACTGCTGAGAACAAAAAGAAACTGCAGCACAGAAGAATCATATCAGGCTGAGTGCAGGACCATGAAACACAGATTCAAGGAACGTGGGTACCCTAACTGGGTTATAAAAAGAGCAGAGGACAAAGTCAAACAGGTAACAAGGGAACAAACACTACAAGAGAAACAGGAGACTAGGGAGACAGATGCTAGCACCACTAGAGTAATTCTTACCTACAATATGGAGTCTAATAGGATCTTCAGGATCCTCAATAACAACTGGAATATCCTGAAATGTGACCCAGTCATAGGACAGGATTTGCCCAAGTGCCCCATGGTCACATATAGGAAAGGGAGAAGCCTCAGAGATATCCTGGTAAAAGGTGACATTACCAGGAGACAGAAAGGACCACAGCATAGTCTGCAGGGTTTTTTGCCTTGTGGCCACTGCAAGGCTTGCAAGAACAGTTACATAGTAAAAACCTATGACACACCGAGTAGCAGCAAAAATATCAGTCAATTTCTGACTTGCAGTACTACCCGTGTGGTCTATGTTCTTGAGTGTCCTTGCAAGCTAAGGTATGTGGGGAGCACCACATTTGCAGCAAGGAAATGAATACTAGAACACCTAAGGGCTATTAGCAACAAGGACTCACACTACCCAGTGGCCAGACATTTCTAGGAGTATCATTTATCTAATAGCTCCCTGTTGAGATACTTCACTATAGAACAGGTCCAACAGAATCCCAGGGGTGGAAACAGAGTCCTACACCTTAGGAAAAGGGAATCATGGCACATTATTGACCTACAAACCAAGAGCCCATGGGGCCACAATCAGGATGAGGAACTAAACATACACCTACATGAAAATTGATGATGTCTATGATTAATGGAAATGTTGGGATGGCTACAATTCATCTGGGTGAGAAACAGCAGATGTTTTCCCTCTTATTGAGTTGAACCTTATATTACATGTTTTGTGTTAGACATCACTTGTGTTCTTTCTGTCTTTGAATGTTTTTTTTTAACCTTGTAACTGATTTTATGTTTTTCACTTCACAGGAGTAAAGGAAGGGGCCTACTGCCGAAAGGAGAAGTTGTGGAGGTCATCTACCCATTTCTTCGTTATCACCTCGACGTGGTACAGAGCACTGTTTAAGATAAGATTATGTTTCACTTTTTCTGATATTATTTGTGCAAGACGTAAGGAGATTTTCACTTGAATTTGTTAGTCTATGCACCAAAGGGTGAGAGGGAACCTTGGGTTCAAGGGCTTATGACTACAAACCATAATATATCTCACATAGCAACTAGACAACATTATGGCATTAGAGACAAATAGTCTATTATATCGGGTCTTGTGAATTAACAGCTACTTGGCGAATAGATCCAGCATATAACTACGATATCTGAGGCTAGCAGCTTCATATACGAAGTGTATCAGATTATATTTGGCCACCTGGCGCAAGAGTAACAGGAAGACATATTGAGCATCTGTGCTCTTCAAATATGGCCACAATGGAAACTACCAATATTACATAATCGGCATACCAACATAGCACTGGGATTTTCCTGAGCGCATGAGATTCAGGACACACTTCAGCCACTTAATGCAAACATAGGAAAAAGAAATGGAGGCATCAGGAGATTCTCCCGCTAATACTCATATCTGACGATTTATAACAGATATATAAATTTGAGACAAATACCTAACAGTATTGATACATTAGGCTGACTCGGGGACATTATACATGCTTGATAGTTACTTGAGAGTTACTTGTAACTTGAGATTTGATTTAAGGCTGTTTTTTTCGCATTCTTTTGCATTTACGATGTATTATGCAATGCCATGTATGTAAGATTATACATTACAAAATGGATGACACAGTAACTACGCTACAAACAGGATGTAGCAATAAGTTGTCCTTTGTCTATGTTGATTATGGCCTTAAATGGAGTGGTTTGGCAAACTACCCAGTGTGTGAACAAGGGGACTGTGTGAACAAGGGGACTGTGTTCTCCGAAACGCGTTACTGGATTAAAATCTAAGCTTGCAAACTGATTCCCTGAGTGTCAGTTTTACTTTGTTGTTGCCAAAAAAAAAAAAAAAATATATATATATATATATATATATATATATATACATATATATATATATATTCACTGAAAAAACCATAGGTTTCAGGGTCGTTATAGTTAAAAATTAGCATTTAAAAAACCTTTGAAATTCACTGAAAAAAACATAGGTTTCAGGGTCGTTATAATTAGAAATTAGAATTTAAAAAACCTTTGAAATTCACTGAAAAAACCATAGGTTTCAGGGTCGTTATAGTTAGAAATTAGCATTTAAAAAACCTTTGAAATTCACTGAAAAAACCATAGGTTTCAGGGACGTTATAGTTAGTTGGACAAAACCAGAGAAATTCGGCCGTTATAGTTAGTTCAGCTAACTATAACTTGCGCCTCACTTATACAGTCAGTCATGCACCTACTAAATCATCCATTCAGACACTTATACACCCACTGATTCTTCAATACACCTTGGAATATATATATATAAAACATATTTAAACTTTACAGAAACACACAGTCACTGGATGATGTCATCAGTGATGTCATCAGTGATGCCATTTGAGATGTCATCAGTGATCTCATCAGTGATGTCACTGACCATGTCATGAGTGATGTAATATGTGACGTCATCAGCAGTGCATTGCGGGGGCGCGAGTTATAGTTAGCTGAACTAACTATAACGGCCAAATTTCTCTGGTTTTGTACGAGTGAAATGTCCAACTAACTATAACGTCTCTGAAACCTATGGTTTTTTCAGTGAATTTCAAAGGTTTTTTAAATGCTAATTTCTAACTATAACGACCCTAAAACCTATGGTTTTTTCAGTGAATTTCAAAGGTTTTTTAAATGCTAATTTCAAACTATGCCTACATAGCTAGGACATATGCAGAAAGAGGAAGAAAGGCGCAGAAAGAAGGAAGAGAAATGCAGAAAGAGGCAACAGAAGTCCAGAAAGACAAAGAAAGGTGCATAAAGAAGCAAGAGATATGCAGAAAGAACCAAAAGAGGGGCAGAAAGAGGCCTTGTTGCAAAGTCATCCTGTGCCCCCAACTTTTTGCTGATGGGTACTGGTGGTAACTGAGTCTGAGTAACCAGGCCTAGAGCCAGTGCTATGCTAAAAGACACTTAGAATACAGTGAAAACACCTACATACACTAGGGTACACTATGGGTTGGGGTACCCCTGTGATTGGCATGACCTTCCCTGTAAGGCCCTAGTACATAATAGGGCAGGGGGATTAAAACTACCTCTAAGTCAGAGGTGCAGAAAGATGCTTCTTTAACTAGTTTTCACGCTTGCAGAGTGGTAGAGAAAGGGTGCTGGGCCTCCAACCAGCGCTCAGGAATTCCACTGTGTAGGACTTACAGGAGGTACCAGGAGGGCTTCTTGGCCCCCAAAGTCCCTTAGGAGTAAAGTGGACTTTATCCCCCATCACGTAGTCTGCCAGGAGGCACGTTTGCAGAGTTGTGGAGAAAGGGGGCGTGGCCTCCGAAGACGTTTTAGCAATCCTACTGTGTGGGACTTACTGGAGGTAACACGAGGGGTAATTGGCCCCCAAGGACATCCTTGGGGGCCAACTACCCCTCCTATTACCTCCAATAAGTACCACACAGCAGGATTGCTATGTTCTCATACCAGGCCACGCCCCCTTTGCCCACCATTCTGCAAATGCGCTCCCTGGCGCACTCTTGGATGGGGATTGAAGTCCCCTTCACTGCTGGGGCTCCCTAGGGGCCAACTAGCCTACCTCTTACCTCCAGTAAGCCCCACACAGTGGGATTGCTGAGAGGTGGACACATGCCATGCCCCCTTTTTCCACCACTCTGCAAACGCGCCTCCTGGCGCGCTCTTGGTTGGGGGATAAAGACCCCTTTCCTCATGAGGGTCCCTGGGGGCCAACTAGCCCACCAGGTACCCCCAGTAAGCGCCACACAGCTGGATTGCAGAGAGGTGATCCAAGGCCATGCCCCCTTTTTACACGACTCTGCAAACGCGCCTCCTGGTGCACTGCTGCTCGGGGGATGAAGTCCACTTGTGTTCACATGAAGTGAAGCAGTCTTTGCCCCTGTCATAGCAAACAACAATGTCCCGGGGGTGGGCACCCCGGGACATTGCAGGAGCCGGCCCTAGGGAGTGGCAGTCCGAAGGGCCATCGAGGGCTCCAGGAGGGGGCTGCAAATCCCCCCTCCCATCATTTGCATAGCCCCGGGAAAGTGGTGGTCCCCGGGGCTGGGGGTCTGTAACGGACCCCCGTAAGTTTGCCCTGGGGAGGTGGTGGTCCCCGGGGCAGTGTGGAGAGGGGCAGGAGCCGCCCCCACACTTTTTTTTTTAAATTTAAGCCCCGGGGAGGTGGCGGTACCCGGGGTTGGTGGGGCTGTGAGGCCACCCGAACATAATTAAGAATGCCCCGGGGAGGTGGCAGTCCCCGGGGCAGCATGGGGGGGAAAGGAGCCCCCCCACTCATTTACAAATAAAGTCCCAGGGAGGTGGTGGTCCCCGGGGCTGCTGGGGGGTTGCGTGCCCCCGCACATATATACTAAAGCCCCGGGGAGGTGGCAGTCCCCGGGGCTGCGGGGGCCCCTGCGGGCCCCCGCTACATAAATAAGCAATGCCCCCGGGACCTGGCCCACCCGGGGGCTTTAAAAAACGAAGCGTTTTTTTTTTTTTTAAATTTTCAGCTGGAGTTGCGCCGCGTGCGCGAATCTGGCCGAAATGTTTTTAAAAAAATGCTTTTTTGGGCCCTGGGGGGGTCTCTGTGGGACCCCCTGACCAGGCCTAGGGGGTCAGGGTGTTTTTACCCCGCCCCTTTTCTTATTTTTTAATGTTGCACTCACCTTTTTCCTCCTCCTCGTACCGAGTCACAAGATGGCTGCCAATACTTCCTGGTTTGAAGAGTTAGCAGCCCATCAGAGGCAAGCTCGTGCTCGGGAGGGCTCAGCCAATTAGATCTCACAATTTTTAAATATCGATATCTGTAAATCTTTAAATATCTCAAAAATTACTGAACGGAATCACACCATTTAAAAAAAAAAGCATGCTTTCTGGACCAAAAACTATCTCTCTGCCAAATTTGGTGTAATTCTGTTCAGCAGTTCAGGCTGTAGCCGTGTCTAAAGTATCCTATGGAAATTAACATGGAGAAAACACGTTCTGGGACCCCCCTTTTTCTCAGCCCCCCCTTGACGAATCACCCCAAAACTTTCAAGATAGGAGCTGACCTAAGTGAACAATTAGCTTTAAAAATTTCGTGAAGATTCGTCAAACGGCGCCAAAGTTATTGGCAAATCAAAAAATGCTTTTCCTATGGAAACAAGGTTTGAACTATAACTACCTACTGGCTACCGCCAGTAGGTAATATATATATATATATATATATAACCAGTGCATGGCATGGGTGTGAGTTATAGTTACCTTAGGGCATGAGTTATAGTTACTTCAGATAACTATAACTGCTGCATTTCTATGCTTTTGTGTGTGTAATATCTGAACCCAGCTCTAAAGTCCCTGCAAACTTTGTTTTTTCAGTGAATTTCTATGGTCTTTTTAATTCTATTTCCTAAATATAATGTCCCCTGTAACCTTTGGTTTTTAAGTGAATTTCTAATGTTTTTTAAATTCTATTTCCTAACTATAATTAACCTTTAACCTTTGTTTATTTAAGTGAATTTCTATGTTTTTTTAACTAGTAGTCGCGTTTTCAGAGTGGTGGAGAAAGGGGGTGGGGCCTCCGACCAGCTTACAGATATCCCACTGTGTGGGACTTACTGGAGGAAACAGGAGGAGTTATTGGCCCCCAAGGACCCTCAGCATCCAAGAGGACTTCATCCCTCAACTAGTAGTGTGCCAGGAGTTGCGTTTGCAGAGTGGTGGAGAAAGAGGGTATAGCCTCCGAAGACCTCTCAGCAATCTCACTGTTGTGTGACTTACTGGAGGTAACAGGAGGGTTTCCAGGCCCCCAACGACCCTCAGCAACCAAGGGGACTTCATCCCCCAACCATACTCTGGATCGAAGCACAGAGGGGAGAAAGCACTCTAGGACAAGAGGACCAGCTGGGAAGTCGGAGGACTTCCTGTGAGGGAGCACCATCGCCTGGCAGAAAGTGGTCCCTGTCTCTGTGTTAGGAGCACTACGGAGTGGGACACTGCTGTAATGCACCGACCGATGCACGCGAGCAGCGAGGAGGCAAGGCAGCTATCTATAATGGGGACTGTGGCTAATATGGCAGCATCAGTGTTTGCTGAAAGACAGCAGAGGTCAGCCACAATATTTAGCAACACTGGGACACAAAGTGGCAGAATCAATACAGGAGTAGCTCCTCCTATGAGGAAAAAACATATATTAAAATTTCAAAACCCTTAAAAAACTGAAAAAGCAGAACTCACTAGTTGGTGGGATTGTGAATCTCTTCAGAAATATTTAGATGTGGGCAGAAGACCAAGAGGGCTCTTTATCCTTACTATGCCCAGCCTTGAGAACCCCCATCCAGAGATGTTAAAAGAATGGGCTGAACACAATGCAAACAGCTCAGCCAGAATGATGAGAATTCTGATTAAATATGCACAAATAGACAGAGAAAGAATCATATCAAAAATCAAAGACTTAGGTAAAACTATTGAAAAATATGAAAATCAGGAACCGGTACAATCTCTAAGCAAAATGATGATGGCGAGACTGAATGGGGTGGAAGAGAGTGTCATTCAGATAAAGGTGTGCAAATTCAACCGTGATAGAATAGATTATGAATCTAGCCAAATCTATACCTTCATCAGGATGTTTGACAACCTACAGAGACAAAAACTGGGGGATAATAGGAAGGTTCTACAGGACCCTATACCAAGTGACACCAGCACCTCAGACACAGACTATGACGAAGGAAGAAGATTAATTCCATCTTTCACTCAAATGTACCCTTCTCTATTTCTAATGTTTTCTAAGTATATCCAATGATTGGATAGATGCTTCAATGGATGTGAGAATATTAGATTTGTTATTAGCAGCAATGTTGATCCTGGCCCTTTTTGCAGGGTTATCCCTAAACTTTTTGCCTTCTTCATTCTATTTTTTCTGACATGTTTTTGCTGGATTTAGAACTTTGGGCACTTTACCACTACTGTCCAGTGCAAAAGTGCAAGTGCTCCCTGTGTAAAATGTATTGGTGATTAGTTTATCTATGTTTGGCATATTTGATTTACTAAAAAGCCCCTAGTAAAGTGCACCAGGTTTGCCCAGGACCTGTAAATCAAATGCTACTAGTGGGCATGCAGCACTGATTTTGCCACCTACATAACCCTGCGAACATGTCTCAGACCTACCACTGCAGTGTCTGTGTGAGCGGTTTTTAAGCCTGCCATTTTCACCTGGCAAGTGCACCCACTTGTCATGCCCAAATCTCCGTTTTGCTACATGTAAGTCACCCCTAAGGCAGGCCCAAGGCAGCTCTGTGGGCAAGATGCAGTGTATTTAAAAGGTTGGGCATGTACTGATGTGTTTTGCATATCCTAATAGTAAAATACCGCTAATTTCATTTTTCACTATCACAAGGACTATCTCTCCCATAGTGTAACATGAGGATTGCCTTGAAATATCTTTTAAGAGTAATTTCACATCGGGAGCATATAGAGATTTGGAGTTTGGGGTCTCTGAAATCACAATAAAAAATACATCTTTTGGGGAAGTTGGAGTTTTAATTGAGTATTTGCAAATGCCACTGCTCCACTGGATTCAAGCTATCCTGGCTGGTTAGGGGTGATGCCTTGAAACCGGTCCCAGGATGCTTATTTCCAGTCCAGGGAGGACCTGGCTTGGCAGTTCAGGCTGCACTGTTCCCATGAGGAACAGGGTCAAGACTGATTTTCATATAGCTGAGTCCAAACTGAGGTGGCCTTATGAGCAACAGAACGATGGATTAAACCCAGATCTTTATGACTGGGAATGAATGTTTGCATTGCTCTGCATTCCGTCTACCATTTGTTGCTTTTACTTTTAGAAAGTGGGCATTTTCTTGCTTAACCATTCTGTGCCTCTGCCTGTCTGTGGAATACACATCTGGGTTGGCTGACAGTTGGGCTCTTGTGCATTCACTCTAGACAGTCACACAAAGGGAGATGATGTGTTCCTTACATATATCCTGATGGCCCATCACCAGGTTGATGGGTCTTCCTGTGCTAGAGTAGTGGGAAGAGTTGTCACTGACACATGAATAGTGCTGTTCCTGTCTTCACACAAAGCTATCTCCACACCCCTGTAGTGTGTCTGGAGCCAGGTCAGGGAGAGGCAGGATCTTGTGCACTACAAAGACTTTCCTTTGAAGTTTGCCTACTTCAAAGGTAGAAAGGGGTAAAAGTATTGGACCTCTGACATCCCAAAATCATAACACATCTGGACTGATGACATTCTGCCAGGAAGAAGAGCTGGATGCTGTAGGAGGGACTAACATTCTGCCTGTTGCTTTGTCATACTGTCCTGCTGCTTGCTGCTTCTGTCCTACAAGTGAAAGGACTTTCTGTATCCTGCTTCCAAGGTTCTTCAAGGGCTTGTGTGTGCTTGCCTCCTGTTAAGAAGTCTTAGGGCCATCAAAGATTTAACCTACCAGTGCCTGGGTTCTTCTGCTGAGAGCCCTAACTTGCCAAAGTGTGCTAAATCTAGTTCCTGGGTGCTTGGAAGTGTAACCTGGTGACAAAATCCATGCATCGACTCTCAGCACCTATTTTCTAGCTGCAGCACCAGCAGAGTGGTTGATGAATTGACGCAGTGCCTGCTTTGCTGCTGAAAAATCAACACAGCACAAGTCCAGAGCACTGTGTGTCCGACATCCATTGCACCCACTCCAACACTGATGCAGCACCTGCATCGCGGCTGAAGAATTGATGCAGCGCCTGGATTTTTGACGCATTGTCCCTCGATGTCCACTCTTCATTAACGCTGGGCCACAGTAAGGAACCGAGGCCCTGTGTCCAGACTTCTATGCATCACCTTCCCTTACAGTAAGGAACCAACGCATCACCTTCCCTGCCTAGCAGTATGGAACTGATGCATCACCTCCCCTGTGGAGTAAGGAACCAATGCATTACTTTGCTTTTCCAGCATCTCACCTCCCACCTTATCACAGTCTTTGATTTTTGACTCATCTAAGGTACTTTGTGCTAAAAAGAACGCATCCATTGATTTCTATGCTTAATCTTTTAAAAGTGATATCTTGGTTTGTGTATGTAGGATTTTTGTTGTTTTGGTCTTATTTTATTCAGATAAGTATTAGCTATTTATCTAAACTGGTATGGACTCCTTTTGTAGTGTTTTCGCTGTATTACTGTGTGTGTATGTACATGTGCTTTACACATTGCCTCTGAGATATGCCTGACTTCACGTGCCAAGTTACCAAAGGGGTTGAGCAGGGGTTATCATAGCTGTGCGACTCCCTTACCCTGACTAGAGTGAGGGGCCCTACTTGAACAGGGTACAAACCACTGCCAACTAGAGACCCCATTTCTAACAAGCAGCTTTTCAGCAAACAAGAAGAAATTGGAAAGATTTCACTCAATTAGCATTTAAAATGTGGTGGTATGCAATATGTCATATTCATAGATTAGATACTACTTATATGCATCCCGTATCATTAATTTTAAAGTGGAAAGCCTAGAGGAAACCAGTCATAGAATTTCTGGACAAATTTGCAAAACCATCTTTTGCCCCCCACCCAGTGAAAACTTCTCCAACCTCCTTGATTTTCCACTTATGACAATATCACTTCCTTTGATTAAACACCATTCGGTAAGTATTGCTACTTTTTCTATACATTTGTCAGACCACTCCTACTATGAACCATGTATATACCCCCCTTTATCCCTCCTTAAACAATTGTAACATATTCCAGAATCCTAATGCATTTCTACTTTAGATTTTAAAGCATTGTTTGATTGTATTTTTTTTAGTACAAAAAGCTTAGGGCATCATTACGATGCCGGTCGGACTCTCATTTGACAAGCACCATAGCGGAAGAGGGACGCCCAACAAGGAGTCAGCAGTCCAGCTACCCTTATTACAATGTGACTGCCTTCACAGCGGTCACAAAGTATATATTTTCTATTGTGGCCTGTGCTGCAGGCTGCAGCACAAGCTGCAATAGAAAATGTACAATTAAAAACATCCCTGCACTTTGTGCCGGTGCCTGCCACATGGTGCAGGGATGTTTAGGGGGCACCATGGCCACTTAGCAGATGGCCTTGGGGGAAGGGGAGTCCCACTAGGGGCCCCCAAAGTCACTTTCTGCCTGCCTTTTCATGGCGGGCGAACCGCCATGAAAGGGCAGGAGGAAAGGGACATTGTAATCCCTACGGTGGTGCCTGAGAAGGTACTGCCCCTATTCAGGGATTACTGACCCTCCGACGGTCCGACAGGCAAATGTGTTGGGCTGTCCCTCGGCATGCTGCCTCCAACCACATGAATTGTAATACGTTAGTAGACAGCAGCAGCATATGCTGGTCGGACCGCATCTGATGAGCCATCTGATGCGGTCTGGCGGCTATCAGAATGTCCCACTTAGTTTCAAACTTTAAATATCAAAATAAACATATACTAAAATAGTATATTTAGCACTGTACACTAAAAGTAACAATAATGTACACATACAATTACAAAAGCATAATAACAATATTTGAACTATTTATAACATATACCAAATTATATTTACAGAAAATGAATTTAAAAAGTATAAATATAAAAAATTATTGATTCAAATAATGTCAAAAATATCAAAATGAAATAGTACACATTTAAAAAAACAAAATATATCAATAATTCAATTATTTTCCTACCTTATTTCTCTACAAACCCAGCATCTTACTACTATATTATAAATTACTAATTACATTTTCAAAAAATACACATTTAAAATTACAAACAATATTTTAAAAAATGAATAACAATTATGCTATCAAGACTAGTAGTTAAAATGAATATTCTAATATATATTACAAATTATAAAAACCGATATTTATTACAACTGTATTAAGGTAAACTGTTAGACCTGGCTTTTTCAGCAGGTTTATCCCTAGACGTTTTGCTTTTTGGCCGCCTGTTTCTGACCTGTTTTTGTTGGTTTTAAGACTCTGGGCACTTTACCACTGCTGATCAGTGCTAAAGTGCATTTGCTCTCCCTGTAAATTGTTGTTATGAATTGGGGTTTCCATGATTGGTTTATTTGGCTTACTGTTAAGTCCCTAGTACAGTGCACTGTGTGTGCCCAGGGCTTTTACACCAAATGCTGCTAGTGGGCTTGCAGCATGGATTGTGCCACCCACAAAAGAAGCCTTTCAAAGGTAACTCAGACCTGCCACTGCAGTGTCTGTGCGCAGTCTGGTACTGCCATGTCGACCTGGCAAGTGCACCCACTTGCCAGGCCCCAACCTTCCCTTTTCTTACTTGTGAGTCACCCCTAAGGTAGGCCCAAGATACCCCTGTGGGCAGGGTGCAGTATTTGGGAAAGGTGGGACATGCCCTGATGTGTGTGGCATGTCCTGATAGTGAAATATTGCCAATTTCGTTTTTCACTATTGAAAGGCTATCTGTCCCATAGGATAGAATGGGAGTTTATTTATAACATTCTATAAATATAACTTCCCATTGGGACAAGATAGAAAGTTGAAGTTTGATATGCTTGAACTCAGCATGTTAAAATGCATCTTTTAGTGAGGTTGATTTTTTACATTCTGGGTTTGAAAATAACACTTTTAGAAAGTAGGTATTTTCTTACCTAACCATCCAGTGCGCCTCTGCTAGGTTGTGTATTGACTGTCTGGCTTTGGAGTGACAGGGGCTAGGGGTGTGCATTCTGTTCAGGCAGCCACTTGGGGGGTTGAGGTGTGTCCTGCCTTTCCAGGGTGAGTCAGGGCTGGGCTGAATAGACCCGGGCTGCATTCATAGTAGGGGGAGGAGATTTCTTTCACACCTGAATGGACCTGGTCTGTGCAGGACAATGCTGTCTCCACCTCCTGCCAGGAAGCTGCACCAGAGAGGACAGAACTGGTTTTGGCTGGGCAAAGAGCTTCTCTGCCACAGAAAACAAAGGATTTTACTGTATAAAAAGAGGGGCCCAGACCCCGGACTTTTAGATCACTTCTGGGAATAAAGAGGAACCTTTGCCAAGGAGAAGAGCTGGAGAAACTGAGGAGGAATACTGCCCCTGTGTTGTTTGCTGTCTGGGGTTGGCCTGCAGTGGCTACTTTCTGTTAAAGAAAGGGAAAGGGCTTGGCTGTTTGCTGTGTCCCCTGCTTGAGGAAGTTCTCCAAGGGCTTGAAGAAGAGCTTGCCTCTGGTTCTGAATTCTCAGGGACACAAAGACTTCACCTCCAGCTCCCCTGAACTTCCTTGCTGGGAGTTCTGACCTGCCAAGAGGTGCCTGTAGCTGTTCTTGGCCTCTGGAGGTTGTTCTGGCTGTTGGGAGCTGGAAAAGCAACGCAACAACAAAAAGCGTGACCCATCCGCACCTGTTTCCGACGCTTCACTGAAGAAATCATCGCAGCGCCTGCCCGTGGCTTGAGAAATTGGCCGCACGCCACATCGAGTGCACCGATCTCCGAAATCCAATATCACCGCAACGATTCCAACGAAAGCCCTGCTGTGCGGCTGCAGGAACCGACGCATCACCTCCCCCGTAGCAAGGAACCAACGCATCACCTTCCTGGAGTGTAAGGAACTGACGCATCACCTTCCCTGCGACCCTTTTTATTTGTGTGCGCGATGCATCCAAGGTACTTTGTGTGAAAAGTGTCTCATCTGCAATTTGCTTTGATCTGAACTATTTCTACTATTGGGAAGTCATATTTTTATTACTGTAGTATGGATTTTTGTCGTTTTGGTCTTGTTCGCTTTAAATAAAGATTACTTATTTTTCTGAACTGGTGTGGTGTCCATTTGTAGTGTTTTCACTATATTACTGTATGTATTCACAAATGCTTTACACACTGCCTCTGAGATAAGCCTGTCTGCTCGTACCAAGCTACCAAGGGGGTGAGCAGGGGTTATTTTAGAAGTGTATACCCCTTACCCTGACTAGGAAGAAGGGTCCCTATTTGGACAAAGGTACCTACATCTGCCAACTAGAGACCCCCATTTCTAACATTGGTGGTCAGCGGTGAGGATCTGGACTTGCATTTGTGTCTTACATACAGTGATTGGTGTACACTACTAGTATAGTGCTGACCATTACGCAACCACATACTGCTTATTTTGTTTTCTGGTATCCTCCTGGAAGTATTTTTGATACTGAGACTCTGGTTATTCGTTGCACCTGTGAAGTCTTGAGAAAATGGAACTTGACATCTGGCACATGTTCATCTATAGGATGAGAGAGCTACGTGTGTTCTGCAAGAAAAGGGGGCTGCTGCGAATAAAAGGTCCAGGGAGGATCCAGAAGCAGCCCTGTTTCAGTATGAGCTACCCCGCTTGGGGTTAGCGCTACCAGATGAGTCTGAGGAGGACAACTTCTCTGAAAGGGAGGGAGAAACAGAGAAAGATGAATGGCTTCTGGCTTGTGAGCAGAAGCTGAGAGAGCTTGATGAGGAGCTCGAGAGGGCTGAGACCAAGAGGGCCTTAGCCCAAGAAAAAGAAATGTGTATAGGTCAGGAAATGAGCTTGGCTGGGCTGGAGGTGGAGTCCAGCTCAGATGGTGGCAGTAAAAAGAGGTTATCTAGTGCTGAGGGAGCAGTACACACACCCAGAGATGTGGCACCTGACTTGAAGGAGGGGGTTGACACACACCAGGGGGTTCAGGTTTATAAGGTAGCTCCAGAGGTGCACAGTGTCCCTGAAGTGGATTGGGTCACTGGCACAGGGGATCATATTCCTAGTGGTGGGAGGGATACTCTACTGACTCTAGATGAGCGGTGCAGGAGAGGGGTTCCCCCATGGTAGTAGTCCTGGTCTGTGAGTGTGGAGAGCGCCCAGAAGAGTGTGGGTTGAGTGACAGAGACAGTCAGACACTGTCTTGCTAGTCTCAGGAGAGTGATGTGGGGGTACTTGTGTGAGGTACTGGATGGTGAGGCAAAGGGTAGCTTGGTTAATACCTCCTGTGGGGCTGTGTGACTCAATTGGTGGAGAGAATATATTAAGTCCCTGTTTTCCAGGGCTATGCCAACACGTGGTGGAGTGCGAGTTCTCTGACCCCAGGGAGCAAGCACCTGAGGCAAACATTTTGGTGGATTCCAGAGGGTCTGAAGAAGCATCTGGGGGTGATCCTGCGGAGGTGGCTCAGGTTTCCTCCCAACAAGTGAGCTAGGGGAAGGTTGTGGTGGCCCAGATAGGTCCCAGAGTAATGGGAGGGGTGTAGGGTTCCATGTCCTGTCTCAGAGGAGAAAGAGTGGGAGGGAGCTGCGCCCCGAGGTGCCTGAAACCCAGTCTCAAGGCCTGGTTGGTTCCATGAGGGAACTCCAGGAGGGGGGCCTGGTCTGTACCGGGAGGCCATCCCCTGAGGGGGATCCTAAGGTGTCAGTTGAGTTTGGGAAAACTGCTGTAACTATCATTTCACCAGCTCTGGTGTCTGGCAGCACCTCTCCAGTTGAGAGAGGGCATGAGTCTAGAGAGAGGGGTGAGAGGGGGACGCAGTCCCCAGTGGAAGGACCAGTGGGTCAGGGGTTGCCAGCTCTGAGGTCAGAGGACCCCGGGACTGACCCTTGTGAGGCCACTTCTGGCCTGGGGGTCTTCATGCTATGTAAGGTGGACAGGAGACTGGAGACCTGCGCCAAGCAGACTCTTACACAACTGCAGAGGAGTGTGTTTCCCTTGGAGGGGGTGGGTGTACTCCCACAGAAGTCCTGGGATGCCAGGCACAGGCCCAGCCTAAGGGTACATACCTTGGGTTGGAAGGCCAGGTTCAGGGTATCCCCCCTGACCTGGAGAAATGGGCAACTGCTAACAGTGCCCCTACCGGTTTGTCATCTGGGGGCACAGCTCCAGGTGGGAGGGTGTAGGGTCCCAGTAGGGGGTGTGGGGAGAGGGCAGCCTCACCCCTGACCCCTGCCAAGTCTAAGGGTACAGATCCTAGTCTGGGATCCCAGTTGCAGGATAGAACCCCTGAACTAGTGGGCGAATTGTGCAGGACACCTGCCACAGGTGCCCTGGCAATTCTGGAAGGGGGTACCGCTCCAGGTGGGAGTGTGCAGAGCCCAAAGGGGGAGGACCGGGTGTGGAAGAGCCCACCCCAGTACCCTGTCCAGTCTCAGGGTACAGACCCTGGTATGGAGGGTCAGTGTCAGGATGTCATCCCTGACCTGACATAAGGGAGAGTGGGCAAAGAGTGCCAGGTACCTGGGGCTACTGCCCCCCACTCTCTGACGCCACAGAGGTTTGAGAGCCCTGAGAGGCATAAGGCCTGGGTCTCAACACTGACCACTGTCAGTGGCCACTGTGGCTTTCTGTCCTGGTGGACAGAGTGGCCCCTGGGGAGGGTATAGGAGTCACACCCCGGGGGTGGACTGGGCCACACCACTGTGTTGGCCAAGTCGGTACTGTCTACCTGTTGGGACACACCTGTGAGCAAGCTAAGGTTAGGTGCTGCACAGATGGTGTCCACAGGTGAGGAGAAGGGTTCCACATGGGTTAGCTTAGTGGGCCCGGAGAGTATGAACAGAAGGATCCAACTGGGTTCAGAAAGGCATAGAACCAGATTGTGCCTCCGCTGTTGTTGGCCAGGTCTAGGTTCTATTGCCTCAACCAGGGAAGCCCATCAAGGGATTCATTAGTCTACCCTGGCATTAGGCTGGAAGGGGGTTGTGTTAGACATGGCTTTTTCAGCGGGTTTATCCCCAGAATGTTTGCTTTTTGGCCTCCTGTTTCTGACCTGTTTTTGTTGGATTTATGACTCTGGGCACTTTACCACTGCTGATCAGTGCTAAAGTGCATATGCTCTCCCTGTAAATTGGTGTTATGGATTGGATTGTCCATGATTGGTTTATTTGGTTTACTGTTAAGTCCCTAGTACAGTGCACTGTGTGCGCCCAGGGCTTGTAAACCAAATGCTGATAGTGTGCTTGCAGCACGGATTGTGCCACCCACACAAGCAGACTTTCAAAGGTAACTCAGACCTGCCATAGCAGTGTCTGTGAGCTGTTTGGTACTGCCATGTCGACCTGGCAAGTGCACCCACTTGCCAGGCCCTAACCTTCCCTTTCTTACTTGTGGGTCACCCCTAAGGTAGACCCAAGGTAGCCCTGTGGGCAGGGTGCAGTGTTTGTGAAGGGTGGGACATGCCCTGATGTGTGTGGCATGTCCTGATAGTGAAATACTGCCAATTTCGTTTTTCACTATTGAAAGCCTATCTGTCCCACAGGATAGAATGGGAGTTTATTTATAACATCTTATAAAGATAACTTTGCATTGGGACAAGATAGAAAGATGAAGTTTGATATGCCTGAACTCAACATGTTAAAAGGCATCTTTTAGTGAGGGTGATTTTTACATTCTGGGTTTGAAAATACCACTTTTAGAAAGTAGGTATTTTCTTGCCTAACCATCCAGTGAGCCTCTGCTAGGTTGTGTATTGACTGTCTGGCTTTGGACTGGGGATGTGCATTCTGTTCAGACAGCCACTTGGGGGGTGTAGGTGTGTCCTGCCTTTCCAGGGTGAGTCAGGGCTGGGCTGAATAAACCTGGGCTGCATTCAGAGTAGGGGGAGGAAATTTCTTTCACACCTGAATGGGCCTGGTCTGCCAAGGACAATGCTGTCTCCACCTCCTGCCCTGAAGCTGCACCAGAGAGGACAGAACTGGTTTTTGCTGGGCAAAGAGCTTCTCAGCCACAGGAAACAGAGGATTTTACTGAATAAAAAGAGGAGCCCATACCCCAGACTTTTAGATCACTTCTGGGAATCAAGAGGAACCTTTGCCAAGGAGAAGAGCTGGAGAAACTGAGGAAGAATACTGCCCCTGTGCTGTTTGTTGTCTGGGGTTTGCTTGCAGTGGCTACTTTCTGTCAAGGAAAGGGAAAAGGACTTGGGTGTTTGCTGTGTCCCCTGCTTGAGGAAGTTCTCCAAGGGGTTGAAGAAGAGCTTGCCTCCGGTTCTGAAGTCTCAGGGACACAAAGACTTCACCCCCAGCTCCCCTGAACTTCCTTGCTGGCAGTTCTGACCTGTCAAGGGGTGCCTTTAGCTGTTCTGGTCCTCTGGAGGTTGTTCTGGCTGTTGGGAGCTGGAAAAGCAACGCAACAACAAAAGGCGTCACCCATTCGCACCTGTTTCCGATGCATCACCGAAGAAATCATTGCAGCACCTGCCCGCGGCTTGAGAAATCGGCCGCACGCCACAATGAGTGCACCGATCTCCGAAGTCCAATATCACCACACCGATTCCGATGAAAGCCCTGCTGTGCGGCTGCAGGAACCCACACATCATCCCGGATCGTCACATTGCATCGAGGCGCCAGGTCTGTCACATCGTTGGGGGACGCAGTAAGAAACCAACGCATCACCTCCCCACGCAGTAAGAAACTGATGCATCACCTCTTCGCAAGTAAGGAACTAACACATCACCTCCCCTGCGCAGCAGTAAGGAACCGATGCATCACCTCCCCCGGAGCAAGGAACCAACGCATCACCTTCCCTGAGTGTAAGGAACCAACACATCACCTTCCCTGTGACCCTTTTTGTTTGTGTGCGCGATGCATCCAAGGTACTTTGTGTGAAAAGTGTCTCATCTGCAATTTGCTTTGAACTGAACTATTTCTACCATTGGGAAGTCATATTTGTATTACTGTAGTGTGGATTTTTGTCATTTTGGTCTTGTTTGATTTAAATAAAGATTACTTATTTTTCTGAACTGGTGTGGTGTCCATTAGTAGTGTTTTCACTCTATTACTGTATGTATTCACAAATGCTTTACACACTGCCTCTGAGATAAGCCTGTCTGCTCGTGCCAAGCTACCAAGGGGGTGAGCAGGGGTTATTTTAGAAGTGTATCCACCCATATCCTGACTAGGAAGAAGGGTCCCTATTTGGACAAAGGTACCTACCTCTGCCAACTAGAGACCCCCATTTCTAACATTGGTGGTCAGCGGTGAGGATCTGGACTTGCATTTGTGTCTTACATACAGTGATTGGTGTACACTACTAGTATAGTGCAGACCATTACGCAACCACATACTGCTTTTTCTGTTTTCTGGTGTCCTCCTGGAAGTTTTTTTGATACTGAGACTCTGGTTAGTCATTGCACCTGTGAAGTCTTGAGAAAATGGAACTTGACTTCTGGCACATGTTCATCTATAGGATGAGAGAGCTACGTGTGTTCTGCAAGAAAAGGGGGCTGCTGTGAAGAAAAGGTCCAGGGAGGATCTAGAAGCAGCCCTGTTTCAGTATGAGCTACCCCGCTTGGGGCTAACACTACCAGATGAGTCTGAGGAGGACGACTTCTCTGAAAGGGAGGGAAAAACAGAGAAAGATGAATGGCTTCTGGCTTGTGAGCAGAAGCTGAGAGCGCTTGATGAGGAGCTTTCTGCTAAGGAAAGGGAAAAGGACTTGGCTGTTTGCTGTGTCCCCTGCTTGAGGAAGATCTCCAAGGGCTTGAAGGAGAGCTTGCCTCCTGTTCTGAAGTCTCAGGGACACAAAGACTTCATCCCCAGCTCCCCTGAACTTCCTTGCTGGGAGTTCTGACCTGCCAAGAGGTGCCTGTAGCTGTTCTGGGCCTCTGGAGTTTGTTCTGGCTGTTGGGAGCTGGAAAAGCAACGCAGCAACAAGAAGCGTGACGCATCCGCACCTGTTTCCGATGCATCACCCAAAAAATCATCGCAGCTCCTGCCCGCAGCTCGAGATTGAGTGCACTTTTCTCTGAAATCCGAGATCACCACACCGATTCCTATGCAAGCCCTGCTGTGCGGCTGCAGGAACCCACGCATCGTCCCGGATCGTCGCATCGCATCGAAGTGCCAGGTCTGTTGCATCATTGGAGGACGCAGTTAGAAACCGACGCATCACCTCCCCACGCAGTAAGAAACCAGCGCAACACCTCCTCCTCGGTAAAGAACCGATGCATCACCTCCCCTGCGCAGCAGTAAGGAACCGACACATCACCTCCCCCGGAGCAAGGAACCGACGCATCAACTTCCCTGAGTGTAAGGAACCGACGCATCACCTTCCCTGCGGCCCTTTTTGTTTGTGAGCGCGATGCATCTAAGGTTCTTTATGTGAAATGTGTTGCATCTGCAATTTGCTTTGAACTGAACTATTTCTATCATTGGAAAGTCATATTTTTATTACTGTAGTGTGGATTTTTGTTGTTTTGGTCTTGTTTGGTTTAGATAAAGATTACTGATTTTTCTAAACTGGTTTGGTGTCCATTTGTAGTGTTTTCACTGTATTACTGTATTTATTCACAAATGCTTTACACACTGCCTCTGAGATAAGCCTGTCTGCTCGTGCCAAGCTACCAAGGGGAGTGAGCAGGGGTTATTTTAGAAGTGTATCCCCCTTACCCTGACTAGGAAGAAGGGTCCCCATTTGGACAAAGGTACCTACCTCTGCCAACTAGAGACCCCCTTTTCTAACATAAACTATATTAAATTCAAAGATATTCTTAAAAACAGTATTATATAGCAAAACAAAACAATATTCTTGCCTTTGATATTCTGTTGCAAGATATTTTGGTAGTCACAATATTTTTGACAAAAAATTAATTTCATGTGATATTTTTACTGCCATATTCTGGTCATTCACCACTGGTCATTTCTAAAATATATATGTGGCATCTACATATAGTTGCATTATTGTAAGAAAATAAGCAGTAAAACATTATGCAAAAGCACATATACAAAAGCCATTATAATACATCAGAGGTTGGGCAATGAACCATAGGTCAGATTTCACAGAGACCTAACACAATTGAAAACAATGATACAATTAGAAAATAATAAGATGACATGGCAAGGAGTTGACCCAGTCTGAGATGGCACATTTCTCTGCCATCCAATGTTCCCACTCCCATTCATGTCTTCCCCTCAAAAAGCTACCAGGTGTCTCCACCAAACATTTAATGGCGGAGGTTTGGCAGTCTGTATATGAATGTTAGGTTCCAAAGTGTCGCCAATGGCAGAAAAGTTGTGTATTTTAGTGTCCATCTTAAATAGATAGAGTGTGAGTTCCTGATGCTTTAGTGTGTGAGTTCCTGATGCTCTGGCATGTTCAAGGGATTGAGCCTTGTCTTGAGGATACCAGGTCTTGTACCCCATTTAGGGATTTTACACTGCTCAGTCCTTTGACACTGTGCAGCCTGTTCGTCTTCCTCCAGTAGTGTGACATAATGAATCAGCACTGGGATTAACTAAATGCCCAGGAAAAGTGATGTCTATAGTCGTGCTCACGAGTGTGCATGTTCTCTGTTGATTGTGCTGAGGTATTTGTTAAAATTCTTATGGTTGCTCTATTGTATATTGTGGTTTTGCCCAAATATGTTCTGGACCGTTGCTGAATTTGGTTATGCCGCATAAAGTTTTATCACAATAAATAATTTCTTATGAGGTAAACCAACATGCAGTAAAATCGCCCGCTGACTTGTAATTGAGTTGAGCAATATGCCTCTGTTTTTTAACCAAAGCGTGGAGAAAGAAATATTTCCATATGGTACATAAAGGTTTCAAGAGTCTGGTTTGCTAATAATTTTCCATGTCTTTAGTAGTCAGGAAGCATGGATTTAAGATTTCTTTCCTCTATTTTCAATTTCTTTTTAAGCCTGGAATAAAACCCTTCATCGATCAGAGTCACCTTTACTTGCTTTTTAAGAAAGAGGACAACCTTTAATAAATCTTGCCCTAAATATTGATATTGGGGAATACGTTTAAAAAAAAACAAATGTGTTGTGGCACAAAAGGTTTCAACCCATTGAATTTCCTCAAAGTCCATGGAAATCTGTCATGCAAATTGATTGCACAGGAAAACACTTTTGGCTTTGGTATTCAGCAGAAAATTGTTTATACCATGGTTAAAGTTTGTATGCACATCTACTTCCAGAGCAAAACTGATTATTTCACTTAGGTAAATTTGCTACATCCGGTTTGACAGAAAAAATCTTAGCTTGCTTTTTTTCTGGGAAAAACATAAAGCTTTTGCAGCCCCCCTCCCCCCCCCCAAATTGCAATCTCAAGTTGTAGAAAAAAGGGAAATGAACTTCAAAGGAATCGTCACAAGAGCGTACAGGTGGAAAAACAATATGTACGCTGCTTATTAAGAGGCACGCTGGAAGGGAAAATGGATGTGAAATCTAACAATCCTGAAAATATTATCTATAGTTTAAACTTTCTTTAATGTTAATGGATGTTTGAAGTAAGAATTGTGGCTGACTAAATGGTGTTCTCTGCTCCAAATAAGAAGACGGTAATGCCTGCATTTCCAACCTGGGAATGCAGCATCTGCTTGTGAGCATGAGGTAAGGCGTGCAATTTGACCTTAGCTGCTCCCCTGAATGGCTCTGCTCTGAGTAGGCCATAATCCACTGGTGGTTGCTAGGTAATGCACTTTTAAAGTGGAGCCATTCCTTCCTTTTAAATCGATAGATATACAATGTTAGATTAGAATAGGATCTTCTAGGTTGCCATCAATTACAATGACAATTTGCTGTTGACAAGGGGAGCTGAAGAAACAACTACCTGACTCAATGAATGTATTCCCGGGCACTCACCGAATTTGACATTTGCCACCAGAAACGAACAACTGCTTGCACTTTGACGTGGGGTTTATTGATTAAAATGCCATTCATTTGGTTCAGATAAGGGCTATCTTTCCTTCTAGGCCTGTGTTTATTAAGACATGGTCGAGAAGGAATTTTATTGGAATTTCTTGACGCTTAGGTCAGGCAGTGTTTTCCCTCAGTCTTTTCTCTGCCTTGCACATTTCTAGAAGGCAATCGGATTATCTTTACCAGTAACGTGCGACGGGCGGCGCATTTGCTAAATCAGCCTCCCACAGAACGTAAAGAAGTGTGTGTGCCGGGGGTAGGGCTTCTGCCTTACTGTTACAGCTTTTTAAGTAGTCATCAATTAATTGCTTGCTGTCCGTTGTGAACGGGACTGAACGGTTAAGGCCCTCACTAGGAGTGGCCCGGTAACTATGTGTTATATGTTTCGCACATGAGTAGGAATTCACTGAGTGAGATAAATACCACCCAATCCCCATTTTTTGGGGGAAATGGCACCAACATCCATGAGTTACGGTGAATTCCGGACATTTTTCCCAATAACTAACAGCACCTTTGACCTGTCAATATTTGTCACAAAGCTCATAATTAAGATATGTGCGGTAAAAGCAGTTACTATTGTCAATATAAATAAATTAGTATTTGCTTGGAGCCCGTTAGCCAGCGAGAAGAGGAGGGGCAGGAACCACAAGCCCCAGCGCTACCTGCGCTAAACCCATGCTATGCCTGAGTGCCCAGAGGCACGTCATTTAACCGTCTCGGGCCCCCGCTGCACGTGCCCGGGTGAAGACCGGGCCAAGACGGGCCCGTCTTAGCACGTCATAGCCCGGAATAGGCTGGGCTGGGCTACCCCCCTGACACCTTGCCTCAGAGGTCCACGTCCTGACACCCACGATAAGGAAAAAGGTACTGTGCCAAGTTAGTGTTTGCTTCAGTGCTTTAAATGGGAAAAAATAAGTGCAGGTACTCATTAAAATGAGCTAGAGGTGTAGTGAGGGGGCGGGGCTAGGGGCGGGGCTAAGGGAAAGACATGATGATACTTAACTTCTATATTAGTTGCAGCATATACCAAAACACATGGGAAATGTGTTTATATAAACAAAGCACTTTAACTCATTACACAAAATGAAAGAGAAATGCGATAATACGTTAACATTTCCTTTTTGGCAATAGTTGCACCTTCTTAATGTCATACTGTTAATTGCTGTTTGGCACAATACTATATATTTTTGAGCACGCGAGTAGGAAGAAACTGAAAATACCCCCACGTCGCACCAAAGCTCTTATGGCACCAAGCAAATGAAGCAACTCATCATGACCCTCCCCAGAAGATATCTCTTGTCTCTTCCATCAATCTATCCATTCATTCTTTCATCCTACCATTTACCTGCTGATGTCCACCATTTAACCTTTACATTCTATCGTCTATTCAGTCTTTCATCAATCATTCAGTTTTTCACCATTCCGTCTATCCACTCTTCATATCCAAACCTATCCATCCATCCATCCATCTCCAAAGCTATCCATTCATCCTTTCACTCATCCATCTCTTTATCCACCCTTTCCCTCATCCATCAATCCTTTCGCTCATCCATCCATCAACCCTTTCACTCCTTTATTCTATCCACCCTTTCACTCAATCCCTCCTTTCACTCATCCATCATCCACCCTTTCATCCATCCTCCCTACCATTCATCCATCCAAACTTTCACTTATCCACCCATCATCCGCCCTTTTATCCAATCATCCACCCTCTTTCACCCATGCATGCTTTCACTCATCCATCCATCTATACATCCACCATTGCTCACTCATCCATCCACTCACTCATCCACTCACCCACCCACCCTCCCTTTTATGTTATTTATGAATCTTTGTCGCAGAGCAGACATATACAAACAAAGTGCCACACATTTTCTTTAAAATACCTCCTGAGAGTGTCTTGATTCTCTCTCTCTTTCTTTCACTTTTTTCTTACAAAAATAGGCATCAACACAAACATAGCAGACACACAAAAGACTCAGGTATGATAAAAGCCATCTTTTCTCTTCACCTACCATGGCTTTTTTAATTGCCACCAGGGCCGGACTGGCCATAGCCTGATTGCCACTGCCAGGGGACTGACATGATTCCTGTGCTTGCACAAACGCACAAGATAGTGTGAATGTGATTGACAGCACAGGGCCTGAATGGACCCTGCTCTGTCAAGCACAGCGTGATGGTGAGCACTCGGACATTATTCAAATGAGCCCTGCTGAATAGCTCAGCTGGGGCTCAGATCCGTGCTGCAGAAGCAGCGCCTTGGCTGCCAGAGACACGATCTACTTCTGCTCACCAGCACTGCCAATGAGCCTACCTTTTCATGAGTACCGGTACTCTCCAGGGCAGTAGAGAAGTGCCGGTACTCAGAGCGATAAATCTAAGAAGTGCCGGTACTCAGTACCGGTGAGTACCGGCCCATTTAGAGCACTGGTTTGCTTGAACAATTATTAGTACCCCCTAGTGGGCCATTTGTTGGCCAGGTATCCACTATTTTCTTTGCTGACTATCTGAATTGCAATGGGGAAGCGTAAAGTCTCTGAGGGGGGATCGAGGGAAGCTTGTAAAAAGAAGGCAAAGAAGAAAGCACAGACCCTCAGCCCAGTTGTTGGGGAGGGGTGTTAGATCATATAGATAGTTTAATATCCGAATGTGAGGGTCTTCTTGATCCAACCTCTATTGATACTTCACCCAAGCATACTAACTTACAGGTACCTAGAAGTCCCTCACACACTGGCCGTATACCAGCTGTGTTTAAAAGGGATGTTAGCAGGAATCAGACACCTGATGCTCCAAATGTAACACCTAGGAGACCTGGAAGGGGGGACATTGAATTGCAAGAGACCGTGGTTGATTTGTCTGATTTGTCTGCTTTCCCCTGCAGCAATAGTTTTTCTCCTCTCTCAGGGCACATTCAACCACTAGTTATTCCTACAAGCCCAGTAATTGATGTGCAAAAAGAGGGAACAGAGGCTAGAATATGCCACACAAGGGATGTCCAATCTGTACTACGCCCAGTCTTTCACCCCAATAGACTAGATACAAATAGCAGCGATAGTCAATTAAACCACACAAATGCTATGTCAATTGAGGCACCCTCCCAAAGGTCACTAACCTTGCCAATATTAGACCTAGTGCAGGAAATCAGAGCTCTTAAAGCAACTGTTGGCTGCCTCTCTGATTCCTTAAGCAAGGTACTTACAGATGTGCAACATGTAAAAAAACAACTGGGATCCCATCCAAATTGTATAGCTAACGATCAAGGGGGATGGACCACGCAAGACAGCTATCTGGGGGTCCCACAAGACATAGTGTGAGTAGAGCAGGCAGAGAAAACTTAACTATATGTACTGGAGTCGATCTCCCAGACCCAAGACAACCTAGTGTGGTAATTCAAAACAGGGTAGGTAGGGTAGGGCAATTTGATAAATCCATCACGGCCCTAGGCCTCACCTGGTTACCATCAGGTAAATACGACTCCAGCCTTACAAACTGCCGTTAGGACCCCAGGTACGAGACGAATAGTACACATGATAAATGTACCAAAGCTCCCTCCCAACCTATATAAAGAGAATGAGGGATCCCTAATAAATAAGTGCACTCATTGGATTCAGCAGGTGAGGGGGTGCTGGTCTGTAATTAGGGATGACATTATAGGGGCCAAAAGACACTCTTATCCGGGGGCCGCCTCCGATGCCATTGCACTTACAGTATCACATCGAGCTCTTGTTGAGAATTTGGTGGCCTTTGATAGCCGTACCCAACACCTCTCCAAAACCAATATTCATCTTAAATATAATCCCCCAGAAACGGTCTCAAAGATGAATGTAGCCCGTCCCATAGCACCTCATATTGATGCGTCGCCTCTACGAGAGATAGATTGAAGGTCTCTCTCAGCTCCCGCTGTTAGTACTCAGGTTACCAAGCCAGTATGTACCATTGAGCCTATTGTATCCCACCCAGAAGACAGTTCTTCCCTGGAGCCGAGCTACTCCATTAGCGAAGAGAGTGAGGCGGGTTGTATACCAGGGAGTTAAGATTCTTGGGATAGGATGATACCTGAATTAAATCTAACATCACGTAGAATAGCGCTTTTATCATGGAATATTGCCGGGCTGAGGTCTAAGGGTGCTTCCCCTGACTGGAACATCTTTGTTGAAAGATACGATATTTGTGCTTTCCAGGAAACGTGGTCAGTAGAGCCACTTTTTCACCCAGGATATTAAAATAATCTTATACCCCAGCCATTCATGGTGGCAACGGTCGCCTATCTGGGGGGCTAACAATATGGGTACGACAGTACATTGGCATTAAGATACAGGTACTTCCGACCGAGAGTAATGACATTCTTGCTATTCGGTTGGCGACTGGCCCCTATGGCAACATTGACATTTATAATGTTTATGCGAGAGGACTTAGCGGGGGCGGAGGTCGGAAACCATACTGGCTCTATCCGAGCACCTTGACAATCTTTCTTGGGCCGCCTCTGCAGTTATAGTGGGGACTTTAACTCGACTTTTGAGCCATTTGATAGTGAGTGACTTGGTGGGGGAGGAAGACGCTCAGTGGGGTATCTCATGCTTGGAAATACCCCCAATTAAAAGATGGACAGAAGTAGCTATCCAACTTAAAGCTATTTGCTTAGAAAACGGCTTAAGGGCAGCAAATGGTATAACCATCTCTGATAGGCAAGAGCCAATACATTCAACAATGGCCACCATTCCAGCCGCATTGACTATCTTTTAATTTGTTTAAAATTATGGCATACCCTTGAGGATATGGCTGTGCTGGACCGTGTGGAGAGTGATCACAATCCACTATGCTCAGCATTTGAATTCAAGAAATTACATGAACTAACACAAACCCATAATTTACTTATCACTAGTGATTTGCAAACTACTAATGACATGCGGCCACCTAAATGACCCATGATCCTAGAAAAACCGGAACCAATATTCACAATTGCCAGTGATGTTGAGAACACCTTAGCAGAGATGGAGGCTTCCCTCCTTAATTCGCAGCCTTTCAATGAAATAATACTGCTCCATAACACATTATTTGCTAAAATGCGTTCACATTTTCAAAGATCGTATAGGGCTAAGGAGAAGGGTATTCAGTCACAGCACCACTGGTATAATAAAGAATGCAGGTTAGCTCGTGGATCACTGGGAAGACAATTAGATCAGGTGACTCGTTCAGAGTACAAAATGCTAGGAAAATTTACAAGAAGGCGATGGTAAATGCTAAAAAAAAAACGTGGGATCGGAATAGATAGCAGGATCTAAAAGTAGCATGTACCAGAAACAATACCCAACGTTTTTGGAACCTGGTAAAATGGGGTAGGGGTGGAGTATCACTGCCCCCCCAAAATCATGTAGACCCTGATACCTGGGTTAATACTTTTGCCACACAATATGCCAACGATGATGCAGAGGTTTGTGGGCCTTTCCTGACTCATTTTTATTTACCTGACAAAGTATTTGATTTGGTGGACGTAAATGCTGCCCTTAGTGCCATTACAGGGGGGAGAGCGCCAGGCATCAACAGTATCCCTGCAGATATCTTTTATATAATAAGGCAAAATGGAGTAGGTATATAATGTTATTAGCAAATGCCATTGCCTGCAGCACCCCCATCCCTGACTCCTGGCGGGGGCGGAGATCATCCCTGTATATAAAAAAGGGGATAAGTCTCTGCCAGGAAATTATAGGCCCATAAGCCTAATTGATTCGATCCAAAAGGTGGTAGCCCGTCTTGTCCTGGCTAAGGTTCAAGAGTGGATAGATGACAATGACATCCTAACCCCACTTCAGGTGGGGTTCTGGACACACATCATTACCATAGACCAGGTATTTCGATTCATTTTAATATATTGGCGGACTGTAGTTCTCGGCAAGTGCAGCATGTATGCTGCTTTTCTAGACCTTAAGTCAGCTTTCGACCTGGTCTCATGTAACAAACTGTGAGTGGTGCTACAGGAGTTGGACAGATATGATTAGAATTTAGTCTGTTATACCAAATCATTGCACAAAAGGGATCGTATGTTAAAACCTGGAAAAGAATAAAAGCAAATATATCAAACCAGTTAGATCAAGCCCTTTGGCATGAAGTTCAAACAAATCCTAATTTACCAACATGGAAGTATTTAACTGAGGCAATAGAAGATTTGTCCATTGGCTCAATATTGGAAAATCAACGGCTTAATGAAAAAAACATCAATGTTAATGGACAAAGAATTATTTGTATCAAGGTCACATGCCTGGATGATTATAAATTAATATAAATGCCTTAAACCACAGTCTTATTTAGAGTGTGGTTGGTCCCCTCGACAAAAAAGAAGGTTCATAAGAGCACGATTTGGAATTCTCCCAGGCCTTATGCATGCAATGCCGTGGCTGAGACAAACAACATCAACTACCTGTAGATTGTGCAAACATGGCGAGGAGAACATCAACCATTTAATTTGTATATGCCCAGCTCTATTACACCTAAGACGCAGACTGCTAAGGATACCATTTAACCAGCGGGACATTCGCTCATGCAGACAAGCGGTGATAGCATGTCTTAAACCATCTGATATGGAATTGAATTGTATATTTGTAAAATTTATGAGAGCAGTGGAAACGATAATGGCATATATTATGTGACCAAGGGGCATATTAGCAAGACCGGCGATAAAATTATCGCCGCTTTAGCGGCAGGAAACTGCCACAAACCCATACTAACCAAGATGTTTCTAATATCACGCAGCCAGCTGATTTTGTGGTGTAGCCTAGCTAAGTCTACCAGTGCTTTCCTTCCTAGGTCATTCAACATTCGCATATTAGCAAGCCCATTATCGCCGTTTTAGCGGCAGGAAACTGCCGCTAAAACGGCGATAATGGGCTTGCTAATATGCGTTATAGAATTCCAATAGAAGCCCAGGTTAGATGTCCTGCACATCTAACCTGGGCTTCTATTGGAATTCTATAACGCATATTAGCAAGCCCATTATCGCCGTTTTAGCGGCAGTTTCCTGCCGCTAAAACGGCGATAATTGTATCGCCGGTCTTGCTAATATGCCCCCATATTTTTAAGCCTTATGTAACGAAAACTTTCTTATCTATTATATGAGGAAATTGTTCCTTGTCGGTTCCCTATAAATGTAAATATGTAAAAACTATTTTAACAATATTAGTGATTTTAACAATAATGGTAAAATTGATTTCTTTCATGATATTTTTATTCTTCCTAACATTGTAAGATTTTAATTAATCAACAATAAACTAAACTAAACTATTCAGGAGTTGGGGATGCCCATTGATTTGCTCTCCCTTATTGTCCGCCTCCATGAGAAAAATTATGCACAAATACACTGGGGATCACAGGGGAACAAAACAGACCCCTTTCCTGTAGAGAAGGGAGTTTGCCAAGGATGTGTAATGGCACCTACACTATTTTCCCTTTTTATTAGTGGAGTTGCCAAATTTTTAACTACCATCCCTACTGATGCACCAGTTTTAGCAAGTAAAAAGATTGCGATTTTAATATTCGCAGACGACACGCTTATTATCTCAAAAACTCCTAGTGGGCTACAGCGTGCGCTGCGACGTTTTGAAGACTTCTGTTCTTTACGAGGCTTAAAAATCAACATATCAAAGACTAAGTTTATGACTTTTAATCAACATAGATCATTTAAGGGTAGTATAACTCGGGATGGCTTACCCCTTGAGCAGGTGGATGCATTTACCTATTTAGGTATCACCCTCCAGAAGGAAATGAGATGGAGGCCACATATTGATATTGTGACATTGAAGCACCGTCAATTAGCTGGTGTCCTAAGCAATGAATTTAAAACATCTTTGACGAAGCCTGTTAGTCCGGTGCTGCAGATATATAATGCTAACGTAGTGAGCTCAGTTTTATATGGGGCAGAATTATGGGGTTTTGAGAAACTCACACAGCTAGCTGTATCGGAGAATAGGTTCTTTCGAGGGATCTTAAGCTTACCACAAAGTATCCCTATGCTACCCTTGTTGAATGACCTAGGAAGGAAAGCACTGGTAGACTTAGCTAGGCTACACCACAAAATCAGCTGGCTGCGTGATATTAGAAACATCTTGGTTAGTATGGGTTTGTTGCATTTGTGGGAAACTCCATTTAGCACCCAGTTCCCATCAAGAAACATAATCAAGGGAAGATATTGGGATTTGATTGAACGAAATGTAAACAGAAAAAGTGACTGTACAACGTTGACGGGGAGCTTTTTATTAATCAAACCCTGGTCGAGCCTCGAGCATTACTGGGATGCAATTCTAAAGCCTTTTAATCGCAAATCGTATTTCCAATTTAGAGTGGGTTGTCTATCATTAAAGTCTTTTACCACCAAATGGACTACATTAGGCAGCAATAAATGTCCTATTTGTACTGATCAAGAAGAAACCTACTTACATGTATTGTTTGTCTGCCCCGCCTATGCTGGCCCTCGTAAAGCATGGCTGGTGCAGATTTGCAGGAATATGGGCATCAGTTCAAGTAGCATCGCCCTGAAAATTTTGCGACCTGATTCATCACTCCGTATGCATTCCTGGTAGGAAAGTTCCTGAGATGGATGTGGACTATAAGATCTCAATCATTGACTGTAAATAATTAAATCTGGAGTCACGCCACTTATGGATGTGAAATCAGTACTTTAATACTGAGCTGTGGTGTTTTTTAAAGATCACAAAGCCTTAGCTACCGTTTGATAATACCCATGTTGCTGCTCTCCATTTTATGAATTTGTTTTATCATAATTCATCAGGATGAAATGGTCTTTTACTTATGATTATTTGTATACATTTTTACAATATTTTAACCTATTGTTATTCTTTTAACCACTATTTTATGTTCATCGCTTTTATGACATGTATTGTCGAATAAAGCTTATCTTGATGATTTGCTTGCCACCTTTTCCCTACTTATTTCTTGCTAACGAAAGTGCAACAGTAAAAGCACTCTTTTTGAAATTTGGTTCCTGCAGATTTTTAACTGTACAGAAAACATATTTCAAGGATATCTCATTTTCTTTCAAAAGAGACAATAGGTGCAGGGAAGGAATGCAAAGATACACCCATGAGAATATATGGGAAACTGCAAATTAACTTGCCTTGTGCCAATTTGGGGGGAAGGATGTGGCCTTACGGCTAGAGCAGTCGACCTCAAAGCTGGGGAACCGGGTTCGAGTCTCAGCAACGATGGTCAACATCCTGTGATTCTCGGCAAATCACTTAATCTCCCCGTGCCTAACAAAAATGAATGTGTCCATCTGTAACGAAACTGGCGCTCATGTAAAGCGCTCCAATACCTGATATCCTCGGGTCTAGTTTTGCGCTGTATCAAACTCTAAAAAAAAAAAAATACTATGTAATTTACTGTTATCTGTGTTAGCGAGAGTAACGGTCCCTCTGTTAACCTTTTGTAATCGATTGGTCCTCAAGAAGTTCAATAGGATTCTGATTTGGTGCACTTTGTTCAAAAAGTAGCATAGAGGTAGTCAGAATGGGGAAAGAAGGAGGAGATATGGCCTAGAGAGCTAGAGGGCAGTTGAGCTTCTCTAAAGTTGAATGCCATTAGGTACTGGCTGTCAGGGTGAAGCAAAATGCTGAAGAAGGTATATTTAACATCTATGACTCAGAAGCACACAGCGTCGCTTGGGATGTTGGTCAGTATGATGGAGGGGTCTGGTACCAAAGGGAACTCTGG
Source organism: Calotriton arnoldi (assembly GCA_963921515.1). Classification (NCBI taxonomy): domain Eukaryota; kingdom Metazoa; phylum Chordata; class Amphibia; order Caudata; family Salamandridae; genus Calotriton; species Calotriton arnoldi. The sequence goes on along the minus strand of CAWUFW010012160.1, from coordinate 327,603 downwards.
AACATCTACATCATTTAGGGGGTGTAGGGATTCTACTAGGTGCCAAGTTCCCCCCCTTTGCCTTCTTCACGGGGTGTATGGGGGTATTACAGGGTGACACCACGCACAGAGTGCCTGTATTGTGGGGACTATGCTTCCCTCTGCTTCACTGGACAGTAGATTCTGTTTCACTCTTGTGAGTATGGCTCCTTCCCTGAGTTTGATCCTAACTGGTTTGGCAGTGTTGATGAGCCCCTCATCATGTGGACCAATTGCCCATAGCTGTGGGGTACCTGTGTGAAGTCTTGATCCCTGAGGGATGTTGCCGTGGTGACAGGCGCCAGGGTTCTGTGCTGCAGTTCAACTCTGATGTCTATGGGATCTTCAAAGACTATTGTTAAGTCTTCTGGGTAGTCAACAATTGTTCATTTGATATGTCCCATACATGGAGACCTGGGTCAGGAAAATGAAGCATGCCCATGGGACTTGATTGTTCTCAGAGGCAATCAAGACCCCCTAAGTGGTCTGATCTCCACTGCGATGGATGTCACAAGTTCCTCCTCCTCGAGCTCCCACTCTTGGTGCCATTCCCTATTGAATAAGTGTGAGTTCTGGGCCTGGAACAGTGCGCTCCCTCTCATACTGTTGCTCCTCCTTGTGCAGCGGGGAAGCATGGGCCCTTTGCTAATGTTAGGGATGGGTTCCCTGCTGCTTGCTGATCGTGCCATAGGTGTGGCCCATCCACTCATGTTTGCTGTGAGGAGGGGGCTTCTAGCTGCCCTCCTTGGGGTGGGGCCCACTGGGGGGCATACGTGTTCTGTGTCTGAGGGTACTGTGGATTTCTATCGGGCTGGGTGTTGTATGTGTACCTGCCTCCCACCTGGATCTCTGTTGCTCGTGATTCATTTTGGTCCTGCAATCTCCTGCAAGGTGTCCCATCGTATGTCAGTAGAGACATTCTCTACTATCTTTCATTGGACCTCCCCTTCCTCTTTCATTGAATCCTCCCCTTGCCCTTCGATCATTAGTTTGGAATCCCTGGACATTCTGTGTGTCCCTTCCCATGGGGATCGCAGCCATCTGTGTGGCAGTGGCTACAACTGCTACCTCTACTGTTGGCTTTTTTAATTTCTGCTTTACCAACTTGGCTCTGTCCCTCTGTACTTGGTCCTGCCTGCCTTTGTCTTTTTCTATTTTCTTCTTGTAATAATGTATGATGTGGCCTTTATCTCTGGCCATGGTTTTGTGTCCAACCCAACTATGTTGTTTAGTCTATTTTGTACTTCGGTGGGCAGTCCCTTTTTTTAAGGATATTGAAGAAAATGGTGAAATGTGGGCCTGCATTAACCCATAGCTGTCCTGTCTCCCGGTCCCATCTTTCCTTCATTCTGCTGAGGTAATTGCTTATCCCTTCTTCAGGATAAATATTCTCTGCCATCAGTCCCCCTATGTCCAGGCATTTGGGGAACATTTCTCTTGGGCCGTCCAGATCTGATGTCTATATTTGTTATCACTGCCCCATTGTGTTGGGTATTGGTCAGGGTTATTGCTGGTTTGCAAGCTAAGACAAACACTGCATTAGTCTGGTTGCCTATCCAGCTACTTAGTAGGATTTTAACATCCCCTATAGTGAGTACTATGCTTGCTGTGTTCTTTTCAAAGCAAGTTATCTACTTCTCTGCCCCCTCAAGTAGGGATAGAAGCTTAGTCCTAAGCCCTTCCTTGTCCATGTGGGCCCAATGAACACAACAATCCCTGCGGCCCCCCACTGAAGCAAGGCAAATTGGTTTGCTGCTGAAGGGGTGGTGGGCTTGTCCTAAACATATTTTTCCCACTTCGTGAGACATTGCCGCGTGTAGAGGAAGTCCCAATCTGGATTTCCCCCTCATGACTAATGCAATCCTCTGCCATGGCCATGTCTTCTGGCTCAAAAGACCCTTCTTGTGGCGAGAGACTAGTGTACCCACTATCTCCCCTTGTCCATTGGCCTAGCAAACTACAAAAAGGGGTTCACATAGAATTTGCATTCCTTCAGTGCAATTATCCCCTTTGGGGTGCAGTTACCCTTCTCAAGTGCCTGTGCTGTGCCATTGGTTGCTGTTTCTGGAGAAGTGCTACTTCCAGGTGCTATCAGTATCTTATATTTGGAGCATTGAGATTCAGTGAGGATCAGATGACCTTGCCTCCTGATCTCCTAATCTTCCCTATGTCTCAGGGATTTGGACATAGGTGGTGGTTCGCTGTGTGGAGACCCTAGCCTAGTGAGTAGGCTCTCACCATTCAACTCCTGCTCCCTTCACTCTCTGCGCCTGGCCTCACTTCTCTATTCCTCTTCTAGGGCGTGGGTAGTTCTTATCTCCTGCTTTAGTCTCCTAGCTATGCCCCTGTGTTCGTATCTGCCTATCTTTGTCCCAGACCATCCTGTGCTCCCCCACTGGATGTTTCTCCTTCTGTTACTCTTATGCCCCTACAGCTCCGCCTTCACTTTCTGACCCCAGGGAGCTACAGTTTCCTTCATAGCCCGAGCTTGTGTGACCGCTATCTAGGACAGCTAAGAACTGCCCAGATAGCCGCTCTGCCTCATATGACCCTGGAGGGGCTGAGGTCTGTCTCCACTGTGGTGCGCTGCAAGTTTGTTTCCTGTGTGGGGGTGGCCTTTGACTGGGACAGGCCTAGGCTATGTGGGGTAGTTAGGGGTGAGGGTGATTGGGATCCCTTTTTGGTGGGTGGTTCCTCTGTTTCCACTATGAGGGAATTGCAGCACCCCAAGGCTGGTGTTGTGTGGTAACCACATACATGCCAGTGTATGGAGGAGGAGGTGCTGAAGCCTCTTCATTGGGCTGAACTGCGGGGTCCTTTACTGTCCTTTGTTCGAACAGAGTCCAGAGGTGAAGGGTTGCTTCCCTCCTTTCCCGCTAATGTCCTTTATGTGTGTTTTGGTACACTCAATTGCATGTGCTCCAGAGGAGTGTATATTTTTGTAGCTTGATGGGCCAAGAGAGGAGCGTGGGTTTGACCCTGGTTGGTGGTGGTGTGGGCATTCAATGGTGCCCTGGTGGTCTGAAAGGGCAGGGCTTGGAGTGGGCAGGTCTGTGGGGGTGTATTCTATCTGGAGCTACCCTCTAAAACCTTGTGTGGCAAAAGGGAGTCCACTTTCCCACCTGAAGCAATGCAATGGCAATCAAGAGCACTTTTTACATGCATAAAATCTGAAACATTTCAGAGACAATAGAACATTTTGTAGCTTTACATTTGTAATAACAGTGGGCAGAGGCTGATGGCAGTACATAAAGGTGAGGAATATGAAAGCGAGAAAAAGGGAGGGATAGAGTTCAGAGATGCAGTATTCAATAACAGATATACCATAAGTCACAAAGAGGAAAAAAAAGCAGTTGCAGGTGCACAAGGGAGAGCATGTATGTGCAATGCAGCAGAAGACAATTTTTAAAAGGGCGATGTGCACATGAGAGAAGGTGCACACAAGGACAGAGAGTGCGTGTATTAGCAGGACGCGTGAAGCAACCCTCAAGGACTCACATGCACACAAGAGAGTGCGTGTCTTGGAAACCTGGGGTGGGTGCATGTGATGAAAATTAAATTAGAAACTTGAAGCCAATACACACACAAGAGCAGAGAGCGTGCGTATTGACTAGAATTCACAGATGGAGCACCCCCAAAGAATAATACATGCTCAAGAAAATACGTGTTTTGAGAGCCGGGTGAACAGTGAGATAACAATCGAATTATGAGCAAGTATCAATATGCACAAGGGAGCAGAGAGTGTGCGTATTCACCAGAATTCACATATGGAGCACCCTTTAATAGTAACAAGCCCACAAGAGAACGCGTGTTTTGAGGGTAGGGTGGCCAGTGAGACAACAATCAAATTATGAGCATGTGCGTATTGACCACAATTCACACATGGAGCACCCCCAAAGAATAACGTGTGCACAAGAAAATGAACATTTTGAGAGTGGGGTGAACAGTGAGACAACAATCGAATTATGAGCAAGTAGTCAATATGCACAGGAGAGCAGGGAGTGTGCGTATTGACCAGAATGCACATAAGGGGCACCCCCAAAGCGTAACACATGCACCAGAGAACTCGCTTTTTGAGAGCGAGGTGAACAAAGAGACAATGGCAAAATGGGGGTATTAATTCTCAGAGGAGTAGCGGCGCCTGCAGTGTATCGTACTGTAACTACGTGCATTTAAGTCTAGCAGTGCAATAGGTGAGGGAAAAACCCCTAAAACCCTCCAATTGAGACCATAAGTCCACAGTAAGTAAAGTCAACTCCTGTGCACACGCGTTCATGTAATTTGAAAGTTCATCCAAAAAGGAGAATCAAAGCAAGTGTAGTCTCTTGGTGTGTATTCTTATTCTTTATTCCAGAGAACACCACAAGGTCCAGCCAACACGTGTTTCGTCGTTAGGGTATTAACCCTCGATATTTTCAGGGCTGGAAATAACAGAAACGGGACTCATATCATTACGAGTATATCTCTTTTGCACAACAATAGTGGTGCACAGAAAACCCCTCGTGACCTAGAGGCGTCACACTATACCTCTAAATGTGATCACATGAAAGCACAATTCAAACAAGGTGAGACTGATCATCAGAACAGTGGGAATCAAACAAGAACCATATACCATAGGTCCAATTATACAAAATTCAAAACTTCTTCAGAATTTTTTTTTGCAGTGACTCACACACACCGTAAAAGACAATTCCAAAGTGACCAAAGTGAGAGGGATGGGCCCGGGGGTGTACGGATAAAGTTCTTGTGAGTGCGTCGGTGCCAAGTGAGTGAGAACGTACAGTAAAACTCACTGCGAGTTGGGACAAATCAAGTGAGAGTCAGGTGGTGGCAGGTGAAGGAAAACGCATAGTAAAACTATCTACGAGTTGGGTTCATAGTCAAGGTAAATCCGAGAATGCATGCATGTGATCCAGTAAATCACAACCATCTCAAAGTCTCACCCAAATAGTGGATGAGCCTACCTGTAAAATTATCCAACCGAAATTCAATGCATGTAAATTCAATATACAAAGGTATTATTTAATAAGGAGTGGGAAAAGGCCCACAGTAGTTAAGACCATAACTATAGTCATAGGTAACTGGTAGCGAAATCTCACCTAGTTCCCGGTTATACTTCCGACCCGGCTAGGTCATTCCAATTCAAGTGTCTTAAGTCCAAAATTTCCGATTCATCAATCTACTGGGATAACAACTCCCATTAGTACTGTTGGTCATAGATTAGAATTCACCCCAATAATATAGCCACCCGATGCTTTCCCCAAATCCTCGGCTTCTTACCTTAAAAGTAATTTCTTTCCTATCCAAATTCTGTGACAGTGTAATCGGTCATATGCCAGTGCGTGTGAAATTAAAACCAAAGAGGACAATATATGCCTTGAAAATATGTAAAAATAACACAAAGAACCTGGACATTACTGAAACGCTGGTTCGGAAACAGGCTATATAACATGAACATAATCATAAAGCAACTCTCGTAAAGGGAGAATTACCTGCAGTGAGTACGCTGTCCTTGTCGTCAAGGGCGAAGTATGCCACGAGAACTGCCAAAGTAATGTGATAATCTAATTAATGCTGCTTTTGTTGCTATGAGATATAAAGTAGCCAAATTCCAAGCCTGTACTGTAGTAACATATAACTTGCACAAAAATTACCTCTAGTGAGTACGCTGATCTCTTCCCCACTGCCGGCAAAGCGTTCTGAACCGGAGGCAGTCAGACACGTGATCCGGAAGTGGTTAAATGCGGAAAATTGCGAAAACAACTAGAAAGCTCACCATAGCTACAGACTGAAAAGGAGGCTCAAAAATTAGCAAAATTGGTTGAGAGTGTCCGCGTTCAACAAGAAACGAACAATAAAGTTTGAGTAGATAGCCCGCTTGGCTCACATAACAAGAAGACACCAGACTGTATAAAAAGTCCTATAAGTGTGTAATACGAGGAAAACCTGATAAAGTGGGATGAACCAAAATGCGATATACCTGATGGGCGCATCCCCCAAAATTCCTGGACTGTGTGGAAAAGTCAATGAGGTGTGTAATCTGAGGAGAGTGGGATAACACCCTTTCATGCCACCTCATCTGTACATGCAAGTCAATTAAATGACATTACCTCTAAAAGTAAATAGTCCAGAGTGGTTAGAGTGAAAAACATCAGGTTGTGAAAAACGTTTGTGAAGGAAGGACCTATTAGGTTGGTTTCTCAGCCCTAAGAGATGGATGAGCGTAGGGGTTTATATGAACACATCTTTTTTCACAACCTACTTCAATTACCCTATTTTTTAGGGGATACCAGAAAATCGGTCAAGGGTGGGGGTGGATCCTTCGTAGTCACACATTCATCAGAAGGTATGCCACGCACGAGCACCTACAGTTCTCCACTCTTTGCCGCTGGTAGGGTAATTGAAGTAGAACGGACATTAGATTCCCAGGTAGGACAAACTTGGGCTCATAATTAGGTGTACCGCTCCACTGCACCATGTAGATTAGAGGTGGACACCCACAATAAAATAGATAGGGATCCGCTAATACCCTGATGAATGCCCCAGACCAGTTAGGCTATACATTGCGGGCAGAAACATGTTGGTAATGTGAATGTTAGACTAGAGTCATTACTCTCTAAAGGTCCATCACTGATTTTCTTTTTAGTGTACCTAAGGTCCTCACTAATAAAGGTGATAACCGAGGAACCTTAAGGTATTTTTAATGTATCTAGATCCCAACCTTATCCTGTAAGTTTTATGTAAGAACTCCCTCCTGCCGCCAAGTCTTCACGGAGGTTGAGTCCGCCCTGGTAGTACCATCTTACCAGGGTGGGGAGAGGATGCCTATGATGAAGCATTACACAAAAAAGTGTGTGAGGCATCCTCTTCCATTAAGGATGGCCTCCTTGTTCTGAAGGGTCTAATACGACCTGTGGCAGGTAGCTTCTGATCACAAACAGGGTTCAGTCTCTGTATTCTTATCAGGCAACCTACTTTCTTTGAGGTAATTAGAACAGTCATGATAGCCATAATGTGAAGTAATGGGAGATCTTGGGAGGATGAGGAAGAGACCTGGTGAACGGGTATAGAAAACATGCCAGGTGACTACCTGGATTAAGGTGAACTGCTCCAATTTTAATTTTGCGGTTCCCCACCTCATCACTGCAAGGTATATCCCAACATTCATACGCAGGGGTTGGCTACGTACAGTGACATGTGGATTAGGCAAGCAGTCTAGTTGTTGCATGAAACAGTGTGATAACCTCAGCAGGCATCCCAGTGGCCATCTTATATGGCATAACATCAGCACGTATTACGGCGGCCATCTTGGGTGACTATTTTCGTCTGTACACTGTCTAGTTGTTGGGAAACACAGCACAGAAGGTGACATCATATGGATGGCCATTTTAATCAATTACTTAAGCATGCATCCACAATGCATTCCCGTGGCAATCTTAGGCAATCATTTTCATTTGGATGCTGTCTAGTTGTTTCGAAACATAGTGACTAAAGCGCGCATCCGCAAGAATGACCGGCGCTGATTATTTAGTGCTGGATATACACGCTTTGGCTGCAGTTAAAGGTGGAGTGCAGTGTGGCATTAGCAGAAGAAATTTACAATTAAACAGCTTATCATTATTTTAGATGAAATGCTACTAATTACATTTTAAACCTGGATTAATTAACTGGGACATTTATTAACTATTTCTTTGATTTAGGTTAATTGATTATTAGCTATCTGTTGAATTTCACATTTCAAGTGCAGCTTCTGGAGTAGCTGTACAATAATCAACACATTTTTTACCTAATCCTGGGAAACCCCTTCAGAAGTGGAAACAATGACACAACTAACTATAGGCCTGTCAGGAAAACAGCATTGTTATTCAACTGTTTGGATGCAAAAGGGTAACATTTTTGCGATCTTTTGCCAGTTTTACAGCCCCCAACTGGTATTGAAGCTAGTGATTTGGATGATTGGAATGTGTATGTAGAGGCACAGAAGCAACTATCACTTCATTTTTCTGAGGAACCCAGTATTGTTTTAGAACGTTTCCATTTCTATTTAAGGAAAAAGTTCTTATCTGAGTCAATTGACTAGTATGTAGTTGCTTTAAGGATTTTGGCAAGTTAGTGTTGTTTTGACAATTCTGTAGATCAGTACATAAGGGATCAAATAGTTCTAAATTTTGCTTCAAAAAAGGTGCATGAGTATTTATTATGTTGTACTAAATCTTCATTGGATGAGAGCTGGAAGTTTGCAAAAGGAATCGAGCAATCTGTAGAGTTCGTGAAAGTTTTATCTGGGGATAAAGATTCTGTGAGTGTATGTGCTCTTAAAAAAATATCAACACAGATGGTTACAAAAAGTCCTTTTCAGCACATTCTAGTACATATTCTAGCTGTGGATCCACCATGCATATGAGTAACTATGTTAATTGCCCAACTCAAGGAAAAAGGTGGAACAAGTGTAAAATAACTGGACACTTCATGTGTATATCTACAGCTAATAGTACTTTGCACATGGAAGTTAGTAGTGTGCAGTAATGTGATGAACAAATAATGGGAGAGAAGTTAACAAATGTTGTTTTAACAGTTGATGTAGTAAGTGACATAGGTGTGACTTCAAGTAAGAAAGGAACTTTTTGCTAGGTGTGGATTGGTGAGGTGGAACAAATAATTATTGCGGACTCTGGTTCACCGGTTACTATGATTTTGGAAGTTCCGTTAAAAAACAAGTGGCCTGGTGTCAAGCTGCAGAAACTGGATATAAAAACTGTAGCGTATGGCGATTCTGATATTGAAACTCTTGGGTTTTTTGAGGATGCCCTAAATTTTATGGGAAGAATCATTTTCATGAAAGTGTATGTGGCAGTTAATGGTCATGACATAATGGGATGTGTGGATCAAAGCAGATTGGGAATTATTTTGAGACCAGGAACTGAGACACCCGTTTTATTGGTTGATTGTGAGATGAATTACTTGAATGCTATACTTAAATGGTTCCCAGAGGTTTTATAGAACAAAATAGGTACAGTAAAAGGATTTGAGCATGAGATAATTCTCAAAGAAGGTGCTTTTCTGGTAGCTCATAAAGTTAGGGATGTGTCCTTAAGTTTGAGGACGGATTTGGAGAAACATCTCACAGAGTTGTATGAGGCCAATATAATAGAACCTGTAAATGCTTCTAAGTGGGTGAGTACCATCGTCATTGTTAAGAAAAAAGGGAGGAAATTAGGTTATGTGAGAGCTCAAGACAGTTGAACAAAAACATTGTTAACCACCATTGGGAATGCTATGTACTTTAGTAATATTGACTTAAGGGCTGCTTATCATCAAGTTCCTTTTGAACAAAATTCTCAAACACTCACCACATTTTAACTCCATTTGGAGCTTTTAAATAAATAAGATTACCATTTTGGCAAGCTTCATCGGCTAGCGTATTCCAAAAGCTCATGTATTGTTTATTAAAGGATGTTGCTGGAGTCATGGCCTTTCAGGATTACTTGTTCATCTTCATTAAAACTGTTAGTGAACACAATATGATTCTGGAAAAAGTACTATTGATTCTTAGGAAACAGGGCATGTCTCTCTCTTTGGATAAGTGTAGATTTTTGACTGAGGCTGTGGACTACTTGGGCCACAGGATCTCGCCAAAGGGCATTGAAACTAAAGGGAATATCCTAAAAGCCCTAAAGGATGTTTCCAGCCCCAAAGATAAAGGTGAGTTAAGATCATTCATTAGTCTTAGTGATTTCTATTCCAGATTTGTTGATGGTTATGCCACAAATATGAAGTCATCAAAGAAAATGCTAAGAAAAATGAAAAATTTGTTTGGGGTGACCAAAAAGAGCAAGTCTTCCTGAAAATAAAATCTATATTGATGATGGGTTCCTGCATTGAAAACGTTTGTGTACAGACAGAAATGTATTGTCACAGTGGATGCAAGTGCAGTAGGAATGAGGCTTGTTGCCTTTGTAAGCAGGGTACAAAGTACTCAGTGAGCCATCTATTGATGGACTGTGTATTATTCCTCATGGAAAGGAAGAAGATTCTCTGACCTGTTTTAAAATAATATGGGATAAGATTGAGAAAAATTGCCCTAAACTTGATATGAGGCCTCAAGTTTAAGGATGTAGCCATTGCCATTGGTCAATATCTGTCCAAAATCATAAAATTTTATGCTAGGCTCACTACTGCTTAGTGATGCTAATTTTACCTGAGGTAATGTCAATCTTCCCCAATAAGAGGAACCCTATGATAGCAATGTTGAAGCACCTGGGAATCCCTGATATGTGCCTTGAGGTAGGAAAAGCAATACAAATTAATCATTTAAAGTGTACCCTCAGGTGATGTGCTGTCGAAACTATCCAGAGGGAGGTCTTTTAGTATCTCAAGAACAAGAGCTCAGTTACTCCCTTCCTCATTTCCAGGAGAGTATGGACCTTTTCTTGTACCTATATAAAATCCCAAATAAGTTTCTGCGAAGCGAAAACCCATTGCTGAAGGTTGGAACCGACCTAGGATGGCGGATGCAGGGCTAAAAATAAAAATAACCAAGAACCATGGTCAGTGTCCTTATAAGCGGAGTAGAAAGTACTCAAAGAGCCATCTATTGCTGGACTGTGTATTCTTCCTCATGGAAAGGAAGACGATTCTCAAACCTTTTTTAAAAAAATATGGGATATGGTCTAGAAAAATGGGCCTGAACATGATATGCGGCCACAGGTTTCAGGATGTAGCCATTGCCACTGATCAATACCTGTGCAAAATCATAAATGCTTAGTGTTTTAGACCAAGGTTAGTACTACCCTCAGTTCGGCAGTGATGTGTTCTTAGCAGGTAGGCTGACGTCAATCATATTAGGAGGATTCCCTGATTAGGACACTGGTCTTGAGATAGGAAATCTGCCATTGCTATGGAGGTTGACTGAATGGGACCCTTGGTATTGCGATAATTTGACCTTACACATTGCACTTTATAATGTTTTAGTTGGCAGAATGAGCTGCACGCCACTGGTCAATCTGCCACCTTTACATTTTTTAATACGGGTGTGATAAAGGTTGCTGACCTTCTATTGAGTTTATTGACGAGATATTTTACATTTTATACTGTTTTGTACTAAGTATAGGCTGACAACATGCGTTGGTGGAATTAATTTATTTAAGTGTTATGTATTGCTGATCTTATGATATCTGTAGTTATGTATGCCAATGAATTGGGTAATGAGCAACATTTCTGAAATAATTTATTTCTTGGAAATAAATTTTTTTGAATTGACTTGAAAAACTCCATAAAATATTCAACAAAAAGTTGAAGGTAGGTTCTTGAGTTATGCTGAAGAATATGAGGAACAAAAGGTTCAAGACAGATTTTAATTTCAATAGACCTTACAGGATTGCACAACTTTCATGCACAACTGTCAAGTTAAGTGATGGGAGATGGTGGTCAAGAGAAATCTTATACCTTTAGATGAGTTTCAGAGGTTGGTATTAGGAGAAAGCGTGCATTAGAATGGGGATTTGTTGTGGGTCACATCTCTACAAACCATCATGATAGCGAAACTGAAGGTAACGCCATGGGGGGTGGTGTTAATGGTGTTGAAACTCCATGACTAAGCAGGTCAACGCCGTTTCCTCATCCTGCTTCAACATCCTCCGAATGCTCCGCAGGATCTTCAAGTGGATCCCCACCGAAACAAGAAAAACAGTCACCCAGGCCCTCGTCACCAGCAGGCTGGACTACGGAAACGCCCTCTACGCAGGAACGACGGCTAAGCTCCTGAGACGGCTGCAATGCATCCAGAACGCCTCTGCACGTCTTATCCTCTACATCCCCCGACGCAGCCACATCACACCCCACCTGAGAGACCTGCACTGGCTCCCTGTCAACAAGAGGATAACCTTCAAGCTCCTCACCCACGCACACAAAGCACTCCACAACTCCGGACCAGCCTACCTCAACAGACGACTCAGCTTCTACACCCCCACCCGCCAGCTCCGCTCGACCAGCCTCGCCCTCGCCACAGTCCCCCGCATCCGGAAAACGACCGCCGGCGGCAGATCCTTCTCCCACCTCGCCGCCAAGACCTGGAACACCCTCCCCACCAACCTCCGACAGACCCAAGACCTACTGACCTTCAGAAGACTCCTCAAGACCTGGCTCTTCGATCAGTAGCAGCACCACCCCCCTCTTCCCCCAGCGCCTTGAGACCCTCGCGGGTATGTAGTGCGCTTTATAAGTGACATGATTGATTGATTGATTGAGAGGTTGAGGCTGACTCACAAAAGGTGAAAGAAAGTGGTGTGAACAAGTGTTATGATGAGGGTACAGGTAATCAATCTTCTATTGTCACTAAGCATGGGTGTGTTTCCAAGAAACCTGTACAACTTAGTGATTTTCATTGTTGACAACTTATTGCTCATATTTGTTTCTGTATTCTATATTAGCGCAGTACTTATTTGTTTTAACTACTGTTAGTTGTCCATATTAGACTTTTTTCTTGCTTTGTTTTTTGTTTAAGGAAGGGAGATATTGTAGTGTATGTACATAATGTTTGCATTAGAAGGTTGGTAAGTCGCATGCCGCACCAGGCATTCTCATTCTAGAATCAGGTCTTTCAGTCGGCAGTTGGAGACCTGATCCTGGTGCTGGAGGACACTTGGTGGTGGGCTCTGTTGGAGTTAGCAAATAAAGAAAAAACTTACTTCGTTCTCGTCTCAGCATGGTGCTGTTTTAGAGAAACACCCTCATTTTACACACATTTAAATTCATGAAGTAGATCTCATTAGAAAATATACATTCACATTTTGTAATTTTTCCTTTATTAGCATACGTTTGATCATCGGATTATAATGATTTACTTTTGTCAGCTTATTTAGAGAGAATCATTATATGTGAGATCTTTTTAGGTTTTAGTGAAAATCTGTAGTGCAATTTTAAAGAGAATGGAGTTAAGAAAAATGTATAGATACATTGGTTGTTGGATTTGCAAATTTGAACTTAAGGGCCTAGACCTCAACAATCAGACCCATACTAGGATTCTGATGGGCTGGCAGGAATTGACCATTAATTCGCTCACTTCCATTTATGCACTGCAGACCAGAAACCAGCTCTGTTTATCCCGTTCTGAAAAACATTTCTAGGTTACCATGCTGTATAAGGTATGCTCCTACACCACTGGGAGGGTTAGTCAACACAGCAGAGGTGTGTGAAAATCATTTTAGCATCAAAGCAAAATATTCATTCTATCATCAAGGTTCATGGAATGTGAACTGGAGCCCGTAGACCTTAAATCACACTATGCATAATTCTGGTCACACAGTAGAGTAGAGGGTCCCTAAAATAATAAAGTAAGTAAACCTCACTGCTGGTTATCTGACAAATATAGAATTTAAGGGGCATATTCTCAAGAACGTGTGATAACCACCGCAAGTTTAGCATAACGCAACTTTGCATATCGCAGTCGATCGCGGGAAAACAACGCCGTGTTAACGTAGCATTCTCAACCTGGCGGCACCATGCGATAGTCCCACGATAACGCACCAAATGACCGCGTAAAAACCAACGCGCCGCCCAAAAAATGCGAAACACTGACGCGAATAAAGTTGCGATGAGGCCAACCTCGGAAAAAAAAACAGCGATAACCAGCGACAGGCCTGCAATTCCCACGCGCCTGGCGGGAAAATGCACCATAAAAGCCGAACAAGAAAAACACACCATAAACAAAATAAAATGCGTAGCAACATGGATGCACCAGGAATGAGTGCCCAGGTCAGCGCGAACCCCACAAGCCCCACAGACCACCAGCAAGGAACCTCGGGGTCGGGGAAGGCCAAAGAGAAGAGGAAGACGGGGTACAGTCCGCATGACAACCGGATCGTCGTCACGGAGGTGACAGAGCACTAACAACAACTGTCCGTCACCACCACCGTGTCATTGGCAACACAGACGGAAAAATGGCATTCCATCGTGAATGCAGTCGGACTGCCGAGGAGGCCAAGATGCGCTGGCATGAAGTCAAAAGCCAAACCAAGCAGAAACCCGCTGCCACCCGGAAGGCAGCAACGGCGAATGGAGGTGGGAGTCCTGCGCCACAGGAGGAGCTGGAGCAAATGGTGGACACAGTCATGAGTGTGGAGACGGTGCAAGGAGTCGGGAGTCCGGACACTGCTCGACATGACTTGACAAAACATCAACAGGGTGAGTAACTAACAGGGACTGGGGGGACGTGCACAATGGCACACATGCACAACGACGTGTAGCACACCGCACACCCACAACGACCCTGGGTCATGTCCCTGATCCCTGTGGCACACTGCAGCACACATACAAACACCAAGTAGGCCCCCGTCCACCATGTGCCCGAAGGGGTCTCACCCCACACAACACCAATTCCACTACACACACATGCACCAGTGCGAAACACAGCAAAGAAGCGTATGCGAGAGCCACACTGACAATGCAAGTGACACCACATGACGAGCAGCATGGCCGGAGTACAATCACCATGACACTGTGCACGCCATGAGACTGAGGTGGCTGAGTGTGGACTACATCCGGAAGGAGGAGGTCACACCCTGACACATCCACGTGCACAAACAACCACTGACATCAACAATACATCTGCAGCCAAACAATGCACAACAGAACAAAATCTGTCCAGGAGCACAAATGACCCCAGTCGCCAACATCACAGCACCACAAAAGCCAAAGGCACACCGCCTCCAAGGGATAAGGGGCAGCAAAATCACAGCAGCAGGTGCGACTCTCACACAATGCAGCACACACACATAGCAATCACAGCACATCCACATGGACGGCAATGTGGGACACAGTGCAACACTTACACTGCAGAACAGAGGACACAACTGGCTCCGCCTGTGCGTAGAAAATGGCCAATCACATCTGACATAGCAGGAAACTGTGAGATGAAAAAGTACGTGTACAACATCACCTACGTCATGTAGTCCAATTGCCCACTATCCCGCATCAAATAGTCCGCCCCTCCAAAACAGTCACAATGTACATTGTCATGCAGTGTGTATGTAAACCTGAACAATGCGTCAACATACATGCCAACACAATGTCAACAAGCATCTCCCCTTCACATTGCAGAGGGACAAACAACACCTCCAGCAGAGCAGACCAGAAAACCCATCAGTGATGCTGAAGAGGACCTCCACACTTCCGACACCGACGCCCTACAACAGTCCATGGACATCTCAGGCAATAGAGCTCCAGGAGCAGGGCAGCCCCGCTGCATCGAGGACACACCACCCCCTGCACGGACAACACAGCTGGATGCACCCACCACCCCGGCTGGCTCACAGCAGCCCACCTAAGCACACATCCCATTACAAGGCCAGCTGTCAGACTGCCAGAAGGGGCTGGCCAAACATGTGTGGGTGGGGTACTACCTCATGGGAGATGAACTAGATCCCATGCGTGGGTGTCAAAGTCCCATCATGGACCACCTACACACCCCAACGGAGACCCACACTGCGACAGGGACACATGCCTTTGCACATTTCCAGTACTGAACCACACCCAGAACCACGTGATAATCACCCGCACCCCCACGCAGGACTGGCGTATGCCGACCAAGTTCACTCCCCTTACGTATTGGGTGGGGGACGACAAAGCTACATGTGCAATGTCCCACCCTCTGCCTGCGGTGACATGGCTGCGTCCTCTGCACACGGCACAATGTACGGTTGTGGGGCCAGGGCCCTAATGCATACATCATGAGCACACGGACACACTCAGATAGTTCGTTGAACTGGCCACGAGCACGTGCGCTCGACACCTTTATAGGCATGGTCACATGTGCAGTGACGCATGTGCTGGATGTGTGTGGGGTGAATGTAAGCCAGCCCGCAGGGAGTCGTTGGTGCTGGCAACAACTTGAACAGTTATCACAATTGAAGCAGAAACATAAAACATCAGCATAACAGAAACAACTGTGAAGCATCATGGTGGTTGCCGGAGAGAGTACAGTGTTCACCCAACATGCAAGCAGAATGGTCCTTGATTTGTGGTGCACTGCGTTAGTGGCACCTGAGGTGCTGAGCAGGGTATCAAGCTGATGATGGCACCCACGACTGGTGTGAGCTACTCTGAAAGTCTGGCAGTAAGACACTTCTGACTCTGGCACCTGTTGTCTGGAGCTGGTCCTGGCAGTGGTGGCGCTTGCATCCTGCGGTGATGCGACGTCCAGGCGGGTCAGGACTCGATTTGATGTGTGAGCCCAGGTGGACCGCAGTTGAGGGCGGAGGCAGCGGACAGCACAGGGCCACAAACACATGGCGTTGATGACCCCCAGGCCATCGACCCAGAGGCCATCCAACATGCCAGCAGACTGGGGCCATGATTTGAGCTGCACAGAGTTAGTGGCCCCAGATGCACTGCGGCTGCCACAGGCACACCGCCACGGGACGGTGACTTGCGGTGCAGTGAGATAGGCCCACGCGAGGTGGGCGGGTCCTCGTCGATGTCAAAGGTGAATGTAGTGGAGGGTTGCGGGGGACAGTGGAAGGTGTCTACCAGGGCATGATGCAGAGGGCAGAAGCCGGCGGAAGTGGCAAATGGAGGAGTGGAATGCTACATGCCCGTTCTGGCCACATAGTCAGTATCACCGACATGATGATGAAGACAACCCCCAGTCCATAGACTCAGTCGCCAACAAATCTCAAGAAGAAAGTGTCCATGGATGTCGGGGAACAGACTTAGTGGCACCGGAGCTGAAAGGGGATGCAGTCTGCGACGATGCCAGTACAATGATATCAGCTCTGCCATAAATGAATCAGGACTGAGTTCACAATGTGTGACCTACTCGACCGCTGTGTGGTCCGGAGGCAGCGGGCAGCGCGGGCCAACCGCTGTTCAGCAAGCTCCTCCTGGAACACTAACACACGGCATTGAAATGGCATGTGGTGATGACTCGTTGTTGACCGAGGCAGTAGCGACAGAGTTGGTGGCACCACATCGAAGCGAGTACAGTGAGATAAACGCTGCTATAAAGTGTGTACTCTGCCATTGCATAATCAAGACTCAGCCCCAAATGTGTGACCTACTTGAGCGTAGTGTAGGCCGGAGGCGGCAGTGGAGTACGTCAACGAGAAAGGAATAAAGCGGGCCTGTGTCGTGGAGGCTGTGATGGTCTGAGGAGGCTGCCAAGGTATGCGGGGCTCGGGCTTGGAGCTTGCGCCGGCACGTGGTGGTCCCTCTTTGACACACGCCGGTGTCGGCAGGTGAGCTGTGAAGCCTGGCTGCGCAGGGGCGGGCATGACAGGTTCGGGGTCCAGCGGCCCGTGGTGCAGCAGGTGCATAGGTTCGCAGGCCACAGCGCTCACGGCGGCGGCGGCCTCGTGGCGGGGTTGGAGGCGCCACCCTGGCAGACACGTTTGGCATTCCGGAAGAGAACCACGCCCGGGCCAACGTGCTTTTTATTCACACCCCTACACTGGCCTGGCGTTCGCCGGGCCAGCCCACTCTGCACACGCTCACAGGGGGGGACGTCACAAGCTACACTTTGGCTTTCTTCCCCACTGGCTGGGGTGACATGGTTGCGTCCACTGTCCACTACACTCCAAACATCAGCAGTGCATGTGGACATGGATATGTCTGTGGCCTGCATACTGCAGTCTGTCCAGGACATCTCTGCCACACTTGGCATTGTGTACATTCTCATTCATGGGTCACTTGCCTCCTTCGCACATGCCTGGTTCCCACCTCTCACCACATTCCGCTATTGTGTGGCTGAGGTGCCATGCCGTTGATGGCTCATGTACATGGCTGAGCAAGGTTGCCACAGTAAGTTGTGCTGTCGTGTCTGGTGGGTGGGCATGATGTTTGGCATGTTGTATGTGATTTGTGACGTGCGCATTGCCAGTGTTGTGAGTTGCATGATTGTGGAGTTGAGGTGTGTGGTGTGTTGATTTGGTACTTACCTACAAGCAGTGCATTTCCATGGGTGCCATCCTGGAAACGCTGGTTGATGATGGACTGTCGGGAGATGATGGAATCATGCACACTGCCTGGGTACTTGGCTACGACATTGCTGTAGGGTCCCCGGTGGTCCACTATTGCCTGCACATTGATGGGATGTGTGTGCTTTCTGTTGCGGTAATTGTGTGCTTTTTCGGCAGGGGGCACAAGTAGGACATGTGTGCAGTTGATTGCCACCAACACGTGCGGGAATCCTTGCTTGGTCTCCAGCTGTTCCTGCACATTGTGGGGGATGTTTAGGTACTGGGGTACCTGGCTGATGATGGCATCCAGGACAGGTGTGGGGAACTTGGATGGGGCTGGCTGTGAGACTCCTCTGACTCTGGCGGGTATTGGTTGGGAGGTACCGGAGGCCAACAGGTGCAGCACAGCCAGCAGCTTTGTCTGCGGATGATGTTGGTTGTCCGGTGTGTTGGTACCCTCAGCCTGTGGGCAATGGTGTTCAGGATACGATGGATGGTCGTCCTTTTGAGCCTGTCGTGGGCATTGACATTGTCTGTTGTTAGGTGTGTGAGGCTGGTGCCTTTCCTGGAGGTCCGCTGTTTTTGTCTGCGCTGCCTCTGTGGTGGTCCGGGTGGGTGCGGGGGGAGTCCGGGGGGGGGGTGGCGGTTCTGGGGATGGTGGCGGTGGGTGTTGTTGCCCTCTCGGGGATACAGGATGCATGTTGCGTGGCTCCATGGCATCTGTTGTCCTTCATGTGTGGCTGTGGGCTGGGCTCCCTTTGATGGTGCAGGTTGTCGTCCGACTTTACACCAGGTCAGAGCAGGTGTTAGTTTCCTGCTGGTAACGCGCCTTATCGCCTGTTTTGTGGCCTAATCGCCGATGTGGCTGGTCGTTGAGAATGTTGAGGTGTGGTATTGTCGCGGGTTTTTGCTCGGGAACGCCTACTCTGCATCTCATTAGCGATAGTTGCCGGGGTCCTCTGTGGCGATGTTTTTTGCGGATGCTTTTGCAAGAAAACTGGTGCTATAGGCTGTTAGCACCAGCTTGTGAATGGGGCGATAACTTTATCGAGACTTTGGCTGCGTTAAAGTGCCGTTAACTTGGCGAAAGCTCGTTGAGAATATGCCCCATAGATGGATAACAGTGTATTACAAGTATGTTTTTCACTGAGGGGTTCTAAGGTGACATCAAATACACAAAGAGAGCAAAGCTCAAGTTTTCTATGATGTCACTCAGAACCCCAGGTGAAAAATATTCCCATAATATTTTTTACCCCAGTATAGTTTTATGCTATGTATGGCACCCAAAGTCTTCTTCCCCTGCTTTCAACTGCTACACAGGGACAGAAGATTAATGGGGGGCCAAACATAACACAGCCTCTCCTCCCTGTTCCAAATTAAAAGAAAAACCTTAGCTGTAATCCCTAACCAACCTCCCTGCCTTCCTTCTCCCCCCTGCAGCTGTGCTTTCTGTTTTCAGTCAAAGCAGATGCTAACGCAAATTAAATTATTAACAAAATTCTTTATTTAAAATACAATGTACAGAATTTCTATAAAAAAATAAAGTATGTTTAATGCAAAAATTGTAGTAGGCAAGCATACTTGGGGGCAGATTTACAAGCCCCTTGCGCCACTTTTACGCTGCCGTTGCGTCACTTTTGTGACGCAGCAGCGGCGTAAACAATGCGCCACTATGCGACATATTTACAACCTGATGCATCTAGTGAGATGCGTCACGTTGTAAAGCCCTGCGCTACATTATACCTGCGTCAGGTATAATGTATGCAGGGTGGGCATTCCATCGCAAGGAAGTCCCGTAAAAGTGATGCAATGAAATCTACAATATTTCACGGAGTCACTTTTACGTCCCCGCTGCGTCAAAACCTTATGCCTGCTTGTAGCAGGCGTAAGGAGTGACGCAGCACAGCAACTATAGGGCACCCCTGAGCAGTGCTGGAGTTGCGTCGCGCTTGCGACACGACTCCAGCACTGCGTCACCCTTACACCGACAGATGCGTCACGCATCTGTCTATCCTTGCGCCATGGTGCGCTGCATTGTAAATGCGGCTCATCCATGGTGGTGCAAGGTGTTTCTTGAGTCACGCAAAATAACTGGCGCATCCCTGCTGATATGCAGGGATGCGCCAGTTATTGTAAATCTGCCCCTACGAACCTATAGACCTGTAACCTAGTAATAACACCTGGATTTTAATTAAGTTGACATATGCAATTACACCATGTTTTAACGTGAAGGTCCATTAATCCTGAAATGCTTATTTTTAACTTTAACTGACTGCTGTGCAAGTTGTTTTCCTTATGTTTGCTGCAGATTTTGCAACTTTGAAAGCTACTTTTTTATTAGTTATTGAATGGACATTTGTTGTATTAGACGACTGATAGTGAAGTTCACACCCCAGAAGATGTAGACGACAAGGAGGATGTTTCATGAGAAGACGATATTACAAACAAGAAAGATTGTGCCCGCTACATTTAAGGACACATGGTTGAAAGACGATTGTAGTCTGATGAGAAGATGGGAAGTAGACCTGTTCCCAGGAACATGCTGAAATCCTATTAGTCAAAGTTAAGAAAAAAGAACATTAATGTTACGACAGAGAAATTGTGTGTTTTATATTGGAGTGTGTTCCTAGCCAGTTAGGCAGATTGGCGCAGAGGCAGATGCAACTCTTCCTCCACTTGATGCAGAGCAGACAGATTCCCTTACCTGGCTCCCTGAGAGAAGACTCTGTACTGAGTTTCTTGGACATTTCTTCATGCGAAGTCTTAGTTGTTCCTTGAGGTGCTGTTATTTGAGCTAAGAACACTTTCTAGCCTATTCTGTTAAAGCTTTATGCTTATGCCCGATTCTCCCAGCAGAACTTTTCATGAGTCCTGAACTGACACCTTTATCTCTCTTTACTACAATCTCGACTTCAACTTAGAAAAGGGACATTTCTTAATGGCTCACCCTTGTTACTTTTATTGTATGAATGCTAAAAATATATTCACTAACTTGATTCATGATCAAATATTAATTGAGTGATTGATTGTTAATCTCTATTGATAACTTTTGGAGAATAATATTCTAATAAAAAGAATGAATAACAAAAAGATTTAAAATAAACCCTTTTTAACTCAACTTAACTCTCTTCATTGACTGGACTAAAGAAATGATAATTGATAATATTTATGTTGAGATTAATAAAGTTCAATCGACTTGAGATGTAAATGGGGTCCTTGCAGATGAGTAGGTGACAAACTGAACCCCGTGCTCTAGCACAGACAAGCAGCGCTGCCCTGACAGGCTCTCAGAGAGCTCTGTCAGTCTGCCCTGGAAGGCCTTTATGATGTAGCAACAGTGGGCCGTGAGTTACCTGATGTAGAATCTGGTGTAAATGATAGAGATGTTCTATGAGGACCTGAATAACATATAAAATAATAAATATATATATAAGGGAAGGACCACTGAGCATGTGAATAGAGGGCCATTCCCAGGCCACTGTACCCTTATTGTAGTTTCATAGCTGTTAAAGGGTGTTTTTTTAGGGGGAACTACAGCACCTTAATTTGAGCAGGGGTGCTCTATCTAAAATAAAGAAATACACGTGTGAGATGCAGGAACTGAATCAAGAGTGGCACAATATATTTGAAGAAACAATTTACAGCTACGCTGTCTTAGCAAAGACCAGGTGTCAAAGACACATTTTGAAATGAAGAGCAAAAACATGCAATTGCAATGAGGCTTAAAATCATAATAATGCAAAGAGAGAAATACTTTTCAAAATACAATAAGCATTATAGCCTCAGCCAAAGATGCTAGAGAAGATGGCTGAGGGGGCACACACACGCGTCATGACCCAAGGGTTCATTTGTGCGAGGTAGTTCGTCAAATGGACTGAAGAGCAGATCTTTTATACTCTTTTAATGAGGAACTATTGACCGCAGACCTGTGGCCACTTCCTGGAAATATCAGGAACACAGAAGTGACACTACATTACAAAAGTTTACCAAAAGGTCACTTGATGTTGGACCGTAAATCATAATGAAATTGAACATTTATCGAAAATGATGTGTGCCTCTTCTCAGAAACTTTTTATAAGAAAGCAGAAGAATACAAATGGTGGAAAGTCCCAGTTGGCCCAGTCGGCCACCACTCCTTACTCTTGGCCAATTTTGTTCTTCTAAATGACAGACACATCCTGTTATTGCTACATCTTGATGTTCAGAAAGATGTACACGAAGAGGTCATAGGAGTGTGGACAATTTTAACACAACCCTGTCAGTGGGCTGGCAGGGACAATTGAGACACTTATGCTTCAGATGTGGACAGAATGGTCATGGGGCACTCTATGGTAAAAACTAGTCCCTGCTTTATTCCCTCCTCTTGTTCATTCTTTTTTTTTTCAAATGTTTATATTTATTGTTTGCAACATAAACATACAATCAGAGAAATCATGAATACACGATACGAATGGAATGATGAGCAATAACATTCGATATAAAACTAAAAATCTAGCAACGCTCCCTTCGAGCGAGAGCAAGAGGTTAGACTCTAGATTTAGAGATGTACATGTGTTGAGGGTTGCATCAATCTTATCTACGGTTATCGACAATGGGTCAGGCATCACAACTTTCAAGGCTCTTTCCCGATCCCCCAGTAGTGAGTCCACTCCCTCCCCCCAGTTCCAAACCGTAATATTTTATCCATGGAGTCCATATCTTTCGGAATTTTCGGGGACAGCCGCTTGCTTTGTATGTCACTCGTTCCGCAACCATATAGAGATCCAAACATGTCCTCCATTCCTTAAGTGAGGGGAGTCGGTGGGCCCCCTCAGTAACGAGCTATGTCCCTTTTGGCTACCACCAGCCCTAAGTTAGCTAATATAAGTTTGTGACGTGGCAGATCTACGTCCGTGGGGATTCCCAGTAGAAGAAATCGAGCTTCCAGCTCAAGTTGTGCTCCCAATATGTTGTTCAGTTCCTTCACTACCTTACTCCAGTATGTTTGTATCCTATTGCACTCCCATATGGTGTGTATGAATGTACTGCATTCAGTGTGGCATCTAAGACAGTCCGGGGTGTCGGCCCTCCCCATAGTATGGAGCCTTGCCCTGTCGAAGTAAGTCCTGTGGAGGATTTTGTATTGACGCGATCTTAATTTAATCGCCACTTCACGCGGATGCATAAGGGCTGCCTCCCAATCTATGTCTTCCATTGGGCCAGTGGTGAGTTCCCATTTAGCTCTAAGCGGGCCCAACTTATCAGGCATGTTGTTTATTAGTGTTTTATAGGGCAACGAGATGGCTTGAACAGGAATCTCTTCCTATAGGAGCCTGCCTTCCAATGGGGCATATTCCGGCTGTGTCTCCACGTCTAGTCCCTCAGCTTGCCAGGCATGTTTCAGTCTGAGATAGGCATAGGATTGAGTGGCATGGAGCTGATAAGTAGCTTGGAGCGTAGTGAATGGAGCCAATGTGCCTTTTTCTAAGACATCCCCTATTTTAGAGATCCCAATTAAATCCCACTGTTTAAAGCCTCTCAGCTTTCCAAGTTCATCTAATCTTGTTCCTTCCCATAAAGGGGTTTCCCTTGTAGGTCGCATGTCCCATCTCATTTGCTTCTCAGCACCTTTCCACGCCTCTAGCACTCTTCCGGTAGATGGTAGGAGCCGGCTACTACCTTTACCTCCATATATATAGTGCAATTGCTTACATTTCCAGAATTTCAGTCTTTCCAGCATATCAGTGGGGTGGTCCGTAGGAGCGTGGTTCCATTCATTGATTACAATGAGATGGGCCGCTCTGTAGTACACTCTGATGTCTAGTAAGGCTAAACCCCCATTGTACGGGTCTCGCTGCAATGTTTGCAGTGCTATTCGTGGATGAGCCCAATCCCAGAGAAGCAAGCGTAGTTCGCTGTTGAGAGTTGTAAACACGGCCTCCGGTATTTTACAGTAAGTATTTTGCAAAACATAGAGCAACTGGGGAAGTGTGATCATCCTATACATAGCAGCCCTCCCCATGATTGTCAGAGGGAGCTTCCTCCACCTCTTAACATCTTCTTGAAAATTTAAAATGACTCGCCTAACGTTACGGTCTAGGCTGGTTGCTACCTCAGTAGTGATATACAGCCCAAGGTAGGTGAATCCCTCTGTGAAAAATCGCAGGCAGCTCGGGTAGGACTGGGGTTCCACCACCCTTGCAAAATTTTAGGGAGTGTCTCAGTTGGGTCCGTGACATATAACAAAATATCATCCGCATATAGAGATATGCGTTCTTCCTTTAAAAATCGGGGTTCATCTATGAAGCCACCCAACCCTTGGCAGGCTCTAACAACACAAGCCAAGGGCTCCAGTATGAGGGCAAGCAAGAGAGGAGGCAGGGGACAGCCTTGTCTAGTGCCTCTTTGAATTGATCAGCCCAATGAGGTAACTCCATTTACCCTGACAGTAGCCTCTGGAGTGTTATATAAAAGTGCTAACCAGTCCCGAAATACTGGACCAAATTCAAACTTTTCCAAGGTACATCTCATAAAGGGCCAATGTATGGTGTTGAATGCCTTCTCGGCGTCTAATGAAAGGAGCAGATGGGGGCTATCTCGACTCTGAACCGTATCCATCCAATTAGCCAGTCGCCTTAAGTTAAAGCGCGTGGCTCACTTCGGCATAAACCCGGATTGGTCTCGATGTATCAGGGGGGCAATAACAGTCAAGAGGCGCAGTGCAAGAATAGTGGCTAAAATTTTTGTTTCAATATTGAGCAGCGATTTGGGTCGATAGGACCCACAATCTTCAGGAGGATTTCCCTGCTTTATGAATGACTACTCCAGTAGCCAGTCGGAGATCTTTTGGGAGGACCCCCTGCTCTTAAGACTTCTTGAACATGTTTAGCAAATGTGGGGCCAGCAAACTACTATTTAATTAAAAAAATTCTCCTGAGAGTCCATTTGGGCCCGGGGTTTTCCCGGACTTTTGGCGGCCAATGGCCTCTGCCACCTCGTCAAGAGTTAGATCTTCCTCTAACCTGTCCTTTTCCTCTTGGGAAAGTGAGGGAAGCTCAATTGCTTCTAAGTAATGGAGCATTTGTGCCTCACTTGTTTGTGGTCTAGCTGCATATAGCTCTGTGTAGTATCGGGCAAAGGCCCCCGCTATATCTTTGGGTGTGGTGTGTGTATGGCTTTGTTCTTGTATGGTCATTACCCATCGCAACTCCAATTCCTTCCTGCCCAGCCATGCAAGTAGTTTCCCCGCCCTATCTCCCGTCTCATACAGCCGGTGTTGGACTGCTAATTGCTGGGCCTGTACCTCATGAGTGACTAGTGCTTGGTACTCCCTCTTGGTTAGTTCAATTTGGCGAAGGGTGTGACTATTCAATGCGGAGGTATCACCTGCTTCAAGACTTAACAACTTACATTCTAGGGCCTCTATCTCTTGGATTTCTCATCTCCTTTTATGTGCAATTATATTTTGTGCCCTATCTCTGAGCACCGTTTTAAATGCTTCCCATAAAGTAACTGCCGACTGCACTGATCCGACATTTTCCTTAAAATAGAGCTCCGAATTCAACCTGAGCTCCTTAGCAACTCTTTTATCTTTCAGGGCCCATGAGCTCAGTCTCCAGTTCGCTGTCTGGGTGCCACCCCTCCCCCCCACCATTAATAGGAGCGGTGAATGGTCTGAGATGCCCCTAGCTAAGTATTCCACCTTCTCTACATGTCCGATCTCCCCCGCTGAAGCAAAGCGGTAGTCAAGCCTCGAAAACACCCTGTGAGCCCCCGAGAAATAGGAATAGGCACATGTGGTTGGGTGATATCGGCGCCATATGTCAGTCAGCTCAAGGACATCCCGGAATTTTGCCAATGGTGTGTGTCCATGCAGTCCAGGCTGCAATTGAGTGCGATCTAAGGAGGGGTCAATCACATCATTAAAGTCCCCACCTATAATTTGTGTGGCGGGTCCGCAATGCAGTAGGAGCTCCGTCAGTTTATCGAGCGTACGTTGTTGTAGTCGTGGGGGAGCATAAGCACTAATAAGGAGGAACATCTTACGCTTCCAAATACCCTGGACGGCAACGTATGTCCCATCTGGATCCACCCATTGTTGCGTAACGCGAAAGGGGGGTGATTTTTTTATGAGAATTGCCACTCCCCTCGACCCTTGGTAAAACCCGCATGTGCCAGGGTAATATAATGCCCTCTTCCCAGGAAGGAACAGTGCGAGCCCATCAGATGTGTCTCCGGCAAAAATATTATATCGGGTTTAAGTCTTTTAAGATAATTGGATACTAAACCTCGTTTAATTTTGTTCCCTAACCCATTGACATTCCATGTCATTACTGTATATCTGCCCTCAGCCATTGCCATACAATCAGTAAGTCCTCACAAGTCTCCCCCTACCTCGGAGCATTGCCCATATCTCTTGTTCCCATCAGAATCTCGGCATTCACGTGCTCAAACTGAAAGAAACAGTCCTCCCCCTCGCAATAAGCATAACTCACAACTCTTGACAGTGTCCAACAAACCCCCCACCCTACGCTCTTCAGGTACCCACACCACCCCCCTACTTGTCAACATGACAACTCTGGCATGGGTAATCCACCAAGAGGTCTGTAACCCTCCCTCCCTCCCCAATAAAATTAACTACACAATGATATGATAATAACGCAAAGTGTACTTCCCTGTATCAGGCCAAAGTTCTACAATGTCTGCCAGGCCCCAGGAATATATTACTGTCTTGTGGCGGCCGTCCGGCCCCTGCCTCTCATTCCTCTTCGCCATTGCTGGGCAGCTGCACTTGTTGCGTACTTGTTTCAGGCAGGATCGGGTCTGGCTCTTCCAGCCATTGTATGCTCTCGAGCAGAGGATGTTCACTATCCACATCCGCCGACTCTTCCCTCTCGGATAGTTCCGTGTTGACATTCTCACTCGACCTCCGAAGGGTCTGTGCCATGTGATCCTGGACGATGTCATCCTCCGAGCCCGACATTTGTGACTTGTTTTCTCTGGGCCTCAAACACCTCCCTGGTGTGCCCCCCGCCATACTCCGGACCTTCAACACTCGTCTCCGACGCTTTTCTTTAGGTCTTTCTTGGCTGGAACCCATCCTCTTGTCTGTATACTGCCCGGGAGTTTGGGGCGATCTGCGTCGTAACAAGGGCCGCTCCTCGACCCACGACCAAGCCTCCGGGGTCTGGAAGAACAGTGTAGAGCCCTGGAAAATGACTTTAAGTTTAGCTGGGAACAATAACATATATTGAATCCCAAGTGCTCTAATTTTCGCTTTGATAGGGTCAAAAGTTCTTCGCTGCTTTTGTGCATCACGTGAGTAGTCCGGGAATACCATCACTCTCGTATTTTCATACTTAATCTCCCCTTTCTTCCTCAATTCCCAAAGTATTAGATCCCTATCTTGAAAGTTCAAGAAACGAGCTATCAAGGGCCGAGAGGGAGCCCCCGGCGGGGGGCGGACGTTAGGCATCCGAGGTGCTCGCTCTATGACAAAACAGGTTGAGAATTGTGTATCCGGAAGGGCTTCCTTTAGAAATGTTAGGAGAAACTGGCCCGGATCGGTTCGTTCCGCTTCTTCAGGAAAACCAATAAATCGAAGGTTATTCCTGCGGGCCCTATTTTCAGCATCGTCGACCCTCCAGGCCACCTCTTTCATTGAAGCTAAGAGTCCTGCCACGTCTTTCCGCGTGGTGTGGGAGGTATCTTCAAGTTCCGAAATACGGTGTTCCGCCTCGGTGACTCTCTCAGAGACTTTCCGTAGATCATGGCGTAGTAGTGTGACCTCAGAGCGTATCTCCGCCATCTTCCCCTCCAGGCTCTCCCTTGATGCATAAATTGCATGCAGCATGGCGGCGTTATCTGGAGGTGGAGCAAGACCACCCTCCACCCCCGCCGGTGCAGGGAGCACCTTGGCAAACTGGTCCAATTTTCCCTACCGCGACGATTTAGGCTCCTTGACTCTCGCCATCTTGTACAATCGTTTGTTAGGTTATAGCCAGGGATTATCTTTCCCAGTCGTGGCCCCTTGAGCACTGTTGGTGATGCGTGGGCATGAGGTCGACTCTCAGACCGTTGTGGCCGATAACTTTTTGAAAATCCACAATATGGGGCCGCGGTGCTGCAATCCCCTCCTTGAGGAGATCTACATCCAGAAGCATTCACCCACGCGACCCAATCAGCTTCCTCACCACCCCCCACAACACCCCACAGAAGCGCTGGTAAGATCCGCGTGAGGGGGGGAGGGCACACTCCGTCAGCCATTCCACTGGGCCCTTTGGGTCAATGCTGCAGCGTGGAACCTAATCTGTGATCTCCAGGGGACAGTCTCTCAAGCTCCTCACTGCTGTTTCAAAAAGACGTCTTCCAGGCAGTTCTGCCTTGGACAGGCTGATTTGCACTGTCTCCACTACTGCCGCTATTCCCCCCTACGCAGGGGGAGGCGCAAGGGGCCCACCTGCAGCCCCAGACTGCCTTACCGGGAGCCGGCGTTCATTCAGGGCCACAGCCGGTTGCGGTGCCTAACGGTAGGGAGCAACACCACCGCCGGCGAAATATGCTCAATCCGCCCACTCCGCCTTCAGTGTTCTGCTTTATCGGGATCCGGCGGTCGTTCAGGGCCACAGCCGGCTGACGTGCCTGAAGGTAGGGAGCAACACCACCGCTGGCGAGATACACCCAGCTCGCCCACTCCACCTGCAGCGCTCCGCTTTATCAGGATCCGGCATTCATTCAGGGCCACAGCCGGTTGCGGTGTCTGTAGGTAGGCAGCAACACCACCGCCGGCGAAGAACGCTCAGTCTGCCATCACTACTCAGGGCCACCATCCGCATCCGGAGCGCAATCACCGCTCCTAGTCTCGACAACAGCGGGTGGGAGACACCGTTCGTCGCCAAGGAGCTGACGACTTCACACTTGCCCCCGTAATGCACCCCGCCCTCAGCTCTCAGTGCAGGTGGGTCGCGGGCCCAGTTCGTCTCTGCGGGCCGCTCTGGGAGGGCGCCATTTTGAGATGTGTCATGTCAAAGTTGGTGCAGGAAACGTTCCGTTTATAGTGTAGAATCACCCGCTTTCCGTTTTATCTGCACGCCACTGCCACAGTGCATCTTCCGATCAGCGTTGGTATGATTTTTAGGCATCGAGGATCAGGATAAAAGACAGGATTTAGTCGGGGTCGGCGGAGCTCGCGGAGAACGCAGCTACCCAGCCATGTTGTTGGCCACGCCTCCTCTTGTTCATTATTGAACAAAAGTCTTACAGCATACCTTGCAGGCCCTCCTTCTAGTTGGTGTATCCCAGGGGTGTCATTCACATTGGAACATTGGCACATTTAGAACATTGGCTCTCCTGCGTCTTCCTTAACTCTATATACTCTCCTTCAGGTATGTCAATGAGTGATGTATATGGTGTCGGTGTAGGTGATGGTGGATCTATATTCAAATCCTATCTCAGTTGGTATCTACTAGTGAGTAGGGGGCTATTGACCAGGCACTTGGTAATGTTAGCAGGCTGCATTGAATGTAGTCCTATTGTTGTTACTTCTACTACTTCTATAAGTGCTAAGTTATCCCCATTCCCTGTTCTATACTTTTTCCTATATATATAGTCTTTATCAATGTTCCCTATTCCTACATAAATCATACCTACTAATTTACTATTAGTATTTTTAGCAAAATGAAAGAATAACTGCACGGTACAACAGAGGAGCAACAGCACACCGAAAAACTGGTAACAAAACATTTTTAGAATGGTAGACAGCCATGAAGGTATCCAGTCAAAGTTCAACCAATCAGTGGCTGTGTCTGCTATGGCACCTCCTCCAGCAATCATTTTCTTTTCTATGTTGTTCAAGTCCTTGATGGCCTTGGTGATGGAGCCATTTTCTTCATCGTTGGCAATGTGCAGCACAGACTCCCTATCCGAAAGCATACCCTCCTCTTGGTCTTTCAAAGCCATCGGGCATTCGCCTTCATCTGGAACATATGTCTTTGAAGGCTGTCCACCCAAAGTACTCAGCATACCGCCAATGTCCGTGGAGCAAGGTAACAGACCAGAGATGGGCATGGATGTGGGAGATATTTGTTTCTTGAACGATCAGGTAGACTTTGTGCATTGTTCAAGTGAGCACAAGCTGCTCCATCGAGGAGGCTGTTGGAGATAGAGACGTTCTCCGCAGTCCCAGTAGAAGTCCATTAGGCTGGAGGTGCCATATTGCATGTCCAAATTATAGTTGGTGCTGTTGCATCCAGAGTTGCACCCAACAGGTACCGTGCCATTTCCTAGAAAACAGAGAAGAGGTGACTTTAATTTGTAATCTTTTCATAATTTTGGGCATTTTCTCCCCACCCCAAGTAGACATCCAGTCTATCCCATTTTTATAATCTTAGTCTACCCTATGTGGCCCTAAGGACGCTGCTCTATACCGCAAGTAACCTGGGGCACTCCATTTGTCATGGACGTAAATTTGTGCAAATAAGCATAAAGCAGTTCTATTTTGGCAGTTCTATTTTGGCATGGGCAATGTAGGGTGTGGGGCAGAGAGCCATTACAGTCGGATAGTGATCCTGTCATCATAAACCCATTGTTGCTACCAAAAGCTACACTAAAGTCGACATCAGGAACTCCTATCTAAAATATCTTTGTTACCTTCCCTTCTATTCTTGAATTGTCAGTGATAACCTCATGCATCATTGGGGTGTGGTCCCATACTGTTCTATTTACCAACACTTCAGAGAAGTTGGCCTCAAATATCTGAACTTGCCCCTGTATTCTGTAGAGGAACAGGTGTAGGAGATATTCTACAGTGTGTGGTAATACTTCCCTAGGAAAATCAGTCTATCTGCGCCTACTGCGTGTGGAATGTATGAGCCACATAACAATTCTTTATTTTCCTGTCTCCCCATTGTGGCCATCTCACTGTACCACATGTTGTCGTAAAGGAAGTCATGAGTAGCATGCTGTCTAACTGCTTGGGCAGTATTTACATTATTGCATTATTGCATTATTACTTCCAACAGGGGAAGGGGATGAGGACACAGGGTGCGCATAAGTATTTGGTGTGCTGACGGTATTGGCAGAGGATGTTGAACCTTTTGCATTACGACGGGGACCATTTCCAGTACATGTGCTAGCAGGTATATTGGGAGGTGACATGTGGTGCACAGTGGTATTGGCAACTTCAACATTTTGAGGAATACAAGCCTTTTTATCAATACAATGAGAAATAACAGCAAACCAATTAAACAGTCCTAGTGCCACTCTGACAATAATATAAAATATTTTAATACAAATACATAACTTCGCATAGGACACTTCTGTGTGGCGGCGGCTGAGTCCATAGATCACCAAACGATCATCGTCTTCTTCTTCTGGGACAGTCAATGGGAACAAGTTACCCTCCTCTAGTTCGTCGTTCAGTGTTGAGGGGGTGCAGGGTCGACCCTGAAGCCTGTTCCGTTATTCCTTTCCTCTTGGCAATGCGGACAGCCGTTGGTGAAGAGTCTGTGACTTTAAAATGTCCTTCAAATTTTGGATCACCTTCTGACGTTTTTCTGGACAAAATCTGTGTTCCAGGACGGATATGTCGGAGCTCATGTTCGATGGGGCCCTTCTCCTTCCACTTGGATATCTAGGTAGAAAGGAACTTTGCAGCGCTTGTTAATTCACACAGATACTCAAACCTTTCAGCTTTCACAATTTCAGAAGAGCTTCCAGTGTGAATTTTAAGTCTAGTTGCTGGTACTGATACATTTATTAATTGTTCAGTGACAAGCATATGGGGCATTATGTGATGGTCAGAACTTTGAATATGTCTTAGTGAAAACAGGGTAATTTTTAGGCAATTTTGCTCAATTGTGGCACTTAACTTGCTTATGTTATTTTTAAGCAGTCCGTTCATGCATTGCTGAAATTTGTTGCTGCTTTAATATCACAGTGGACACATGGTTCATCTTTGATCCAAACGTGTGGGAAACTTGTAGTAGGGCCTGTGGTATGACATCTTTTCCTGTTACAGCCTGCCTATAGATAAAATCTAGGGGATCTAGTTGTACTCCCCTCTTATTTTTTATTTCTAACCAGACATGAGGTGGAGGAAACATGAATATTGAGCATATGTATGCAAACATCCCGAAAACAGGAAACCCAGTACAGTTCTTAGGGTCGTAGGGAAGAACCCAAAAATAATAATGTTGCAAATCCTCGAAACATCAATTAACTCTGAAAGCGCATTTCCTAGCACTGGGGCGTGTGTGGGGGAAGTCAGTGTGGTGGCTATCTGTGGTAATCTATTCCTATGGATCTCTGGTCTCTGTACCAAAGTGGACCCTAAAACCGATACTTAAAATGAGGGAAGTCTGTGAGAAAACGAACCAAGCCCACACCGAACCCAGCACAATTCTTTTAATTGATGCCAGGCAAAGAGGTGGTCGGTCAGTAGTGTTGCTTTAGTACAGTGGTCATAGGGGAGCGAAGCATATATATATATATATATATATATATATATATATATAGATATATACATACCCAGTCACTAAACTGCATGATGTGAAGCCTGAAACCCGGTATTTAATCTCGGCTTCCCCCCTTTACCAAATTGTGTGATCCTAGGCATTTTATTTCTCTTGTTCTCCTTTTCTGACTTTGTTCAATATAGGCATGTCTGCCATGGTGGGGAAGAGAATCAGTCTCTCCAAATTCATTCTTTAAAACTATTCCTTGAAACAACAATAATATTTCTCAACGCACTTGACATAATCTGTTGTACGGGACAGGAAACTTATACACTAACCCTATTTTTTTTCTCAATACTGTTAATTCATTCACACAGCTCTTTGTGTTCTGCCAACTGTATACATATATATCTATCTTTATTTTCGAATTTCCTGTTCCTTTTGTAACCACAGGAAATCTATTGCATTATGTCTTTCTTGCCTGGCTCAACACCCAGAATCTGTGGCCAGCCAGGAGCGTTAATATAACGGCAGCACCTCGTAATCTAAAAAAACATGAGTTGTGTTCAATTGTTCGTTATGCTAAGTAGAGCCTATTTTAACATAACGTGTTTTTTGTAAAGCGCACATTCACTCAGAAGGGTATTTTGGCGCTAAATAGCAGATCTTTATTGTTCCCCAACTCAATGGTACTCATTTTATCCACCTCAGAATGATGAAGGGCTGAACAGACCCCACATCTATCCACCTCAGAAGGATGAAAGGCTGAGTAGACCTAGTAGCATTTGAAACTCTGACCATGAAGTCAAACACAGGCCCCCACAGACCCAACTGAGGTGCGTTATGTATCATGCATGTTGTGTAATATGCCGTATTTTCTAGTCTTTTTCTCCTTAGGGCCTAGAATAATGTATTGGACCTATATTTTGATCCAAGACGAAAATTGGGTGTAGTTAGTGTGCATTCCATCAATTTGTCTCCCCTCTTCTCTCCCTAGTTCTGTGCACATGAAATCGGGAGAGAAGAACAGTCTTACTTCACTAATTCCTTTCTTCTCTCTAATGATCACCATCTGCTCTGATATTTACGCTGCTCTTAGTCCAGTGTCACTAACTTCCTTGTTCATGAGCCACAATTTCAAAATTCTCATTTCTATTAGCTAACTGTGTGTGCTCTGTATCTGTACTTCCTGGATCGGTGCTTGCATTCGGGCTACTGCTTGTGCCTGGAGAGGTGGCACTCTTTACTGCTTGAGCTGTTGTTGAATTGGACGCAGGTAGGAGTAAATTATTTGTTGCTTAGTTTCTTGGTGCTGCAGTATTTTGTGCTGGTGTAAGCTTCAGTGTGAATTGTGCGTCTATTTGACCTGGCAGCCCTGGAACTACAGCTTCTATCATTGAGCCGGGGCCAGTAAGACATTGCAGTGTTTGACCTGAATTTATTATGTCATCGTTCATTGGGGGAGGGGATGGAAGGAGAAGGTCATCTGGTATTGGAAGGGAACCAAAGGCTGGCCTATCATTTGAAGTTGGGGCCAAGTCTAGGGCGTAATAGTGACCAGAAACGTAAAAAGTTGGCTGTGTGTTGTGGTCAATAAATGCCTGCAAAATCCCTACTCCTCCTCTATCTGCCACTTGACTGAATAGTCAAGTGGGAGGATCCATTACTATTTGGCCAATCACGCAGGAAACGTGAGGTGAGAAGCGTGAGGTGTGATGGTCAAGGAACTGAATGTACTTTATTCATGGTCTAGTGAGTTAATAGGAGAGCCTCTTGAAAATTGTTCCCTAAAACGTCGTAAATAAGTGTTGTGAAGGCTGCTATTTGGAAACTAAATGTGACAAATGCATTTTTAAATACTAATAATAGCAAAACATGGGCAGGGGACAAGAAATGGCATTGTGCGTTAAATAGTAACAGGGAATATAACAGGGGACAAGTGAGTTTCTCAACAATGAAGCACATACATATGGCATATATATCTACAGTTTTACACCTATATTATTTTCTCGCTAAACAAATGAAACACAGTTTTGAATCGATGCACCAGGCACCGGTCTTTTAGAAGAAACCACAATATAATCAATAGAAGCTATGAACACAAGTTTACCACTAGCTTGTTATGTAAATATGAAACAATTTATACATAAGTTTAGTATACTTTTTTCACTGAATTGAAAAAGAGACAGAAAGAACGTATTTGTTTAATGTTAAAAAACGTTGCAATAAATAAGAGCCTTTATTTTCCTTTCACCCGGGGAGAACAGGAAACCACAAAAGGAAGCCTACTTTGAAAGAGACATACTTCTCCTTTCTGTAACTACGCAGATAGAAATAGTTCTGTTCAAAACGCTACTATATTTTTTTACAAAGCTTATTTATTTGTTAACTCTTTTAATTGTCTTGCCAGTAATGAAATGTATATACTGACGATCACTTGCAAAAGCTGGAGATGTCTAATATCTGCTATCGCTAAACCTCCCATGCCACCCACAAGACGTGAACTGACGATCACTTTTTCTGGAGTTCTGACCCTTTCAGAACCCACGAGAGCTGGAAAACGCAAGGCGCTATTTCCCCTTATCTATCTGTGCAAATTAGATAGATGCCCTGTCTTATTTTAGACAGGCGATATGAAAAAATATATATACATAGGATCATGCATGGAAAATGAAAACCCACAATTTTAACTGTCAAAATCTAACACTAACTCCTGGCTCAGTGGCCGTTCACATGTGTTTAAACTAAGAAGGGTTGTTTTGTCGTGGCAAGACACCAGTTAAGCAAGAAACTGTGCTTTTGGACAGAGGTGCACCTATACGTACTCAGCACCGACAGTACAGCCAAACAGCACATCGGGAGAAGGCAAAGAGAATAAGAGAGAAATACTCTTTGACTTACCCGCGTGTGTGGTGGGTCTGCTTAGTCAGGAAGAAGCACCGAGGGGCAATCTCCATCCGCTGTAACAGGGAACAGGTTCCGTTCTCTTGCTCTCTGGGGAGTCTGTGCACGGTTCTTCGTGGTCGCCAGCTGTTAAAGGGTGTTTTTTTTTGGGTGGACTACACCACCTTAATTTGAGCAGGGGTGCTCTATCTAAAATAGGGAAATACACGTGTGAGATGCAGGAACTGAATCAAGAGTGCACAGTTTATTTGAAGAAACAATTTACAGCTACGCAGTCTTAGCAAAGACCAGGTGTCAAAGACACATTTTGAAATGAAGAGCAAAAACATGCAATTGCAATGAGGCTTAAAATCATAATAATGCAAAGAGAGAAATACTTTTCAAAATACAATAAGCATTATAGCCTCAGCCAAAGATGCTAGAGAAGATGGCTGAGGGGGCACACACACGCGTCATGACCCAAGGGTTCATTTGTGCGAGGTAGTCCGTCGAATGGACTGAAGAGCAGATCTTTTATACTCTTTTAATGAGGAACTATTGACCGCAGACCTTTGGCCACTTCCTGGAAATATCAGGAACACAGAAGTGACACTACATTACAAAAGTTTACCAAAAGGTCACTTGATGTTGGACCGTAAATCATAATGAAATTGAACATTTATCGAAAATGATTTGCGCCACTTCTCGGAAACTTTTTATAAGAATGCAGAAGAATACAAAAGGTGGAAAGTCCCAGTTGGCCCAGTCGGCCCCCACTCCTTACTCTTGGTCAATTTTGTTCTTCTAAATGACAGACACATCCTGTTATTGCTACATCTTGATGTTCAGAAAGATGTACACGAAGAGGTCATAGGAGTGTGGACAATTTTAACATAACCCTGTCAGTGGGCTGGCAGGGACAATTGAGACTCTTATGCTTCAGATGTGGACAGAATGGGCCTGGGGCACTATATGGTAAAAACTAGACCCTGCTTCATAGCTCATGCCTTATGGTAGTTTAACAGGTGTACTGTAACAGGGTGTGGTCACAGGTCATGTCTTATATCCAAAGAGCCAATAGGAGAGAACATTGCCCTAAGCAAATATGACTTTGATTATCAGAGCACCACACAGTCCTTTAACAGAAGAGGGTCATGAGGCCCAGACTCCAGCTGTTCGTTTTAAGAAAACCTGCACCGGTTATTTTGATCCATGAAGTATTTGAAGTGCAAACTGGCCTCATATCCCTTCTTTGCAAAAGCATTGGTGCAGAAGGAAAAGCCAGTTCCTGCCCCAGCATGAGCTGCTCCTGGAGTAGATTTGAATTAATGGGAATTTGCCAGTAGGTCCTCGTACATCATTAGGACCACCCTTGATCTTCTTGCCTGACATCAGACAGTCTGCTATACCTGCAATGACAATTAAGGTTACTTCCCTGCTTTGCATAAAGGTTACAAATCCCACATATTTCAAAGAGATAACAATTTGACCACCTATTGACCAGGCTGCAGGACGTCTGTGAGTAGAGCGGATGGAGGGTATCAAATTTCAACCTTTTTCAGTCTGTTAAAAACACACGTCTGTAGAACATAATGGCATCTTCTTTTATGATTTGCAATGGTAAATACAGAGCAGTAGCAACTGAGTACATTGAGTACTGTTGTATGCCACAGTAACAAGCACTGGTATTGTAATGTTAATACTTTGATTCTTAATGGACCAGGAGCCAAAATTATCTTACTGTGTTTTCTGTGGCTGGTGACTGAGGCAAGTTGGTATCATGAAAAGAAGGACACCATATTTACTCAATATATAATCATGGCTTGTGTTTAAATCTATTTGTTCTCATATCATTAGCATTTCAATGACAGGTGATGATCTGACAGATATTGTGATCCAAGTGGGTATTAGTTGTCAGAATTAAATTGTGAAAAAGGCATGTTAGACCACAAGGTGACCATTGCTCACTCACTCACCCAACTGGCCATCCATAAGCCATGCTGATAAGGAGCACCACAGGGTTTATGGCTAAGGATTACATTTAAAAAAAGAGAAAACCTCTGTCTTTCTTGCTGTAGGTGAAACAATTTCGG
Source organism: Calotriton arnoldi (assembly GCA_963921515.1). NCBI lineage: Eukaryota > Metazoa > Chordata > Amphibia > Caudata > Salamandridae > Calotriton > Calotriton arnoldi. The sequence goes on along the minus strand of CAWUFW010012160.1, from coordinate 290,226 downwards.
GAATCATCAACAAAAGAGAGCAGGAAAAGTTGTCATAGTTCCTGAGTGGGTGTTGGGATAGTCCACTGTCTGGCAGTAATACAGATTACCCTGTCAATCAAAGTGATCCTCAGATTACACCCAGTTTGCCACCTCCCTTAAACACTTGTCAACATTCATCATATCAGTGATGTATTCCAAATTTGAGAAAGACTGTGCGTGCCATGAATAGGCTGTCCTCTGACAACTGTGTCAACAGCTCTTGTAGAGAAGTGCAAGTCCACGTAATACCTGTGCATTTTATTGGATCTATATTATCTCCATTCAATATTAAAATGAACATCAAAAGGTGAACACAATTCTCCAGTAAACATATCTAGTGAAGGAGTTCAAAAGCATTATAGGGTTTCCTAGGCTTTTCATAGAAATGTTTTTGTAACTGACAAATTATCACCATATTGCTTTGTAAAAATATGGTGTTTGAATGAACTTGTGTAGCCAAATAAATATGCATTTTCATATGCACTTTTTACAACACCACCTTAATATTGTGCTTCCATAGTGGCTACCTCTCATCCCATGCTGTAAACTGTACTGTCTCAATGGAACTCCAAGAAAAGCTAATTCCACCATGTAGTGTTCTCACATATTATTATCCCAGCCAAATAAAAGTACTTTATCTCTGATAAAGGGCCCATTACTATCAAAACTGTGTAAGCAGTAGTATTATTTACTAGGAGATAACCACTCAATAAACAAGTACACAAATCATAGGAACCTGCAGTTTATCAAGTTGTAGAGCACCCTCTCAGCAAAACAGCTCCAAATGAATCCCCATTAACACATTTTTATTTGGTAATTACCTTACATCTCAGAAGATGTAAATCAAATTTCAGTAAAAGACCTTTGATGACGGCCTTAGAGACTCACCTTAGGACATTTTGAGATTTACAGACTTGGCTAATTTTTTCAGCATTTCAACAATGCAGAAGTGACATGAACATATACAAATGTCTGGGTGAGGATAACCAAAATCTTCATCAGATGGCTTGTTGTCCTATGAAGAGAAGGTATTTGTGTACAATACAGATTTGCAATGTGTCACATCACACATCCAAGTTTGCAGGTCATCAGAGTGAAAGGAAAACCCTATACCCGCTCCAACAGTCACTTTAGTGGACAAAAACTTCCAAAGACACAAGATGTGTTGTCCAAATATGAGACAATTGAGCCTAAAGAAAAGAACAATTGTCAATGTTCATTCCCATGATTTTAGCAGAATTTGTATCTAACTTTGCTGCCAAGTTGCCATTGAGATTTGCCCCTTTTAATGGTTGCAAAGGGTTGTAATCTTGTTCTAAGTCAATTGAATTGCCTGGCGTTTGTAACAGCATTCAAGTCAAACCCAATGAAAGTATCAATGAAAAGCATGGGAAGTTTCTTGAATAGGCTTAACGCATCCTTGGGTGTGCCATTTACACTTGAAAAAGTAATGCAAATTTAGGAGGAATAACATACTATTCCAGAGAATGATACCTAGAAAACTTAATTGGACACCAAGGGCTAGATCCATGAATATTTGATGCAGTGCAATGCAGCAAGACAATTTGCCGCACTGCGTCAAATGGAGAGGGCAGGAATGCAACATATTTGCTAAGATATGGTGCATTCCTTCTCTCTCAATGCACTGGTGCACTATGTGCAGCCTAGTGCCAATGCAGGCACCCTTGCGCCATGGTGCGATTGTTTTTGTGCAGGAAGGTACACCTTTCTGCACAAAAACAATCTTTAGAAGCTTTTTCTTCTTTGTAAGTGTGCTGCAGAATGCAGCATACATAGAAAGTGGAAACAATGAGGACAATAAACTATATTTCTCCTCATTGCACCTCTGTCGAGAAGGCTTAGAATTTGATGCGTTCTCAGTTTTACTTGTTGTGGTAAATCTGGGCATGCACCAAAATACATGGGTGGATGAGTGGGAACACCGACACTCCACCCATGTAACACCTCCCTGGCGCAGAGTAACACAAGGCAGCAACTTGTGCTACCATGCGCTACTCCAGATTTACCAAGCCATGCAGGGCCTCATAAAGTGACTTTGCGTGACTTGATAAATCAAGGATTGCATTTCTCATGCGTCACCTTGCCTGTCTAGGTTCCAATATTTTCACTAATATCAAATATTTCTATTTTACAGTAAATATTAAAACTCCTTCTTTGTAATAATTTTTTTTTATTTTTAATAATGTTTGTTCTCTTATACTGCATTTGTTTCTAAATATGTAGCTAAACACATCATGCTTTCAAATAATTTTCATTAATGGATAATCAAATTTCAGTGTGGTACTTCCTCTTTTTCAACAGGAATTGCCATTCCTTAGAATAATGAGAAACAATATACATACCAAACTTTACATTGTCTATAGTATAAGAGGAGTCTAGTCTGAAAAAATAGATGTTACATCATTCAAAATCTAACCGTGATATTGATTATATTAACACTCTTCATTATCTAAAAACATGAATATTCACTTTACACCTCCATAAGTAAACTTAACAATCTTCAAATGTCCACTTGTTTTGCCGATTTGGTTATTATAAGAATTAAAAATATTCACCAACTATACAAATCATTGTAATTTCACCTCTCCTAATCAGTGTGAACTCACAAAAACTTATAAAAAGTATCATGCTTAAGTTTTCCAAACTCAGTTGATGTTCACTTATATCCTTATCAAACCATTTTCTATGCATAGGTGCTAGTGTTACACATCCCAGTCTCACTCAGACGAGTTATGCTCCAGCTTGTTCTTACAATAGTCCATCTTTTCTCTTCTTAACTTACCATCTAAAATGTAAAACAGTAATAAACTTTCGCATTCTCTTTCTACTTTGTGGCAACCATCATAGGGCCTGATTATGAACTAAGGTGATATTTATCTCTCCTGCTAAATAAGGATACCAGGGGTACATTGTTTATTGGGTACAATAAATAACACTTATTGCAAGTTCATGGGGAATAGATGTGGATTTTGGTGTTTAATACACCAAAATCCACATGAAATTGGAAATACAGGATGTTTTGCTCTGTTAAATTTCAGCAGCTTTGACCTGTTGAAATTTAATGAAGGCTGGGTTATTAGATAATTATCGGATGCGTTAAATAACATCAAGCTCATAATTCCCACCAGTACATAAACAAACGTTTAAGCCTTGGTCGGAATATTACGAGGAACTCTTAATAAGGCCCTTAGAGTTAAATATTTATCAATGTTCAGATATATTATACTCATTATTCATTGGGACCTTAAATGCCTTCAGTTTAAGAATGCCCATATGCTTCCTTTGATATAATAAACTGTATTTAGAATATAGTCAACTCTTTTGGCAGCAACAAATACAATTAACTTATCCACAAAGTTTCTTTTTGAAAACTGTAAGAATACTGATATGATCACCTCTTTGTGTTGGATGTGGAACAATATCTCCAATCAGACAATTCTTCAAGCAAATAATAGATGGTTCATTGTTCTTCATTTTTGACAAACATATTATTTCCCCTCTAAAGTAAAAGAACACATGGGCAATGTATTGAATGAATTGCAAGTCTACACTCATATGGCAAGTTGTATTTTATGCACAGATACAGTGCTCAGCACATCTGGGGTGAAAATTTCTTGGCTCCTCTGGCGTATTGTTGCATTAACTGGTATCAGTTTGGGAAAGATCTTCTTTTCCTTTCCCCAAAAGATAGTGGTATATCTTTTCTCTGTAACATGTCACAAAGATTTCTTCCCTATATGCAAACATGTGAGGCACTGTGAATTTGCAGATGAGATGTTGTTGAATTGTATATTTTGCCAATGTTTCAACAAATGTACTTGATCCTTAGTCATACCGAAGAAAAGATACTTACATAGGTGATCCTGTGTGCTATTTTCAGTGATTTTGTTTATAATAATTGTATCGATGTTATTGCTTTTGAGTGGTGTGTTACAATGTGTTGCTCTTGATTACATTATTCTGATTTCACAAACATCATCTTAATGCTTAATAACAGTCTATAGGTTTGTCCCTGAATCAATCTCAAATTGTAAAAAACATGTTTGAATGTTGAAAAGCATTTCTAGTGGTGTATTTTGTTAGCACTTTATTTCCATCCATTGGAGCAGTTGCATCCAAATCATGCACGTTTGGTGATTCCAAATTTATAACAACTTAATTCTGGGATTTAAATTGTTGCTCTTCTCATAGAAAGTTACAAAGCCTTCAGTTCTTCTCTTCATACTACAAAGGGGTCATCAGTGAATTGTTTACAAATAAAAAAAATCTTTGGAGGTAAATTTTTTGTATATATTCCTGCTGTGTTAAACCAGACTGATAATTTGGAAGGCGAGCAGCCTCATTCTTTAAGTAAGCTGTGGCAGGAGCCTACATATTAATTGCAAGTTTTTGTGAGTAATCCTGGGCTTACCCTTGGTAACCGCGGCCTTGGCTGTGATCTGTGGCCTAGGTAAAAGGCTTCACTCAGAGAAAATTAACATTAGCACGGAACACAAATCCACCTCAAGGCCTGCCCATTCAGAATAACCTTCAGAACTAGGGTCCATGAGACAGCAGAATTTAATTCCTTAAACCTTCCTGAGCAGGCAGAAGCACTCTTCTTCAGAATTACTCTATCCTTGTCCTCAGCCAATTCCAGCAGTGAGGTATGCTAGCCTGCCTTTGGGTAAAAGACGCCAATTTTCCCTCTTTCCATTCTTTTGCAATTGGATCATTAGCTTTCTAGCAGAGCCCCTTTGCAAATTTAAATCAAACCCATGGGGGCGAGAGAATATTTGCCAGACTCCTTCAACCATTTATGGGAGGCTTGGGAGGGGGACTTGAAACAATTCTCAGAGGACAACTGGAGAGAGGCATGGGCCTCCCCGCAAATTAGCCATAGTCTCCCAGTTTAGACTTATACAATGGAAATATCTTGATAGTGTGTACTATACACCAAATAAATTTTTGCAAATGGGTACCATTACCTCGCCACACTGTCTACGATGCATCACAGTGAGGGAAGACTTTCTCCACATAGTATGATGGCATGCCTGGGATGTGTGTTGAGCTGAACCCTACCCCAAGATCCAGAATTTGTACTCCTCCATATCATGGCTGAGATAGACACTGATAGATATAGGGCCGCATTGTTGTGGCTGGGACTGGTGCTGGTGAAAAGAGACATTGCTGGATCCTGTAATAGAGAAGAACCACCACCCCTGGAGAAATGTAAGGCTGCACTAGACAGGTGCATGTCATTGGAAATCTAAATTTACAAAACTAGGGGGTGGCCGCAAAAAAAGTACAAAATATGGGCCACATGTTGTCAATGTAGGAGCATTACGTTTCAAAGACATGAAAAGCCACATCGAGCCCTGGAAGAGGAAATTCAGAAGTATGCCACTGCCCTATGAACTGGGGAGCAGAAGGGGGAGGTTGAGACTACTGATTAACATAGTTGTCTTGTCAAGTGTTGTAGGGGCACTGTGGGAGACACTTTTGGTAATGGCTAACTGTACTTTACTTCCTCAAGCTACTTCTTTTATTGGCTGCTTTTTCAAGGTACTATGTGCTGTTAAAAAAGAAGAAAACAAATAAAATGTTTTAAAATATATGTTGTATTGGTTTAAATGTATTACATAATGTGAAAAATATTTTTGTTTATATACAGTTGGCAAAAGTAATTTTCCAAATACACTGCTCAACTTCATAAACAATAAGCACCCTAACTCTCCACCTGTTACTTGATTTCAAAAACATAAAAAACATAATTGATTCGAAAAGATACAAACCTCAAATGTATAACAGGAGATTATATACTCATTTCACCTTATGACCTCTAAATGTAACGCTTATTTGTTTAACATGAACCATTTTAAATAATTGTATGCTCTGCTTTCACATTCTGCTAACTTGCTTCTTTTGAGAACTGTGTGAGGCCATGATGGCAATTTTATATGATTTGTTCCTAATTCAGATAGCAAATGGGGATACAGCACCTGGATTAATAATTTTGGAAACCTATTGAATTTTGCAACCCAAATAGTGAGATTTATTGCTCTCTAAATTCTGTTTACAGCATCAAAGATGTCACAATTATTGGGATGCTTTATAGGTACAGTGCAAAACAAATTGGACTGCATTCATTCTTACCTTCTAAGATTAAAACGTGTAAACTCTTCAGATTGCAAATCAAATGCTAAAATGATACAAAACACAATTTTCTTGTAGTACAGGAATTTGTGTCCTGAATGTACTAGGAAATCATCAGGAAGAAACAACTAACAAAAACTGTTTTTTATCTCATTTTCTTACCTACAGACTAATAGAATGTTGGAGTGTTAATTTGCTCTCTGATAAAAAAGTAAAGCTGAAGTAGATCTGATAACCTGGACTGTGATTTGCAGGGTTTTAATTGCTGTTGCTGCTACATCCTTTTACGAATACTGTCAATGACTGAATTGAGGATAAACAAGACCTGAATAAGCCTTTTTTTTGTCAAACCCCCTTTTATTGATTTTCAAATGTTGAACATGGCAATAGATTCAGTCAAAGCATCCCGTTATAGCTTTCTGTTATCTATATCTCCATACAGCATTTGTCGGGTAGTCAGGCTATTCTCTCCCTTGGATACATATTAAGTATTGCCAGGATGATGAAGAGACATTCTTTCAACCCCCCCGCCACCTCCCCAAATTGAGCCCTCCCTTCCTCCCCTATCCCTTCCCCTTCTCTTTAAACTGAAACTGGAAAAAAGCATATTAAAAAAAATTTTTATATAGCTAACAAAAACAAAAAAAATAAAATAAAACTGGGCCTAACAGGAGACTCAGATGAAGTGAGGGTGGGTATGGATCTCCTAGTCTGTACTCTAGTGGGGAGGATCTCACTGGTTAGAACTGGAAGAAGTGTAGTGCCTTCACCTTTGAGGGGCAGGTGATTAGCGAGCGTCCTCTCGATAGATAACTGATCAGGGGGCCCCAAGCGTATTCAAAGTTATTAAAGTCATCTCTAAAAATGCCACTCATTCTTTCCATAATAATTGCTTGCCACAGACGTGCATGCCATTGTGTCAGAGTAGGTGCATCTTTCTTTTTCCAGGCTGCGGCAATTGCCGTCTTTGCTGCCCCCAGGCAAAGCCACGTTATGGCCTGGTCTGATGTTGTTTGAAATTTCAGGCATGTATCTCGTAGGCCTAAAAGTGCAAAGTTAGGGGTATCTGGGACAGGGTATCCCAATATCTCTTTAATTTGGGCAAGGATTTCAGCCCAGAAGGGACGAATTGTCGGGCAGTCCCACCATATATGACGGAAATCGCCTAGTAGTCCACACCCTCTCCAACAGAGATCTGATGTGTTAGGGAATTTCTTCTTTAATTTGGTGGGGTATAAATACCAATCGTAGAGTATCTTATAGTGAGCTTCACGTAGCCCAAAAGAATGATTGTTGCGCTTTATATCCTTCCAGAGAGCCTTCCATTGTGTGTCAAGGATATCATGTCCTAGTTGCGTTCCCAGAATTTAGGGTAGCGTGGTCATCGTGAGGGTAGTGTGTGTAGCAGGAGAGAATATAGGTAGGATATGGCCCCCTTAATAGTCCCAGCCCCCTTCACAAAGCATTCTAATGGCATCAGCTTCCTGGTAGCTGCTTCCCGAATCTCGGGTTGTAAAACCCAGTGGCGTAGCTGGAGGTAGTGGAAGTATTCTGTGTTCGGGAGGTGGAAGTCCCGCTGGCAATGTTCAAAGGTTAATTTATCCTAATTATGAAAAATGTCTGATAAATTAAGACTACCCCCCTCCCTCCATACATCGAATGGCCCTGGCAGTAATGCTGGTGGAAAGGCCGTCATAATGTATGGGGGTGAACGGCGAGGGAAAGGTCGTCCATGCAGTCTGTCTTAGTAAATCATCCCAAGTTTTTAGGGTCGTTCTCGTGAGGGTGCTTATGTAGGCATTAGTGGGGCGGTCCAATCTTGGTCTCCAAAGAACATCCCATATGACTCTTCCCTTTATTGCCCTGTCCATGTGGAGCCAGTGTTTGTCCGACCCTTGTTGAGACCACTTGGTCATGGCTTGGAGTTGGGCCGCCCTATAATAAAGAGCCAAGTCAGGGAGTGCAAGTCCTCCCTCATCCTTCAGTTTCCAGAGGAGATGAAAGGGTGGGCAGGGTCTTTTATTTTGCCAAATTAATTTTTTTAGGAGTGTATGGACACCCTGTAGGAATTCTCGCTCCAGGTCAACGGGCAAGAGCTGGAAAAGGTGCAGAAATGTTGGTATACTACCATCTTAATGGCGTGCTACCTAGCCATGACATGTACATAAGAGCCCATCTCTTGAGAGCGACATTTAATTGGCTTATAAGAGGCAGATAGTTGGCTGCAAACAGCCATGAGATCTTGGGGGTCAGCTTTATACCAAGTATGTTAGTTCTTTCTTTGCCCAATGAAATGGAGTTGTGGCCACTAGAGCTCCCATCTCTGTTTCTGACAGTGTTAAAATAAGGAGGAAGGACTTGGGTAGGTTGATGTGTAAGCCGGCCACCTCTTCAAATCGTCTCAGCTCCTTCTGTAGTACTGTCAGGGATCGTTGTGGGTCAGTGAGAGTCAGTAAGATGTCATCAGCGAACAGCAAGATCTTATGATCCTCAGATCCGAAGTCAATGCCACTGATCGCCGAATTTTCTCTTCTCTTTACTGCAAAGGGTTCAATACTAAGTGTATTGCCTCGTGCCTCTACCCAGCAGGAAGGAATCCGAACTCACCCCATTGATCAATATTCTAGTGCTTGGTACGGTGAAGTTTAGCCTGTATCATTGCTATGAATGTTTCACAGAAGCCAAATCTCTGGAGGGCGTGAAATAAAAAGGACCAATCCACTCGGCCGAACACCTTCTTGGCGTCTAAGCCTAGCAGAACTGCGGGGACCTGCTTTTTGGTAGTCTTCTCTATCAGGTGGATTACCCTTTGTACATTATCATGCGTTTGTTTGCCCTTGATGAAGCCGGATTGATCCAGATGAATCAGACCCGGCATCAGGTTCTCTAGAAGTGAGGCCAGTATTTTGGAGTATAACTTTGCATCCAGATTGAGCAGTGCTATGGGGTGGTAGGAATTGCAGTGTTGTAGATCTTTCCCTTGCTTTGGGACCACTGTGATAAGGGCCTCCCTCATGGTATGGGTCACCTGTTTGGTGTCCGCTATGTGATTAAAAGGCTGGTCAGGTGGGGAATTAATTCTGCACTGAAGGTTTTGTAGAATTGCGTCATCAGGCCATCTGGTCCGGGGGACTTGTGCAGTTTCAGGGTCCCCATGGCCTGACGTACTTCCTCCTCATTGATAGGTTCTCCCAGTTGCTCATTTTGGGCTGGAGTGACCTATGGGAGATACACTGAGCTAAGATAGTCTAGTTGTGTCTGTGTTGGGTTGGTCTGCTGAATACAGTGTGCTATAGAATTCCTTGAAAATGTGTGTTTTCCCTTGGTCTTTCCTCATCAGGTCCCTGGGGAATCTTTTATGTCCCCAAAATAGTCCTTCTCTCTTCTGATCTCTTTTGATTGTTAATTGCCATGCTAAATGTGATCCTACCATGTTGCCTTACATGTAGGATATTTGCTTGAGGAGTAGTAGTGTCAGTTCTGCCTTATTAGTGTAGGTCGCATTTAATTTTCCTTTCATGGCTGTGACCTTGTGTTGGAGGGTTAGTGTGGGAGTATCTTTATGGGCGTATTCTAGGGTTCTCAGTTCCCCTTCTAACATCAGCCGTTCTGCAGCTCGCTGTTTATTAAGGGCGGACATCAAGGTCAAGCATTGACCCCTTACCACCGCCTTGAATGCATCCCAGTTGTTGGCTGGTGTGGGGTCTTGAGGGTTATTCAGTTGAAAGAATTCCCTAATGGTTGTTCACAGTTCGTACCAGAGAGTTTTGTCTCGGACCAGCGCGCTATGGAAGAACCAACGCTTATATTTGGGCATGGGATTGTTCCATGCCAGGGAGACGAGTGCTGGAGCATGATCAGAGATGAGGGTGGGGTGTATTGTTCCTTCTCTGTTGTATCTAATAAGAGCCTGACTAATGAACACGCAGTCTAGCCTGGAGTAAGTATGATGGATGTGGGAGAAAAAGGTATAATCCCTATCTTCTGGGTGAGTCTCCCTCCAGGCATCCATAAGGCCCATTTCTCGGATCGCTTGTTTCAGGTTTTTCGGAAAGCTACCCATGGGCGATCTGTGGGGGTTGTGTACTGTCAGTTCCAGAGTGCCAAGTGAGATTGAAATCCCCCATCAGGATAATGTCTCCCTCCGCAAATCCTCCCAACAGTGCCAGCATGGAAGTTATGAACTCTGCCTGGTTAGTGTTGGGTGCATAGGCTGACGCAATCGTGCATAGTTTCCCCCTAATTTGACCCTTCACTAGCACAACTCTCCCCTCCTTGTCTGTTTTATAGTCCTCTGGTTGGAATTATAAAGAGGAGTGGAAGAGGAGGGCTACACCATTATGTTTTGTAGAGGCGGAGGATTTGTATATCAGAAGATATGTCTTGTGTTTTAATCTATGATCCTCTGATCTCTTGAGGTGGGCCTCTTGTAATGCTACAATATCATAGTGCCGATCTGTAAGGTATGTCCAAATCCTCTGACATTTGGCTGGTGCATTTATACCTCTAACATTCCATGTGAGGGAGTTGATTATCATGTTAACAGTAATTCTCCTTTACTTGCCTTATAATACCCTCTTCTTTTAGCCCATTCTTCCTCATCTTCCTCCAGCCGTCCCACTTCCCACCTGCTCCAGCGGATCCGCCAGAGAGTACATATTTAGTTCTTGACGATCATTGTTGTTCCCCCAAAGCTTTTTTTGTCCCCCAATCTCCTGTAAAAGAAAAAAATACAAACCCTAAAACAAGTAATGTTGGGACAAGTTCTGTCTACGAGTGAAGTATACGTAGAGCATTGGAGGCGATTTGGACCACTGTTGCTACCATGGTTCCAATGCAGCCTCTGCTTTAGAAGGAAAATATCAGTGACGTCAGTGTATGTTATGGTGGTTGACCATGACGTAGGGCTCTTGGTGGGTGTCTGTAGGCCCTGCCAGATTGTGTACCAGTATAGCCATTGAGCATATTGGGCTGTGTTTAGCCTCCAACACCGAGATGACAGTGTCTTCGTATGTCCTTCTATAGTATTCGAGTTTGTAGGTGTTCCTGTTTTTAGGACAATTCCAAATAGGCTGTAGAGGCTAGTGGTATTCCATTGCATCAGCGTTTTCCCTGTGATCTAGGAGGGTGCCGAACCTGCCACGGACCCCCTCCCCTGGTTCCTGCGTGGGAAGCTCTTTGGCGCCCTGTCCCATTAGAGCCGCCGTCATCCTCCTGTATCAGAAGCCCCAATAGTGCGAGGGCATCTTTCACCTTGGTTATGTGGTGTGCTTTGTCTGGAATTCAAAGCCCAAGCCAAAGGGATATGTCCAACGATATTTAATATTCTCTTGTTGAAGTTTATCCGTGACTGGCCTAAATTGTTGGTGGCGTGCTAGGGTCGCTGGTGCTATGTCTTGATATAGCTCCCACGTAAATCCCTGAAACTTCCCTGTGTCGTATTTCCTGGCGGCTTGTAGTATCGCCTCTTTAGTCTTGAAAGAGTGTAGTTTTGTCAATATGTCGGGCGGCGTTTGTCGCCTTGGGTGGGTTTTCCCACCCAATGTACTCTCTCTATTTTGAGTTTCACAGTCGTTGTTCCCAGAATTTTGAAGAAGAGTCCTTTCACAAAAGCCTCTAGATTGGGATCCGCCGCCTCTTCTACTTGTTTCCGGATTCTAATGTTTTCTCACCTAGATCGGTCCTCTAAATCTCCATTTTTCAGAAGAACCGTTTGTAGCTGTGATTGAAGGCCCTGAGTGATTGCTGTCATCTGATCTGTAAGCTGTTCAAGCTCTGATGTCTTGGTCTCCATGTCCATCACTCTGGACCCCACCGAGTCCACGTCCTTTTGTAGTGTGATCAATATGCCACTGAGGTTGGCCTTCAGAGTTTCAAGAGAGGTGGACATGTCTGCTCTGAGTTCCTCTCTTAACTCTTGCTTGAATTTTCGCAGGGAGGTGAGTAGGTCTTCTTATGTTAGTGCCATGATGTTCTCTCCCCCTGTAGTTGATTGGTTTACCTTAGCTGCTGTGGAGGTGAAGTAGCTGGAGACTCTATTATTCCGTTGTTTTTTTGGGCAGTATAAAGGGAATCTCTTAGTGCACCCGTGCATGCAGAGACGACGGCCAGGAAATGCCTGAAGCAATATTTTAGTGAAGAGGTAGGCCCTCTCCTGGTTAGTTAGCAGTGACAGCAATGTCAGCTCTGTGTATTGTATTACACAGCACAATCCTCAGAGTGAGTCTTTATCTGCCCACCTTAGCCAGATTCAAGGCGCTCCTCAGGTTCTTGGATGTTCCCACCTCCACCACGGGCTGCTGTCCCTGTGAGCATCCACACACTCCCGCAGATTCTGTTTGCATGTCAGGTTTGTCACCTTCTCAGGTGCTTTGTAAAACGTTTGGGACCCTCTTATTCTCCAGGGTGTTTTGTAAGTCTACCTTTCATCCCTCGGCGTGGGAAGGCCTCTACTCTGTGACTGTTGTGGGTTGGGCGATATCTCGGTGATTCGCCATGATAGGGTCAGGCATCCAGAGAGGTGACTCTTTAGCTGTCATGCCTCGCTAGTGAGGGGTAGGCCCCCCCTGATCGGGAGGGACCCCTTTTACTGCTCCCGGTCAACCATGTCGTAGTGCCGTTATAGCACTCATTAGTTCAAACCTGCCCAAGGCCTGTGTCGAGCAGACGCCATCTTTGGGTCAGGCAGGCCGTGAGCTCCCAGTCGCGCTGTCCCACTTTGTCTTTGGTAACTCCCATGCCCACCCACACACCACCGCGGGTCCCACTCAGGGTCAGTACCCTCCCGATAGGAGGGGGTCCTGTGCCTCATTTCCAAGCGCGCACTGTCGGGAGGTCGGCGGCGAGCCGGTATGGCCTGTGTCTCCTGCTCCCCACTCACCGTCTCTTTGCCAGAGTTCGAAATCTGCTCAAGGGACCTCGGTGAGCGGGGAAGCCGAATGCCACCCACTGCCTCTAGCCTCGTCGTGCCACCCAGAGTTCGTTGGGCCAGCCGCTGCCCAAGGAGGCTCGGATCGTCAGACCCACCTCTCACTAGGACTCTCACCAGACACCATCATTGGGTCGCCTCTTCACCGCCAAAAAGCTCTTCATTGATGTCAGCAGGGATCGCTAGGTGAGTCAAAGTGATTTTCGCCAGTGGATTTCACCTAGAGTGGTCATTTACCTTCTGTTTTCAATCGGTGTTAGCGGAGCCGTTGCGGATCATGTCCACATGGCTATCTTCCAGAATAAGCCTTTTTGTTTTATATTTCTACAGTGACATTACTAATTTCTTTGTCTTCTGCCTTTCTATTCCTTGATTGGCTTACTATATCTATAAATACAGAGATGTTTCAATGTTGTAAGACATTTGAGGTGGACTGTGATCAGTCGCGGCTGACAGCACTAGATAGTGGTGGGGTGGGCAAACAGGTGGTGGGTGGGTGACTGCACACATTAAACAAACAAAAGAAATAAATAAGCACTTACCTGACGAGCGTCCTCCTCACCCGGTCTGGTTTCTTCTTCTCGGCTTTGCTTCCAGTGCTGGACCATCAACAACTCCTCTAAACATGAGAGCTGAGCCAGGTTTGGGTGGAGCGGCCTTTCTCAGCGCTCCTGAGGGCACTGGAGGCCTGGGCTTGGTATAACCAAGTTGTCTTAAGACAGCTGGGTTAGAGGTGTCAAAGTGCGCATGTCTGGCTGGCCGTCGCAAGACGGCGGGACAAAGGGACATGCGCACTTTGAAATGCCCAGGCAGCCCACCCTCCTCCCTGCTGGTGGCACTCAGCAGGCCCCGCCGCGTCCTGATGCTCGGTTCAGGACGGGTGGATGAAAAATAAAATGGTAATACATTAACTTTATTACCATTTTATTTTTGATCTCTGGGGCTTTTTTGGGGCATTTTGGTTTGTGGGGCAATGCTCCTCCACTAAAACGGAGGAGCCAACTCCTGACTGTGATATATGTAGTGATTACTGTCCATTGCTTATACCTTAAATGTAAAACTTTGAGTATAAGGGAGGTGAGGGAAAGGTTTAAATTAAGAAAATTATTACTATGCAGCAGACAGAGAAAAATGTCTGAAAAGTAGATGATGGATTGTCCATAACACCCTTTTATGTTTTAGGTGGGTTTTATGTCTTCTTGAGAGCAGGGCATCACAGTCATTTAAGGGGGCAAACAGGATGGTTCACCTCATTTGGTCCTGAACAAGATGTCGTCTTATCTGACCAGGAAAATACCTAAACAATTCTGAAACACACCAGTGTTAATTTATTCACATTCTAATAGTGAAATCGATGAAGTTGGAAGGGGGAAACTGCACCTCCCAATAACCATATATTAAACTCATCTTTACCAGTTTAACTCATGATGCAGGCTCCAACACTGCTGCCATGCAGGGGTAAGTTTTCCTTACACATAGGTTAAATGTTGTTGGTATGCTAATTCTCTTCATAAAGCATTCATCATTTACTTATGCCGCCTACACTGTGAAACATGGAGCAGCTTGTAAACAGATGCTCTGTATTTCACTGAATGCACTGTCCCCAGGGCAGGTGTGGGCAAGTGGCTGCCCTGAGGGCAGTGCATTATTTGTAATAGCACACATGTCTCTTTTTATGCCTGGAGCACCTGTTTAAATGTGTGCTGTGGAGCAAACAGTGACAGTACGCCCTATCTGTATTACAGGTCGGGTGAGTATAGTGCTAATCATTTCAGGCAAGCCTCAATGATTGTGATTTTGACACCTGGGCTGTATTACAGAAGTGCCCCGGGGGCGCAACGGGCGTTTGCACGAGCTTTGCACGCCCAGGGCACTTTGGCATTACAGAAGGGGCTGTAGACGCTTGTGCATCCCCTTCTGTAATACTGATAGCGCTGGCGCACATAAAGCGCCAGTGCTATCATCAGAGGGTGTTCCCTCATTTGCATGGGGGCGTGGCTCCATGCAAGTGAGGGAATCCCTTTGCCTCTATGCCCGCACAGTATTGCAGACGCGGGCACAGATGCAAAGAAGCTGTCAGGAGGTGCACTGACAGTGTGCCACCTACAACGTGCTGCACTGTCAGTGACCCCCCTGATGTCAGCCCTCTGGGGGGCGGGGGGGAAGGGGGTCCCATGGATCCCCCAGACATCCACTTGCAGGCACATGCAGTCACTCACTGCACCATGCTGCAAGGGGATCCCTAATCCCCCTTAAAAGTGCACTGTGAAACACAGAGCGGCTTCAAAGCAGCTGCTCCATTTTTCACATGAATGCAAGGTTCGCAGCTGCCCTGGGGGCAGCACATTCATTCTAATACGGCGCATTTTCCTTGTTTGCTTCGGGCGCATCTTTTAAAAGGTGCAAGTGGCGCAAACAAGGAAAATGCGCTGTATGTATGAGATGGCCCTGGTAAGTCAAACCTTGATTTGGTGAATGACTTTTGATCACCATTCTTCTGAAGCTTAAGGCATTGTCTAAGGTAGCCCAGAAAATCTTTTTTAATTCCTATTTTGAAACAGGCCAATTTTAGACAAGTATGGCCCGCTTTTATATTTCTTCAAATGTTGACGGGTAACACTGTTCTTTATGTGCTTATCTTTTTAAAATCCGTGATTAGGCTTAGGGCGAGTTGTGATTAACTCACCTGACCCTTGTCATTATTCCCTGCACCATGCACTTTACCTTGCTCCACTAGCCGTTTAAGTAACAATTTGATTAAGCGCAAGGTCTTACTGCACCATCCAGAGTGTTGTTTAGCAGGTATTTTATGTGTGTTTGTGGAGATTTGGTAACTATATATTTTTAAACTGCATATATTTTTATATTGTACATACTATGTTTAAACTGGGTATGTTCCCGTCTGGATTGTATGTATCATATTCTACCTTGTGCTTTTATGGTTTTATCACATGAAACCGAATAAAGTTTATTTGATTTGATTTGTCTAAGGTATTGGGATTCTAGAGGACAAGTGGTGGGACTACCACCACTAAGGCCCTCATTGCAAAATTTCTGTAAATCTCCATTCAGGCACAAACTCCTATTTGTGCTACAATTTTCATGCTGTATTTCTATATAATTGCTGCATAACTGAAATGTGACAATTTTTCCCTACACCATAAAAAGCCTGCAAATGGGAAAAACTGCACAAAAAGAGACAAACATGCAAATATTTGATGTACACACTACTGTTGTGAATTTTGTGACTTCAATCTGAGGAGGAAAACTAACAAAGGTGTGGCGAGTGCATACATTGTAAATATCCCACCTAGCAGTATTTAACGAGTCTGAAATTCCCCCACAGTTCTTTAATGAGCCCCTCAGTACTTCTCAAAGAACATTTCCTTGTTCTGCCAAGGTTTTGTCCACATTTTGGGGCTTATTTATGAGCCCTTGCATCACTTTTGCGCCGCCGGTGCGTCACTTTTTGTGACGCACCAGTGGCGTAAAAAATGCGCCTGGTTGCGTCATATTTACAAAGTGACGCATCTAGGTAGATGCGTCACTTTGTAAACCCCTGCGCAACATTATACCTGCGCCAGGTATAATGTATGCAAGGGGGCGTTTTGACGCAACAAAAGTCAGTAGAAGTGACGCAGTGAAATCTATAAGATTTCACTGCGCCATTTCTTGGACGCTAATGCGTCAAAATCTTACGCCTGCCTCAGGCTCTAACAACATGGGACTTGCCCATGTGAAAGTACACATTGCTGGAGTTGCGTCACTTTTGTGACACACTCCAGCAATGCGTCACTTTTGCGCCTACAGATACGTCAGAAATACTGACGTATCTGTAACTCCTTGCGACATGATGCGTCATACTGTAAATATGACGCATCATTGGTGTCGCAGGGAGAGCGCAGTAAAAAGTGACGCATCTCTGTTTTTTCACGCAGCGATGCACCACTTTTCATAAATAAGGCCCTTTGTTCTTTAAAGGTTACTCGGAATTCACGCGCCAGTTCATGTTTTGTGTGGTAGGTAGGTAGGAAAACTAGAATAGTAGAAGCCACATTAACTGTTTTTTTTTTAACTAAGCAGCAGAAAGATGAAGCAATGTAGTAATCCGTCAGTGCAAAGATTATGTGCCACTGTGACCGCCAGCTGTGCTCGCAGTGGTTACAACAGTATTAAAACTTGAAGGTATGTACTAAGGGGTTATATTTAACAAGTCTAAATCCTTCTCTTCCCATGTAGAACAGCAGTATATTTTTTCTGTAGGTTACATTCCATCCTCGCATTCTAATAGCATTATGTAAATATTTAATATTTTAAACGTAGATCGTATTAGAGTGATGTATGTAGAATACGGTAACCTGTATGCATTTGGTTCATATAATGCATACATTTTGTAGTAGGCGCTTTAGTGACAGCAGTTGCTGTTAAATATTAAGGAAGGCAAAATGTAACAGCTGGAAAATTGTCTTTTTGCCTGCAGTATGTTATTTTTAATCTGTAATGACAAGGCGCTCAAGTGGGTATAAAACGAAAGCATATAAAATCAGCAAAGCCACTACCAGATAATTAAAGAATTTCAATTGCATTCCACAAATGTGAAGAAGGCTTTACTAATCTAACATCTTCTATGCCTATCATACCTGTATCATCAATTTGCAAAATAGAAATAAATATTCATGCTCACTGGAAGATGAAGTGTGTTTTGCATGTAATCTGTGATAGAATCCCCCTTGCTACGCCTCCTGGTTGTTAAAAAGGAAGTAGTGCTAATGTTCCCAAACCATGTGCTAACAAAATAGGACCAAGAATATCGACTACCAAAATATTGTGGACTAAATTAAGCAAATCTTTTCCTCTGAACTATGATGTCGATTTGCACACTTTATTAATCTTCATTCATGATTTGATTTTTAAAAAAGTTTTATTAGAATTTTAAACTATGTGTGACTGGGCACCACATTAAACAAAACGGTACAATGTAACACTGGACTGTGCCCCCTTCCACCAAAGTTTTCCAAATTTAAAAAACACACACATTTGGTGAAAGCGTCCTGAAAGAGGATAAATATGTTCACATTTTACTGTCTGGTTATGACTGGTTATATTTTTCAACGCTTGTTTTTTGTTGTTTGGGAGAACCAGGCCCACTTTTATCATGCAACAATTCTGCACTGCAAAATCGCATGAGGTTTGGCCAGCAGCAGCAGCAAAGCCTCATTACACATTTATTTTTCTGACATGGTAAGCAAACAATGCTCCTCCCTCTAGAAAGGAACTTCTCCTTCATTCTCCTACTCCTCCAGCCCCCCATTCCCTCTTCACCACCACACACCAAGAGATCTCTGCGTACATTTGCCACCTGCTCAGAGCAGTTTGTAAGCGTATGCGTTACACGCCACAGAAGTAGGAATACTGTATGGTTGTATGACTGGAAAAATTCATCCCACAGAGTAATTCCTCATTCCATGGGGTTTAACTTGTAATTGCATGATACTGCAGTGGATTTACCATATGCTAACGGTACAATCACATGTGAATTTACCATGCCTTCTGTGGAACTAGGAATGGGGCCATAGACGTTTTGGAGAGTCCAAGGGCACCTGCTGATCTATTTGGCTGCTTGAAAAGGAAACATGATTTCCAGCACCATGTGAGGCTCAGGTGTTTTTGAGTTCTTGATTCTGTTTGTGCTGTCATGAAGGACTTGGGGCCAAATTTATCAACGTTTTGCATAGCCCTTGCACAACGCAAGGGAGTGCAAGGGTGATGGAAAACCTACGTGAGATTTATCAAGCCACACAAGGCCACCTTGCGTGGCCCTCCATGGCTTGATACATCTGGAGTAATGCAAAGCAGCACAAATTGCTGCCTTGCGTTAATCTGCCCCAGGGAGGAGTTCCATGGGTGGAGCGTGGGTGTTCCCATGCATCTACCCATAGATTTGGGCGCTCTCCCAGATTTACCATTAGTGCTAAACCTGGGAATGCGTCAAAATGCTACGCCTCCCCAGGTGAGGCGTAACGAGGAAAAATATCTTTATTTCTCCTAGTTTTTTCCTTTTTCTATGAGTGCTCCATTCTGCAGCACACATAGAAAGAGGAAAATGCCTCTGTGGATTGATTTTGTGCAGGAAGGTTTCCCTTCCTGCACAAAAACAATCCTGCCTACAACCCAGGCACTCTTGCTTTATCATGATGCTAGAAAAGGATGAGAATGCACTGCATAATGTTAAATACAGCCCTTTCTATTTCATGCAGTGCAGTGCAGCAAGGTGGCTTGCTGCATTGCGCTGTGTGAAAAAAAGATAAATATGGGCCCCAATGTACAAAAGGCAGGTTTCAAATCAGTCTTTTGTGGACACTGACTGACTTATGGCCTGCCCTTCATTTTGAAATGCAAGTAATGTACTAATCAGCCGCAGAGCTAAATGCACATTTTCAGAAGGTCTGAAAAGATACTGACACATCAATATGTATGAAGCAGAAGGCTTTTTGTGAACCCCAGTGAATGCCTGCTAATGCAGGGATGGGGGGGCATACATAAAACAGACTTTTTGGAGATTATGATGCCAATTACGATGGCGATCTGATGATCATCCGACTGCCATCGTTGCAGCAACAGGTCCTACTGACAGGTAGTCGGTGGTCCCTCCCACCAAATTAGGATCTGACCGCCGTGGAGGCTGGTCGGAAACATGCCTCTGTGCATTGAGGCTTGTGCTGCCTCCCAGAAAAGGGCCACAGCACAAGCGCACTGCAAAGAGGCATGTTTATAAACATCCCTGCACCTAGTGGCAGGCACCGCATGATGCAAGGATGTTTAGGGGGCACCAAAGGTGCCCCCCAATGCCCAAAGCGGAGGGCCAGAGAGGACAAGAGCTCTGCTAGGGGCCCCAAAACAGTCTTTCTGCCAGACCTTTCACATTGGAAGAACCGATGTGAAATGGCTGGCGGAAAGGTGGATCGTAATCCCCACGGCGGTGCCTGAGAAGGCACTGCCCCCATTGTGGGGAATGCGATTTGACTGACTGCCGGACGGGCTCCTAGAGCCCATCGGAAGATGTTGTTCGGCCCCTGGGTAATGTGGTCAGATCGACTGCCTCCTAATGGGGTGGTCTGACCGCAGTTACAGAAGTCAGTGGAACCGACACAGACGTACCATCAGTGTCGGTCCCACTGACATCGTAATCAGCCCCAATAATTTGTCTATATCAGGCTGCAATAACAAGACTTGGCTTCATAGACATCAGTCTTGGAAATGGATTCTGGAACTTGCCACAATTTAGGAGTTTCCAAACTCAGAGTTAAATGCCAATACCATGACTACTACTCAGGTAGACAAACCACTAAAAGAGGCATACAGCAAACAACAGCCACTATTGAACATGTCAAAGCCCCCATACATTTTGGATTCTTGCCCTTTGTGATATCCATTAACTGCACATTCCATAAGCAAACCCTAGCTTTGCTTCACCATCTTCATGGCAAAATGATTCAAAAACATGCAACCATTTTGCAAGGATGTTTTGAGTCTAAGCTAGCAGAACTGCATCATTCCTAGTGGACACCTTCTAGCTGCAGGGGATCTGTGTGCAAATCTTTATTTTAGAATGTATTCAATTACTGAATATGTCAAACAAAATTGTTGCAAATGTGCATCCTTGACATGCTTCCTTTGTTACTTTTGTTTACTGTATAGATTCCCCTTTCAATGCAAAATAGATGTGGCCTTCTGTTAGTACAAGGAAGGTTATAAGGGAATGCTCGAATAACCCTATGTGAATCTGGACTGTATATATGTCAAAAACCATGGGCTCTTTATTGGGATCAATTATAAAAACTACTTATTAAAATCAACAATATAGGAGATACTCACTATTGGTAGCAAAACATAAATGTGTGCTATCACATACTTAATATGTCTATCAGTCTAAAAAGGTATCACCACACATTAGCTGATCAGGGTCATGAGGAAAATGAAAATCAAATGCACATTTGTACATTTATTTTGTCAAAATAGACAAATATAATTTGAATAATCATTTCATTTGTTAATTACAAAATCTTTATATTGAGTTCACGTAGGGTTGTCTTCACTCAATTCAAACGTCCAAAGTCCACCCAGAGATAATTCCAATATTCTGGTGGAAAACACAAAAGGACTTGGCAAATTCTTAACAGTCCAAATTTCCTATGAATTAATCCTGGTGCTTGATATATTGTAAGAATTGTAACTCTTCTTGATATTGAATGTTGATGGCATTTGGCTCATTATAATCAGGTCTGAATGGGCCAGATCATGCGCAGAGGACTTCAGTCTAGCTATTGTGACCCAGACAGACTGGGACTGTGCAGAAAGGCAGGACATTCTAGACACCTCTATAGAGGAAAACTCCAGAAACCTCTTCCACTTCAAAGTGGGCACCAGGTACAAGAGAGATCCCCCAGACCAACTCTTCAGTGCACTCGTGGACCTGTGGATACTACAGAAGAAGGATGCCCTGCTTGCTGAGAAGGAAGACCTGACCTTAACTCTTCACCCCAGGCTGAAGTAACTCCAAGGGTCAGCTTACTGACCTCCTGTTCTGAGCTACAAGGACAGTTACAAGCTCCAGAGGCCTCTGTGAAACTGCCCAGCTGACCTCCTGCAAATGGAACTGCCTCTGCTGGAGTGAGTGCCTCATCTACAAGAGGTGCCACTCAGGTCCTGGACCCTTGGTGTGACATCAGTTGAGCTTCTTCATGAAGAAAGGAAGTAGTCTTGAAGTTTTGGGAACTTCGTGAATCGTCCTGTTTGCACCAATATCTTGCCTCCTGTGCCAACCGCCAATGCGATACTCCAGTGAACTCAACTCTTAGCGCTACAGTGAACCCCAGCAACAATAGGCAAAGCGAGATCTGAAATTTGCTCTACAGCATCGACACATGAACCTCGAGCAATGACCATCTCCGATGCGCAACAGGATCTTTGAGCAACAGTGATGACTGTCCAGGACGGCCTGCCTGCTCTTTGCGCTACAGTGATGACCATCCTTGGTGCTCCTCCCGGCCTCCTCCAGCATGAATGGAACTCTTCGTGCTGGACTTTAGAAGGTAACTTTTTCAGTGGGACTAAGTGGTCCCTCTATCCAGCCTATGCTCCATCGCTGTTGGTCTGAACTTGTGACTTTCACCTGGTCTCACACAGCCAGATAACTGCAAGATAAAAGCTTTGTGGTTTTAGGTTCTATACTTACCTCAAATCTTTGAAATTTCATATCTTTGGTTCTACTGTTTGGATTTTAGTTGCTTGGATGTCAAATAATCTTATAAACTTTGCTCTATTTTTTAAATTGGTGTAGGGGTTTTCTTAAATTAAGCCTGACTGCTTTTGTGGCAAGCTACCAGAGGGCTAAGCACAGGTTATATGGTGGCTATTGCTTGAGAAGGGCTCACATCCCTATCAACCAACAACCCAACTTCTCAAAGTGAAATTGGCGATTTCTGTGAGGGGTACTCCAGCTTTGTGTGAACATCACTCAATGGCTTACAGAAGAGACCGTCCTGTCTTACAAACCAAGAACCCCAAGTATATCAAATGACCCTTGCATCTCACAGAGAGAATGTCTTACTAGTCAGTCAGACAGTCAAATTCCTTTATTTGGCTTGAGGAGCCTGAAAAATGTATACAAGTAAGTAAAAACAAACAATAGATACTTAATAAAATACCAAATTAATTCAGAAATGTATTAGATATCTAATTATAACAGATACAGAGCTTCTCAGCACTATTTATTACTTAAAAATGAGAAAAATTAGATCTGTAAACTTATGAGCACAATGACAGCTGATCCAAAGTATATACATGTATAAAAATAAAAAGTAAAAAAGCATAGCCGAACAGCAACAACAAATACCCACCCCAAAGTATATTCAGTGCTAATTTACTTATCTAATGCAATTTAAAATCCAATTGATACAAGTTGTAAAAGTACACTGTTTAAAAATCAAGAGTATAATAGTGACCCTGAAACAACATATTATAAAAGAAAAATTAAAAAATCTAGACATACATGACTGAAATCCAGAGTTTACAATACATTCATAACTACAAATGGATACCCCATATATTTTCCTAATAGTTAAGGCACTAATAATATAATTAATAAGAGCAAAACAGGTTTGCAGAGAGCGCAACTGCTTTAAACTAACCCTGGGCGTTAAACTCCGCTCCGCTCGCGGAGTTTGAGGATTTTTTGCAACTCCGCATTTTGCGTAGAACGCAGAGTTACTGAAAACTCCACAATCCGCAGCGGAGCGGAGTTTTTTTCTTCTTTGCGCTTTCAAAATTTGTTTTTGCGCGCGTGGTAGCGACTTACCGGGATCCCTGCATTCACCGACGAGATTTCCTATCTGTGTGCGTGCGCCACGAGATTTTGGTAGCTGGCCGCACGATCCCGCGAGAGTGTGCGATCGCGAACACGTCATTCGGATGCGCCATCGGACATCCGGCGGAAGTTCCATGAAGATCGCGATGCCGAACATGCAGAATTTGCAATCTGGAGAAGAATATCTCTCGAGCAGCATAAAACCTTCTCGAAAATGATGATTTGGATGAAAAAAACTCCTCAGATTGACATTTGGCTGTACTTTTTAGCGCAAGGAGTCCTTTTTCTTTTTTTACTTTTTTTTTTAAGGGGAAGGAAGTGCCCCAGAGTCTCCAACTTCCTGTTCCTGTCCAGCAGGCTCCTCCCAGTGCTTTGTCCATGTCCTGTTCACTTTTCATTTGGATTTGGAGCTGGAAGGATCACTCTTTGTGCCTGCTGCATCATATATCATTGGATTTGAGGACTTTAGGATTTGAGATTTTACAAGTAAGTTGGAGAATTGGTGTTGTTTGTTTGATTGGGGTATTGCACCTACATTCTTTTGTAATTTTCATCGTTTTTTTAAAATTTATTGTGGGTGGCCTGTAGTTTCAGTAGGGGCCTAGTTGTTTTTCTTTGTATGTAATTTTTCTACTAGTTTTGTTTTATAAAGGAAACATGTTGCAAAGTTCACTACATTTTCTCCAACTTTTGCAATCAATTTGCAATATTTATTTAATTCACTAGCCCTGTAGTCTGGCCCAATAAATAGGCCTTTCAGCCAGTAGGCCCAGAGCTACTCATGGGTGCATGAAACAACTGTTTCTGTGGTGTCTGTTGAATTTAAACATCATTTAGGGCATGGATGGCATTGGATTGAATTGCAAAAAGTTTTTTTTGTTGGGGTATTTCACTTTTTTGTTGTGTGTTAAATAAATGCCTTTGTTGGATGTGTGTGTGTGGAGTGATTGCTGTGTAACTTGCAAACCTTTTTAGCCCTGTGGATTTTCGTTTTTGCAATTTTGCATTAAAGCTGTGTTGTTTAGCATGCCTCCTTTGTCTGGCCATATAATAGGCCTGCTTGAGTTCATAGTTTTCCAGGCCTCCTGCTTGTTGTGACTGTGAGTGACCATGTGGCTGGTGGCCATTTTGTGGTGGTAGTTTAGTAGTGTGCTGCTTTTGCCATATAGGCCTGCATGTCTTTCCTTTGTTCCTCTTAGCTTATGCTTCTTGTTGTTGTGGCCTGGCCATGTGGCTGGCGGCCATTTTGTAAAGCCAGGCAGTGTGCTTTTGCCATAGGCCTGCATTGTCTGTCTTCCCTTTCTTGTTGTTGTTGTGGCCTGGCCATGTGGCTGGTGGCCATTTTGTGAAGCCAGGCAGTGTGCTTTAGCCATAGGCCTGCATTGTCTGTCTTCCCTTTCTTGTTGTTGTGGGTGGCCTGGCCATGTGGCTGGCGGCCATTTTGTAGAGCCAGCCAGTGTGCTTTTGCCATAGGCCGGCAAGCTTGTGGCCTAGTCTGCCAATAGGCCTTTCAGCCAGTAGGCCCAGAGCTACTCATTGATGCATAAAACAACTTTTTATGTGGTGTCTGTTGAATTTAAACATCATTTAGGGCATGGATGGCATTGGATTGAATTGCAAACTGTGTTTTTTTGGGGGTATTTCACTTTTTTTGATGTGTGTCAAATAAATGCCTTTGTTGGATGTGTGTGTAGTGTGGTTGTACTTGTGTTGTGTAACTTTCCAACCTTTTGTAGCCCTGTGGATTTTCGTTTTAAAATTTTTGCACTAAAGCTGTGTTGTTTAGCAAGCATGCCTCCTTTGTCTGGCCATATTATAGGCCTGCTTGAGTTCATTGTTTTCCAGGCCTCCTGCTTGTTGTGACTGTGAGTGACCATGTGGCTGGTGGCCTTTTTGTGGTGGTAGTTTAGTAGTGTGCTGCTTTTACCATATAGGCCTGCATGTCTTTCCTTTGTTCCTCTTGGCTTACTGCTTCCATCCCCTTTGCCAGCTGTAGCTCCCTGAATGACGTGATGCGCAAATTAATGCCAAACAGGTTCCACTTCCATTACATTTGTATTTTTGTTTTTGTTCTTCTTCTTTCCTATCCATCCTGAGTGTACACAGTATACCATGAAAGCCCTTGTTGTCAAAGTCTCACAAATGGCTACACTGTTGTTATGTTTTTTTAATAACTGAGTTAATAAAATTTAATAATATAACACTAACAAGTGTGACCACCACACACTAAGTTATATATTATATTTGTTTGTTTGTACTAGTAGTAATTGAATTACAACAACAAATGCAACATTTCACTGATGTTCTTCTGGCTTCTTTGCTTTTAGGTGCACAAAAGACTGAGGAGGAGGTGTCATCATCACCCGTTGTACTGCCAGACAGAAGTCCTGCTGCGCACGACGTCACGTGACGTGTGACCACAGACATCTCTGCAACTTGTGCAACTGCGTCCTGCTGACATCTGAAGAAGATGGCCCCAAAGAAAGGTACCAGGTCCTCCAGTACCAAGAAAGTTGCCAGTGAGAAGAAGGAACAGAAGAAGGAAGAAGTGGCACTTACCAAGACTGGTGTGCAGCCCAGGATGTTTTTTGGGAAACAAAAAATTAATCCTGCAGCAGCGGTGTCCGGGGAGCAAGCTGGGTGCAGCACCTGCGCATCAGTGGGCCCACCCCACCAACCTAGGCCCAAGCCCATGAGGGTCACAGAGACAGCCAGTCTAATCGCAAAAACGCCAACAAGCAGTGATGTTGAAATTGACTTATCGTTATCGCAAAGTAGTACCCAATCAACGCCGGAGGAAACTCAGCAGATAAGTGGGCAACAACAGCCACAACAACAGCCGCAAAACAGCTGCAACCACCGCCCACAAAAGTAGTTGTTCCTCCCGAAGTAGGGGCAGTTCAGGAAATCGAGCTTCCTGCAGAGGAAAAAGAAGAGCAAGCCACTCTTTCAGAAGATCCATTGTCTTCCAGCACTTTATACCACCGGATTACAAAATACGTGAATCACAGCAGGAAGATGAGGACAGCGAATTAGGTGACGGAAGTAGTGTGTTAGATTACCTACTTCTGGTTGAACCATCAGAGTTTGAGGACGAGCTATACTTCCCTCACAACTAGGCTTTCAACTTGTTACTTTCTTTCTTCCTTATTTACTTTTATTATTTGTGTGTGTCTCTGTCTTTCTGGTTTGAATCACAACAAATCCATCACCTACGTCTTCTCTTTTTATTGCCATATTGGAGTTGCAGCTGTGTGCATTTAAGTCCACTCCTCCGAGTCCTTCTCCATCCTCCTGACTCACCCTAAATCCATTTCCCTCAAGCCAGACATTGGATGGAGAATGGTACAAGAAATGTTGCCTCGTCGAGTCCCTCCAAAAGAAGTGGAACATGATGACTATAGCTATCCTCCTTTCCGAGCTGAGAGGGACTGCCCCTTAACTTAAGATGAGGAGGAACAGGTAATGATGGCATGCATTGGACGCTGACTCTGAGTGATTGGTGTTTGTGTTGTTGTTGTTGTGCACATGAAGTCGAAGTGTACTAGTATTTAATCTACACACTAAAAGTGACTCAAGTCAATGTTTCCCTTGTTGTTTAATAACAAAATTGTACTTCTACTGCAGGCCGATCCATTGCATTTTTTAATATGGAATCTGGACTCACTCGGTAAACTACAGACTGAGTTGGACAACACCATGATGATGACCACATAGTATCTTCGCAGTCAGTCAGTTAGATCGGAGATGATTGATGGAATATCTCAGGGCGTTTCAAATCACGAAGTGGCATAAAAGGTAAACAAGTCAACAACAACCACACCAGACCTACAAGTCTGTGTAGTGGTGGAGTCGAGTAGTCCTCACGAGTGTAGTAGTGGTATGACTGACAGTCGTGCATTGATTTAGTTACTTACTTTGGAAAATGCTATATTGCTGTATATGTGTGCTCTGTAAATGTCTGGCTCAGTCAAAATCTAAGCTAAGTGGAGGTCGGGTGGGCGCCGTGGGCCTCCTCTGTCCTATTGCTGTTGTAGGTTAATGCTGGAAACATACAACAGAGTAGACATGCCGCCTCTGAAAGTGTTTGCACTCCTCCGTAATTCATGCTTTTTGTTTCTCCTTGATTTTTCAATATCACTTTTGTTTTTCCATCTACACTTACAGGCCGGCTTTTACCCTGTGCTAAACAGAGAAAAACAACTCACATTCACCTACCAATCCGCATCCGCCAGGCAGGCAGCGGCACCCAAGATTGATGGACGCAGCGTCCATGAAAGGGAGGACCAAGAGGAATGCCGAGATGCAACTCCCCAATTTGACCATGATAACATACAGTAACTTTAGTATCATTCATCATCTTTTAAATAATTTGATTTATTTTTTCTCTCCAATCATTATGACTGTGTGTTTGTTGTTGTTGTTATTATGTTTGCTCTTTGCTTATAATTGATCCCTACAGATATTTTTTTAATTTTCTTTGCTAGCTTTAAAAGGAAGCCCGGTACAACAGAACATAAAATGTATGTAATTTGGGTCTCTCTGAGGGCAGACAGGCAAGGCAAATAACATAATAATTAATAATATACTGCTGCCCTGTACTGTCTACTAGTCCAGGTAGTAAGTACTACTTATCATCATTAACCATCAAGTCATCATCATGCATGCATTTCCTTTTTCTCCCTTAACAGATATATGATGGTCGTCTGCCAAGATTGTGTGTGTTCAGTTGTTGTTGTCCATGTGTAGTGTTTGGCTTTGTCAAACCTTTCCCTCAAATAGTGGAGAGGTGTGGTGCAGCGGCCAGGGCAGCTGACTTCGGAGCACAGGGTTCACGGTTCGATCCCCGGCTCCGGCGGCAGCTCAGCTCAGCACCATGTGACTCTGGGCAATAGCTCACTTAATTTCCACAACGGCCCCCAGCGCCTTGAGACCCGTAAGGGTGAGTAGCTGCGCTATATAAAAACGGACTTACAAATACCCCTTCCCAACCATTCATCAAACCCTAACCATCTTCCCCCGGGCTGTGTGATTTATATTGAGGTGTGACTAAATTAAATTTACACCAATAATTGATCACACACTTGCTGGGGCGGATGTGGTGAAAGCAACACTAATTCAATTTCAAGGCAGGGCGAGGATCTTCTTCTGCTTGCCAATGCCCACCCATGCTCAGTATATTTGCAAGTAAATTTTGTTTTCCAAAGGAACATAATCCATCATAATTAATTGCCAGCATCGATTGGATTCATCATCCCCCTCCTTACAGCCCTACAGGTTATGCTTGTGTCGAGTGACTCGAGTCAACTACAGTTTGTACCTTGTTGTACTAGGCTATCCCCGCCACCATTATGTTTTATTTTACTTTAGCATTGCTAATCATCATTGTTATGGTTTCTTGTTCGGCAGTCTTCTTGTGTACTGTACTATACTTCATTCTACTACTCCTTCCAGAGTCTCTCTTAGGCGACTGCCTGTCTCATTTTCTGCAAATGCTACTGCCAGTGTCGACTGTACTACCACCACAACCATGGCATCTTGGGAAACCAAACCATCAGCACCCTGCAGCCATCGTTGTGCCTAAGTTTAAACATCAATCACAGGTAAGAGAAGAAGTTTGGGGGAGGCATAATTAATAATGGAAATTAATTCATTAATTCACACACCCACACCCTTGAGTCCAGTTGCAGACTGCATAGACTGGGAGGAGAGACTGACATTACTAGTAGGACAAGTCACTCAGTGAGGGTACCGCATCTATCTGTTCGTGTGTTACAAAATCGGCAGATTATTTAAATCAAAAACTGGCTGTGGCCCTGCAGCAGCAAAGGAAGGAAACCGTGTAAAGAGTAACTCCCCACAAAACATTTACATCGTATGCAAAGTTTATGTATAAATATAATTTAATCCCCTAACAAAATAAACTAATGTAAAAATCCCACAACACCTGACCCACCCTCTCCCTAACCCCAACCAATGTCCAAAAAGATAAAGAGTCCAACCAATGTCTGTTAAATTCAAAAATAAATTTGTCCATAAATATATAAACCCCAACTTTTCCCCAACGTAGCCCAATGCCCACCCACCAAAAAAAGGGGCAATCCAACGGGATCTCTATCGGTGGGCTGGCAGTCACTGGTTAATCTCCAGGACCTCCTTTACCTGCTCCTCTGGGCGCGCCATTCGGAGGAGCATGCAGCGCTTAAAAGCTTGACAATTGCATCCACAGGGGGGGGCAGCAGTGCTGGATGAAGTGCGGCGGGCGGCTGCCAGACCGCTGCGCTGTACCACTCGAGGGGCCTGGCTGGGGCCCGGGGCATTGGAGGAGGCTGCAGCTGCTGCCGCCTCCTCCTCCTCCTCCGCCAGAGCCAGCAGCCGCCGATATTCCATGCGGGTGGCCTTAAGCTTCCGGCGCCGGGCCATGGCTGCCAACTCCTTCCTGTCTGGTTTTGCTTTTGGTTGGGAAGGAGTAGCAATATGAAAAAAGACTATTGTAACCAATACTGTTAGCAAAACAGTAACACAAAATTAATTCTACACATAGTGGCACAGTAGCACTAGCAAGCACAGTACATAACATTTGTGGTATCTATGGACTCGAGTACACCAGTTTTCTTCTTCTCTCTTGTTTAGCTAAATTAAGTAACCTTGTTGTAGCCGGCATGCCAGCTCACTCAGCTTGCGCCCAAGACAAATATACTCGTGACGCAGACTCACGTTATTTTTATTTACTACTGTCTGCAGGTGGAGAAGCTGACTACACAATCATCTTATTTTTTCTATTATGGGTGGCACTGGCCATACTCTGTTACATCAAGGGCAACTGCTCAATTTCACTTTCACCCTGCCCTGACTACTACAACAAGGCAGATGATATCTGATCCAAATGATCATTGCTTATATATGGGACGACATGAGGTACTTTGTTTTGATTGATTGTGTAACCATGCAGCCGATAGGCCACCCATGGCAGTCTGACACAGTCGAAAATAAATTAAAATAGGTAGTGAGTGGGCCTCGGAGTCGGAGGGAGGCGCTTGATAACAACATACATACACAATATATATACTGTGCTCGCAAACTACTGTGAGTCAAGGGAGTATTCTGAAAATACAACTTCTATTGTCCTTGGCTTTGCTACTCTGGCGCGGTTTATTTTCTTTTACATTCGCTTCAAAGACTCTTCATCCAGTCACAGTCTCCATCTATGCTATGATGAATACCATCCAGGCATCCATCCATTCAAAGTAAACATGTCTATCATTCTTCTTAACCTCTCAACAAACCTTAGTTCATTTCAACAACAAACATTTATTTCTTTTTTTTAAACCACCACCCAGGCGTCCTTCCTTCCTTGATTGCCTTTGAGTTTGACCCATGAAACACCCTGGAGGATTCTTGCTATCGCCCATACAGTTTCACCCACCCAGGCAGGCATCTTTTCTTTCACCTTCCACGCATCCTTCAACCACCCATGCATCTGATTCCTATCAGCCACCTATGCATGCATCCCACGTATCCTTCTCTGCCAGTCATATATATTACATCTCGCCCGTCCTCCCTCCTTTCATTCTTCTTTCCCTTTTCGTTCAACCCATCCATCAAGGTTATCTGACTCTTAGTCTTCTCCATAAAACTTTCCCAGCTGAGTTGGAGTCAGATAGAAGAGGCCATTAGTTACTCAACTACTACTCCCACCGCTAATGCTATTGCTCTAATGCTAATGAAAGGGTGTCTGCTTTAACTGTTGTTCACAACAACTTAGTCTCTCTCAACATACAGTGTACTGTACAGCCTTGCAGCGAGTGTGTAACTATTGTCAATAAGTAAGGAATATAAGTATAACTTACCACCGCCTGCCACTGCTGCTGGCTCACCCACCCCTGTGGCAGCTGCCACATCCACTGCTCTCTCCTGGCTGGCATTGCCTGCCCCGCCGCTGGCCCCGGCACTGGTGGTCGGTATGCCTAGGAAAAACATGACACATTTTTTAGATGCCATATACACCTCCCCCTATTTATTCTTTTTCACTAGCAAGATTGAAAATAAAATTGTAAAATACATATATATACCACATACATCACTAGTACAAATCGGGTACTAGAGTAGAGTAGACACTAGTAGGAGTATGTCCTATCCTATCAAAAATAGTAAAATATCTGGTTGGGCATTTTGTTGGTGGGAATTGTCGAAAAGCCTCTCAAGATTAAGAAGACTAGAAGAGAACAACCCAAAGGACTGGACTCAGTGGCTAGAGCTATTGGTGAATCTGAGTTTTAAAACCTTTTAAATAAAAATAAAGAGTGGCCATCTGGGCAAGCTTAGCTACAGACAGACTAATATAGTAGTAGTCAGAGAGTCAGAGCAGAGGCAGTTGGAGGCAGGGATAACAAGAATTTAGAAACAGATAGTCTAGATCGAAGAAGATTTGGTAAAAAATAGAATTAGGAAACGGAAATAATAGTTCGGAAAAAATAAGGTGCAGTAAAAGTTAGGAAAATATATTTATTAATATTAACAACTGGAGGACTTACTGGGGCCAGCAGCAGAGCCCTCGGTAGAGGAGCGGTCCTGGGATTGGGAGACATCTTGTTGTTGTCCAGCTGCTCCTGCCGACTCTGACCCCGTCTTCTTGCCCCTGGGTGCTGATCATGTAAGATATAATAAAGAAAGAGACAAACATTGATCATTGGTGTGAAACAAATAAAATATTTTTAAAAATGCTCAAAAAAACATTTTTGGAAACAACAATTGCAATAAAATTGACCTATCCATTCTGATCAACTAGTAGTATCGCGGGATTCGCGGACCGTCTAGTTATTATTTATGAACACTAATCCAGTGTTCCATTCTGATTCCAGAATCCTAAGCCTAAGTACCACCTGTCCTAGCCCACCTATTCCAGATGGGCCAATTGTTCACTAAGTCTGCATTTCCATTTATTTTAGTCCTCAAAATGCATAGATGGAAGATGCATGCATACATTTTTGCATACACCAAATTGTTGCTGACATTCTGCTAAGCCTATTACTCACTCACTAACAAACTACAAAAGCTTCTGCTAAGGACTGGAGTAAGCAGCACTCAGCAGCATGTGACGTGACAGAGGATGCAACACGCAGACCGCTAAAAAATTACCAACTAATACTAAGTAACTAAGTAACTAAACTACCTATCAATCCACCACTATCTTAGTGACAGGAGGACAAAGGAAGGACTAGAGTCTCTCTAGCATTACCTAACTTAAGTTCTCTAAAGTAAACTCTTACATAATCAGCCCAAGCGAGCGCAAAGTTGCAAACAAGTAAGATTAGTAGCGCCGAGCACCTGTGTCTAGAAGAATAACAATCACAGAAGATTTTTAAACGTAATTTACCTGCAATGTAAGCAGCAGCATTCTTGCTATTCGGAAAAAAAATATATTCGCAATAACAGTAACACAGTCTAGAGAACACACAATACTACTAGTATTAGCTACTCACCATGCCCCACGACCTCAACACCTAGCAGGTCCAGCAGGTCCTGCTCCCGGTCCAAGATGTCTGACCACCGGTGGGTCAGCTGGTTACGGGTACGCCGGACCCCAGAGCAGCGAAACACTGCCGCACCCTCGCCCACCGGCGGTGACGCTCCTGGGTAGCGTACCCGGAGCCAGGCCTGCCGCCTGCTGCCAAGGTCAAGGGGAGGTGGTGCTGCACAAAAAAAACAAGGGCGGCCACCTCCGCCTTGCTAAAAAGGGACCGGGCCTGCACCCCTTCCGGGACTGCCGCAAGGAAGGCGGCTCTTCTTGGGCACAGGCGCCATTCCCTTGGAGCCGGTACTCTTAGCCATGGTTCTGGGGTGGGCGGGGGGCCAAAAAGAAAATTTACCAGTAAAAAATAAAGTCAGGGGAAGAGGTAGGAGAGTAAAAAAGGAAGTAATATAAAACAGTAGAAAAAAGTTTTAAAAAACGCAGTAAAAGTAGAAATAAAACGCAAAACATACACTTAGGGACAGAGAGTGATAAATAATAAATAAAAAAGATCAGAAAAACAGTGTAAAAAACAAAGGATTGAAACGATTGGAGAGGGATTGAAAAATAGGCCCCAGAACCATGCAAAGAATAGGAAAGCAAGATGGCCGCCCCCATTGGCGACTGCGTGGTAAATTCGCGCAATATTTCCCCCGAACACGTCATCCGCGTTGCCGAACGTCAAAAACATCTCGCGAGCATATGAGAGCACATGCGGAAAGTAGCCATTCCGCATACTTGCGTAACTCCGCGTAGCTTTGCGGAGTTTTTGTGCCGCTTCGCGTAGCCTCGCGTAGCGCACTTCGCCCAGGGTTACTTTAAACATATCATACCAATCTTGTAATGTCCGTTATTAGCCATCCGCAAAATTGGAATAAAAATTGTCTATGTAAATGACTTGTTCAAGTGCAAAAAAGCATCAAGTGCATAGTGCTCTCACATGACACATTATCGCATGGACATTTCGGGAGGTTCAAAAACCAACTACCCTGCAAAGTAAATGCTACCAAAAGTGCAGTGGGCTAAGGCGTTATTGAGTGAGATAAAATATATATTGTGAATTAATTAGGGCAAGATAAGGTTCCAACATTGGGCAAGGGGACATTAAAAAAATGTTGACTATAGACTGCAAAGTTTGTACCTTATTATAATGGGTGGTTGTACAATACTTTATGAACAAAGTTTTTATAAGCTCTTTTGAAGTTGGTTCTACAAGGTGTGGGTTAGTAAAGACTACAGGAACTCCCCTCTTCAAAAATGTCTGTCTCACATAAGAGAGCCAAGGGATCTGATACATATTATCGAGTAGTTGGCATTCCGTAAGGATTGTCCTTGAGAAACTTGCGTCTGGTGTATATCAGAACTTAAGCAATAACATTAAAGAGGCCACCTTAATCACATGGCAGATGTAGGAAGGTGTGCCCTGGGGTACTAATAAAATCCTACGCAAAAACAGTTTTTTACCCTTTGAAGGGTTTCAGTATTAATATTGCCCCAGATATACACCCTATAAAACCCCACAAGATACATTTTCTCCTATATATCTGTATTAGTTCTTTCACTGGTTTATGGCCTAGTTTGAAAGCAAATCTAAAGACTGCTTCAACTGCTCTGTGACACTGAAAAGATCTTAAATTCACAAGGTGCCCCCAGCTTACGGTGGAATCAAAAGGGGTACTAATAAAATCCAACGCAAAACAGTTTTCAACCCTTTGAAGGGTTTCGGTATAAATATTGCCCCAGATATATATCCTATAAAACCCCACAAGATTCATTTTCTCTTATATCTGTATTAGTTCTTTCACTGGATTATCGCCTAGTTTGAAAGCAAATCTAAAGACTCCTTCAACTGCTCTGTGACACTGAAAAGATCTTAAATACACAAGGTGCCCCCAGCTTATGGTGGAATCAAGAGGGATCCTAAACAATTTTTAAAAATGTAATTTCAATGACAGGGACAAATTCAATCAAATGAGGCCTAGATCTTATGGTTTTGGGTCCATCAAACATGAATGATTTGGAAAAATGTACTTTAAGGTCCAGATCATTCATAAATGAAATAGGAGCCAAGCAACAATTGAAACCATAAACCGATCTCACTGTAAGTACTCCGTCATCTGCATATAAGAGGATTGGGATAGGACGTTTCCCAATCTTTGTCATATCCTTATATTTAGAAGAAAGGTGACTCTCCTGCCTGTAAATATAGATAAGAAACAGCAAGGGAGCCAGTATACAACATTGTACCTCACAAAAAGGATGTACACTCCCCATTTGGGCCATAACGCACTTTTGCAGATGTTCCCCAATGTAGCCTTCTCAGTAATTTCAACAGTGCTTTCTTGACTCCCATATTTTCCATAATGGACTATAATTTGGAGTGGTTCACTATGTCTAAAGCACAGGAGAGGCCCATTATGCCATAAGATCAGCTCCTCTCTTGGCTTTAGTGTACTTTCCCAAGATAAAATAAGAATTAAGAGATTTTTCTAGTGTTCCAACAATGGGGCCAGAAACCAAATTGAATGTCAGAGAGGATATGATGTTTTTAGACACAAGCATCCAATCTGGATAACAGAACTCGACCCAGAATTTTAGTAGTCTAATCCAACAAAGAAATTGGTCAATAACAAGAAGGTTGATTCCTATTCCCTTTTTTGAAGGAGGGGTGATTATTGCTTCTTTCCAAGAACTAATAATTGGGCTAACAATTGCTGCTCTCAACACATTAGTCAATATCAGAGATCATAAAGAGATATTTTCTATAAAAACATCCATCGGGACACAGTTGGGTCCCAGTGCTTTCTCTAAGGGGCTCTTTTTAATGGAGCTGTAACTTCTTTAATGTCTACACATTGAATTGAAACTAATGCTGCTACAAATTCGAAATTTACTTTGCTGTCATTGTCACAATGTTGATTGTTCATACGGTCACCGCTAAAAACCTTTTGAGAATGTTCTACCTTAGTTGTCTGTTGGTTTTCAACAATCAGCTCTGGGACTTAAGTGATCTACAAAAAGAAAGGTGATTCACTATTTTCTAGATCTCTCTGCTAGCCGTAGTTATCCCTGCTGCCTCAAGGCCAGGTCAACTGCTTTCTTATACAGTCTGCTGGCATTTTTTATGTCTTCTCTGCACCTTGAAGTTGCTTTAAGACCTGTTTTCAATTGATTGCCTATGAGCTGTGCAACAAGCAGAATTAAACCATCTACACGTATGCGCTGTGTTTGTACCTATGGGAGCTCGTAGCATTCGAGAAATAGAAGTATATAACACACTGATGTCGCAAGTATTGGGACATGGATATTCATGATAAGTCAGACGTGCCCCTGATGCATTGAGTTTTTATAAACTCAGTAATGAATTGAGCAGGATCAACCCGTTCTCATTTAAGTCTCAATCCCTTATTTCTCAAGTAATCAATTTGCCCCACTTTCTTACTGTTACAGTTGCCCCTCCGATTTATATTAAGGAGTAAAGGTAGTGGGTTATGAACACTAGCACAGTTAGTAAAGATGCTAAATTCTGCCAGCAATGGGAAGAGTTCTGATGATATTAAAATAAAATCAATAGTACAATTTTCATACCATGATAGTTCAGCGTGTGGGGGCCCATTCCTCCTCCTAAATCGCTAGCAAACACCAAATTATATTTAAATATTGACCTATTTATGGCATCCCCATAAGAGGAATTCTCAAAGTGGGTTAGGTCCTCATCGTTTGTGTCAACAAAACCACAAACTGGCTTACCACTATATTTGCAGACATGGAAATAAAAAATCCCCTACCCTTACATAAAATAATTTGCCATGTGCATCTGGCTAGAAACTTTTCAATATGATCATAAAGATTTATCAGCAAAATATCAACAGGGCCTGGTACAGGCATATATAGAACTTGAAACCAAGTAATACACCATATTACTTCAGCATTCGTGAGCGAAAACTTGACCAAGACCAAGGACCCTAAGCCCTCCTTTAACCCATTGCTGAAGGAATTGGCGGGTTACAAAGAGTATGGTACCCATCAATGGAAAAAGTGTCTTTTATCCACAGCTCTTGAAAAAAGACAAGATCATAGTTACTTATAAAATCTAACCAATCTTGATTAGATAGTTTAG
This sequence comes from Calotriton arnoldi, assembly GCA_963921515.1. Classification (NCBI taxonomy): domain Eukaryota; kingdom Metazoa; phylum Chordata; class Amphibia; order Caudata; family Salamandridae; genus Calotriton; species Calotriton arnoldi. Next base: position 253,124 of record CAWUFW010012160.1, on the reverse strand, counting down.
TGCGGCTAAATTCTGGGAGAGCTCTTTAAGATTTTTCTGCCACAGTGCCTCCACAATATCAGATGTGGGGGCAAATTATTCTTGTTCAGATTCCTGCTCAACAGTAGGTGCTCTGGTAACTGAATGTGACATCAATGCCTCAACCAGGGAATCTGCAGTTAGAAGTCAGTCATTATCTTCTAATTTATTTAGAGGTGTAAATCAGTTCCTAGTTTCAATATTTTATGTTTGTAGCTTCAATCCACATAATTTCTGTTTTAAGGTAGGATCGGCAGATATTTGAGGGGTTGGAGGGATCGAACTGTAAAAATAGCATAAAGCTGGGCACGGACCAGGGAACTCCTCAAATGGGTCAAATACTGCAAAAGATTTCTTACGACTAAAGGATTAAAAAAATTATTGCAACCCAACCCCCTTCACAAATTTCATATAATGATCATTGCATCCTAACCTCATTACCAAGAGGATTTCTCTAAATAGATCACAGGAAACACAGAGTTAGTTTGTAGCCAATGAACCATCTTATCTATTAAGTTGTATCAATTTTCCTTCTTTCCATTAGGTAGAGAATGGAAACCTTCTAACACAATAACATATATAGTACAATATGGGGGGAGTTGAAGACAAGACTTATTCCTTGTTTAGTTCCTACTGTTAACCTGCAGAATCGCTTGTGACTGACTTGTTGCCTCATACAAATCTTTACCACTGTATCTCAAGGAAGGACCAATAGGAGCATTCTGCCTGGCAATCTCAGCCGCTTGAATGTTGTAACAGGTGTTCCTCACACTTCAATTTGTTGTATGATGGACTGACATGAAAGGCACACTGCTGATTTGCTTGGATTAAGGAAAGATGTTTTAGCTCAGGGTCTAAAGCTTATCTATGATTTCCAAATGGAAACCCATGACCAATTCCTCTAATTTCACAAAAGATTTGGAAATATGATCCCTGGATTATCTTCCAGGGTGTTTAAATTGGGTTTAGCCACATACCCAACACACGCACTCTCAGGCAGGATAGTACAGAATCACTGACATATTATCGATACCACAAGATCAAAAAACAAAAATATTGAAAAATAAAGATCGTTAACAAAAATATCACCTTCCTACACCTCACTAATGAAGCCACAAACATCGAGAACACAAATATCATAGTAAAAAATATAAATTTTTACTTGCATCTAAAACACAAACATCTGAACCCAATTTATCATTACCTTTAAATGAACATATGAAATTTCAAAAATAATTATAATTTCTTCAGATTAGTATAACTATAACTGCTGAATTTCTATGGTTTTGCGTGGGTAAAATGTCAACCTAACTATAACATCCTTGTAACATTTGTTTTTTCCAGTCAATTTCTATGTTTTTTTTAATGTAATTTAATATACAATTACCGTACAGTTATAGAACCTTTGGCCATGCATGGTGGTAGTTGGCCTGCAGCCAGGCCCTGCGGCCAACCCCCCCACATGCACTCAACCCCAAGCTGCGCACCACCTTTCGCCATGCCCTGCAGGGGTTTGGCGGGTGAGTGGGTGTATTTTTTTTCATTGTGCTTCAGATCCGCAGATTCATCGCAAAGTTACACTGTGGGCCACGCTAAGTCCTGCAATGGATCCATGGATTGGTGAATCAGCCCCCCCAAAAATTTGGGGCAATTTTTTCCCATGAGGGATCCCTCAGACCCTTCCATGTCCTACGGACACAGGATACCTGTATCCTGACCCTTATGTGTTTTCATACTTTATTTTTCCCTCCCCAGGCCAAGGGACAAAGAAAATGGTGGCCACAAATTTCCTGTCAGTGTTCTGCAAGCCAATCAGGGCCTTGCTTTTCGCCCGAATCCGCGGATCCCCCGTGAGTAGGTCATCGAACGATTCCCATCCCTAGACATACAAATTTATTTTTCCTTTAATATCTCCAAAACTACTTTACATATGTACACCAAATAACAAAAAGCACAATCTGGATTCCAAGATCTAGCTTTCTGGCAAATTTGGTGTAATTCCTTTCGGTTGTTCGGGCTGTAGCAGTGTTTAAAACTTGCAAAATCCCCATAGAAATTGAATGGGGAAAAAGCATTCTGGGATCCCCCCTTTTTCTCGGCCCACTTGACGAATCACCCCGAAACTTTCCAGACAACAGCTGAACTAAATTGTGTACTAGTTTTGAAAATTTTGTGAAGATTCATCAAACAGCGCCAAAGTTCTTAGCAAAACAAAAAACTCTTTGGGCTTGATACACAAAGGCAATCTGAGAAAAAAAAATTACTTTACAACTTTTTGTATTCATAGAGGTCATTTACGAGTCGTATCTTTACGTCTGCAGTCAGGCCGGAATCTCCGGCTCAAGCCATACTCTCCGGCTCGGGCCAGAAACTCCGGCTCGGGCCAGAAACTCCGGCTCGGGCCGGATGAAGTATAAACAATAAGCAGAAACGCAATTTTTACAGAAAGAACATTAGGAACGTGAGACAAATGATAGAGGAGGTCATGAAAATCAGTTTAGGCAGGGAAAAGGATGTGGCCAGACACTATATCACATCCCAGAAAGTTTGCTCCTGTGCATCATGGTACATGCAGTCCACAATTTGCGCTCCCCTCAGTGTTGTCTGGATTTGATATGAATCGCAGGCATCAGCACAAAAAGGCGGGATTTACGGCGTCTCTGGCAGCAATATATATATTTATATATTCATTGAAAAAAACAAAGTTTACAGAGATGTTATAGTTTGGAAAAAGAATTTAAAAAAAACATTATAGTTAGGCTCAGATTTCACTTGTACAAAACCAGATACATTCAGCAGTTATAGTTACCTGATCTAACTGTAACTTACGCCCCCCACAATGCACTGCTTATGACATCACTTATTACATCACTCATGACATGGTCAGTGACATTACTGATGACATCTCAAATAACATCACTTATGACATCACTGATGACATCTCAAATGACATCACAAATTACATCACTGATGACATCTCTGATGACATCATCCTGTGAGAGTGTTTGGTAAATATTTCTTAGTCTTAAAGCTTTATACCAAGCTACAGCATAAGTTAAATTACTATTCTTTCTGTACTAGTAATTAGCCATACTGTTTCTAACATATCTCATCTGAGCGGCTGTGTGACTGTCTGTATCAGTGTGTGAGTGGATGTCTGAGTGGCAACCTTGGTGTGTGAGTGGGCGAATGGATGTGTTAGTGGGTATGTGAATAGCTGTATGGGTGAGTGAGTGGCTGTACTGGAGAGTGAGTGGATGTGTGAGTGGCTGTATGGGTGAGTTAGTGGCTGTGTGAGTGCCTGCATGGGTGTGGGAGTGGGTGTGTGAGTTGCTATATAGATGAGTGTGTAGCTGTTTGAGTGTGTTTACAGGTAAGTGAGTGGGTGTGAGTGGCTATATTAGAGAGTGAATGTCTGTGTGAGTGGCTATATGGGTGAGCGAGTGGCTATGTCAGTGGCTGTATGGGTAAGTGAGTGGGTGTGTGAGTAGCCGTATTGGTAAGTGAGTGGCAATGTGAGTGCCTGTTTGTGTGAATGTGTTGGTGTATGAATACCTTTATGGGTGAATGGCTGTATGAGTTTTGTTTGGGGTGATTGAGTGGGTGTGTGAGTGGCTGTAAGGATGTATGACTGGGTGTGTAAGAGTCTATGCGTCTGTAGGACTGGATGTGTGAGTGGCTGTATTGGTGAGTGAGGGGGTGCATTGGAGGCTATATGGGTGAGTTTATGGATATGTGAGTGGCTCTATGGTTGAGTCATTGGTTGTGTGAGTACTTGTATGGGTTGGGAATGGATATGTGCACAGTTGTGTGAGAGGGAGTGGGTGTATGAGAGGTTTCATTGGGGTGTGAGTGGGTGTGTTAGTTGTTCTTGGGATGATGTCATCCGTGATGTAATTTGAGATGTCATCAGTGATATCATCCATGATGTCACTGACCATGTCATGAGTGATGTAATATTTGAGGTCATAAGAAGTTCATTGTGGCGGTGTAACTTTTAATTTACTTGTTTTAGGAAAAAGACCCCAGTGGGCCAGGTCCGCGGGGGCATGTCTGTAGATTTTAAAATTAAATGATGGGGTTCACAGGGCCCCCATCCATGGGCATTTCTATTCAATAGTCATAAAAATATAAGTATGGTCCATCCCAAATGTATGTTGCCAACAGGTATGGTGCAATAATCGTTTGTCAAGTGTTGGTAAAGTGAGATTGAAGTGACTACAACTACCATGAGGCCCTGTCACTCCAACTATAGCCAAGATGCTAGACTCCTTTTGCCCCTTCTCACTTGTCTGCCAAGTTACAACTGATCTTCACTCATCATGGACTGTGCAATGTACATACAATGCTCCACTCAGATATACGTCTGAATACTTTGCTTAATGGTGTCCTGGTCTCATCGACTGAAACTATTGATGGCATAAATGACACCATAACTACAGTGTACCCCTAATATATGTGAGCCATGAAGGAAACTCAGCTGATTAACAGTAGCAGGTGACCCCTTGACTCTGCACTTCTCACATGATGAAGAATGCTGAATATATAACCAAGCTGGGTGTTTGCCTGTATTAGGCCTTGGAATGGACAAATACACATGTTATGACTACACTGTGTTTGTAGCAGAGTTTTGGAGATGACATGTCTATCCCAAAAGCCAAATGCCACATATCTGCACATTAAATGAGCTGATGAAATCTACTACATCTATTGAATGTTTACAAATATCTAGTAACCAATTTCAACTCCACGCAAATAGATGACACTACTAATCTCTATCTATTTTATTCCATTCCAGGTCGCTATTTACTTTGACACAAACAACGTGGATGTAGATACCTCACTTCCACCATTAACAATGTATTCTATTTCTCAACAGGTTGATCCACCACTGTACCTGCTCAACAGGTTAATCAGCCAGTGCACCTGCACAGAGGTTCGAAACCGAACAGAGTTCCTCTCCATCCCAGTCTTGAAGATGTGGACCTGGATGACTCTCCTGGCCCATCTGGTCAACATGAGAAACCCTAACAGTGGGGCTCACCACGCTCACAACACCTCTCACCACAGCTGTAACAACACAGCCAACCACTGCCCCCCCAACCAGTGCACCTAGCACAGTCAGTACCATCCTGTGCACCCCAGTCCTGGATTCTGAGTTGGCTATCACCACCCCAGTCACAGAAGAATCAGGGCCAAGTGGGAGGGTGCAGTGTGTGCCAAAGGCACAGGCCAGTGGGGGTAGGCATAGTGGGAGAATAACTGCAGGCCCGCAGAGTGAGCAAACTAGGAACACCGACATGCAGGCTGTCATCACCCAAGTCCTGGGAGACTACAAGGACTCCCAAAGTGTCATGGGTAAGGTATTGACTGAAATCTGGAAAATGAAGCATCTGCAGAGGGACACATAATAGGAGGTTACCAGCATACACACTGAGGTGGCCGGAATCTACACCAAGGTGGCTGGCATGAACACCAATATGGCCTCCTTGGTTGGGGTCCTGCGGGACATCAACACCACCCTCTGTGTGACTTTCCCACCTGCATCTACCCCTTCCTGTGGTCCAAGTACATCCAGACCGTCAACATTTGCCACAGCCACAAGAAGGGAGGCCTTGTCAGAGGACGACATGCCTGCACGTGCCCCTGTCTCAGCAGCTGCGGATCCCCCTTCTCTCAGAAATATGGGACGTCCACCCAAAATTCCAGGAGCTCAGGATGACAAGACACCCACCATGCCAGGAAGAAACCTTGCCCCTAATGTCCTCCTGTGTGTGCTACACATTCACTTTGTGGGCTATTCCTGCCAACTGTTCCATATCTGATGGGAGGAGTATGTTGTACTTTGGACTCCTGACAAGTTGTACTTTACTACAATGGTTTCATCCACCCATGACTGATGTCATGGGTGGATGTTTGTTGTCACTGTGTAATATTTAGTTAATTTCTTGATCTTATCCTTGTCCACTTCATTGAAAACACAAATCAGTGTCTCATGTTGTAATTCTCACATATAACAATGTGAATGTACTACCATGTGAACTTTGCAATGTCAAAACTAGGGATTTCTGGAAACATGGGTATGTTGTATGTAAACATTGTCCAACTCAGGATCACTACCATGTCACAACAACACATACATACAAGTGTCTGGTCTGAGAATATCTTTATTCCATTGTTCAAATCATAGACTGACATGATGTCAGAAACATAGCAAATAAGACATGATTCAGTTATTTTGTGTCAGTGAACATATAATTAATTGCAGACTTTCACAACATGGAAGGAGGAGATACATCTGACAATATCTTACACAATAGGCAACAATAACTTAGCTCTACATCATCAGCTAGAGCCATGTTGTCTACCTCACAAAGGAATCCTACATCAAATGCACCAAAAAAAGACACATGTCAGTACAATAGTTTCTGACCACAGGGCCATTTTAATCTAGTGTTGCTTGCATCTGGTGGAATGTCACAAACAAATGTCAGTGATGTGCCACAAGCTCTTTGGGCTACAATGAGGAGGCATATCAACAGTTACATACAGTTCATACACAATGAGGATTTAGCCAATGTAAAGGCAGATTTCCATGATTTGGTCCCAACATAACATTGTTTGGATCACGTGATAGAAAACATATTGCATTAGGAGCAACACACCACAAGGAACAAGTCCAATGGAAGCCATGTAACTTCCATCCTATGGCTGTGTACGCTGTCTCGGTACCGGCTCTGTACACCCAAACCCTGTGACAGACATTCCCAGGAACAATCCATGTCCAATTCATATGGCTGAACAGTCTCATATCTGCTAATGTCACAAATCTGAAATGTCCAAATGAAGATGCCAAGGTGAAGGAATCTAAAACAGACCAATACAAAGAGATTAGCTAAGAAAACATACATATGATACACATCACATTGTCAACCTTTAGAGAACACAGGCCAAAACAACATTTACAGCTGAACATTCACAACACAAACATCTTTCCCTAGATATTTCCAGATCCATATATTCCTAATAATAATAATAATAATACAGCCATTTATAGAGCGCAAACAGCTACCTCCAAAGAGGTGTCCCGGCGCTATAGCAGCAGGTGGTATGCGAGGATCACGCAATGGCCGAGGCTTCCAGGCCATTAGTCTAGGTTAAAGAGCCATATTTTTGCTGCTTTCCTGAATTGTGTTTCAGAGGCAATATGGCGAAGGCAGTTGACAGGGAGTTCCATAACATGGATGCACCAAGCATGAAAGATCTGCCACCCAACCGAGCTTGCTTGACTCATGGGGTGCAAAGCAGGTTCTGAGAATTAGACCTCAGTGAGCGAGTCTGTTTGTAGGCGCCAAGCCTCTGTTTCAAATAGCTTGGGCACGTTCCATGGATTGACCGAAAAGCTAAGGGTAAGGCCTTAAATTTAATTCTATTGGCTACCGGCAACCAATGTAGTTCCTTGATATGCGGAGAGATAGGCTGCCAAAAAGAGACATGTCTAATTAATCTTGCAGCTGCATTCTGAACCATTTGGAGTTTCTTAACAAGGTAGGCTGGTAAGCCCAAGTAGAGGCCGTTCGCGTAGTCCAGGCGGGAAGTCACTGTGGCATGGACTACGACCCGGCGGCAATTCTCTGGCAGTAGATGTAAAAATTTCCGCAGGTTTCTCAAACTGCCGAAGCAAGCAGCTGTCACCTGCTGAATTTGGGCCGAAAAAGATAAGTCAGCCTGCCACTTTACTCCCAAATTTTTGGCAATGCCAACTGGAGTGGGGGGTGAACCCATTTGCACCGGCCACCAAAGGTCTGCAGCAGGGAGCTGGTTTATACCAAAAAAACATCACTTCCGTTTTTTCGGCATTAAGTTTGAGTTTGTTGTTATTCATCCAGTGGGCAATATCTTTTAAACAGCCCTTAAAGCTCTTGAAAGAATCTTCCGACTGTTCATTAAAGGGAAATAACATGCTGGGTGTCGTCGGCGTAGGAGATCGCCTTCACGCCCCAGTTGGCTATCAGAGAAAATAAAGGGGCAAAATAGATATTGAACAACAGAGGGCTTAGGGCCGACCCCTGCGGCACTCCGCACCGTAAGTGCTTGCGATCGGACTGATGCGGTTGTAGAGCCACCCTTTGTATACGCTTATGGAGAAAAGACTTCAGCCAAGCCAGGGCTGTACCCCAACCCCAATGTCGGAAAGACGTTCAACCAGTATTGCATGATCCACCGTGTCAAATGCCACTGAAAGATCCAGGAGCACCTGTGTTAGACTTGGCATCTTTTGGCGTGTTTCCCCTGACTTTTTGCTTTCTGACCTCCTGGTTTTGACTCTGTTTTTGCTGGTGTAATGATTCTGCGCACTTTCCTCACTGCTGTCCGGTGGGAAAGTGCAAGTGCTCCTGTATAAAATGTGTTATGGATTGGTGTTTCCGTGATTGGCCTATTTGATTTATGTGTCAGTCCCTTGTAAAGTGCACTGAAAGTGCCAGGGCCTATAGATCAAATGCTGTTGGTGGGCTGCAGCACTGGATTGTGCCACCCACGCAAACAGCCCATAAAGTGTAACTCTGGCCTGCCATTGCAGAGCCTGTGTGCAGCCTGGGGCTGCCATGTCGACTTGGCAAGTGCACACACTTGCAAGTCCCTAAACCTTCCCTTTTCTACATGTTAGTCACCCCTAAGGTAGGCCCAAGGTACCCCTGTGGGCAGGGTGCATTGTATGTGAAAGGTAGGACATGCCCTGGTGTGTGTGGCATGTCCTGATAGTGAATTACAGCCTATTTCGTTTTTCACTATTGCAAGGCTACCTGTTCCCCATAGGCCAGAATGGGCAGTTCTGATTATTACAGCTTATAATCCTAACTGACCTAGGGAACATGGTAGAAATTCGAGTTTAGTATGCCTGGACTCAGAATGATAAAATGCATCTTTTAGTGAAGTTGGTTTTAACATTCTGTGTTTGAAAATACCACTTTTAGAAAGTGGGTATTTTCTTGTCTAACCATCCAAGCCTGCCTCTGCTAGGTTGTGTATTCCTTGTCTGGAGTGTGAGTGACAGGGGCTGGGGGATGCCAGGAGACAGGGTGAGTCAGCACAGGGCTGAATGGCAAGATCTACATGTAGATGGGTGGGAGGAGATGCACCTGGGACCTGAATAGGGCTGGGCCTTCCCTCCACAATGCTGGCTCCACCTCCTGTGGTGCGTCTGATGTCCCTGGCCTGCACTGTGAAAGGAAAGAAGGAGACTTGTCAACAAAGTGCTCCAGGACTGACCAGAACTGGTTTGGACTAGGCAAAGGCCTCTCTGCCTTCAGAGAACAAAGAGAAATTGATGATAAAAAGGGGGACCCAAACCCCAGAAAATTAGAACTCTTTTGGATCAAGAAGACTGCCAAGAAGAAGAGCTGGAGAAGCTGTGAGGAGGAGCTACCACTTTGCTGTGTGCTTTGCTGTGTTGGCCTGCAGTGGCTGCTTCTGTCTTGGGCAGTGAAAGGACTGGAACTGAACTTTCTGCAATCTACTTTGTGAGTGTCTCCAAGGGCTTGAGGTAGAGCTTGCCCCCTGTTCAAGAAGTCTCAGGAACAGCAAAGACTTCAAGTTCTTCTGCCCTCAGCACTGGGGACTGTGTGTTTTGTGCTGCAACAGAAGAAAAGCAACTCGACGACGTTGACGACGCCGCTGCCGACTCCGTGTCCCGACGGCACCGCCGCAACACCACACCGCGACCCTGGTCTCACCGACGACGCCTGCTGACGCCGCCACGGAGCCGCTGCTCGCACCGCGACATGTGGGCACCGCACTCCGCACCGCTTCATGACGACGCCGTGGCCTTCCCGACGATGCCGCTCCATGCCGGACTCGACGCCGCTGCTTGCACCGTGGTTCGGGGGCACCGCTCGTAAGTTACACGAAGCACCGCCCTCATCCCGCACCGCAGCCTTGGCCCACCGACGCCGGTGCCATCGACTCCAAGTTCGTCAGCCGACGACAGCGCTTCAGCAACGACAACGCAGCTGCTGCACCGTGGCCTGCCAGCACCGTGACGAGCACCGCCTTCATCTCACACCGTGACCCTGGTCTCACCGACGATGCCATCCGATGCCGCCACCGAGCCACTGCTCGCACCGCGACCTGAGGGCACTGCACGCCGCACCGCTGCACTTCGCACTGCAGCACCCGACGCCGGCCGATGCCAGCGCTCCTGACTTCAACAGAGAGGAGATCGATCTGCAATGCGTGTGACTTCGAGGGCCCGACGACGCCGCACCGACCTCCGGAACCGACGCCTGCGGACGCCGTGTGTTCGGAAGCTCACCGCGAGGTCATCGACGCCCTGCATTTCTGAAAGGTACTGTGTGCGGGTCTTCCCGACACCGTAGCTGACCCGCGACGCCGCGGTCAGCCAGAACTGTTTGGATTTGTTTGTTCACGATGCCGTGATAGCCCTGGACGGAGCTATCGACATCAAGGAACTGTTTTTAAGGACATTTTGATAACAGAAGATTTTTAAAGTACTGTACTGTGGATTTTTATCGTATTTGGTCTTGTTTAAAGTATATAAAAATATTGGATATTTTTCTAAACTGGTGTGGTGTCATTTTGTAGTGCTTACACTGTATTACTGTGGGTTATGTGCAAATGCTTTACACACTGCCTCTGGAATAAGCCTGACTGCTCGTGCCAAGCTACCAAGGGGGTGAGCAGGGGTTATTTTAGGAGTGTAACTCCCTTACCCTGACTAGGAAGAAGGGTCCCTACTTGGACAAAGGTGCAAGCCCTTGCCAACTAGAGATCCCATTTCTAACATTGGTTGTCAGCGGTGAGGATAGGACTTGTGTTTGCACTTGACTTACAGTGATTGGTGTGCACTACTACCATATCGCAGACCATTACGTACCACATACAGGTTCTTTTACTTGTTGGCCTATTTTTGATCTTGCCAGTTTGAACTTACTACTTCAACATGCCTGAATCAATAGTATTATCAATTGCATCAGTAGAAATTGCCTTTGAGGAGGATCGATTGGAAGCCTACAATTTCAAGGAGTTAAAATCGATTTGCAAGAACCTGAAAGTCCAGGTCAGAGGCCTCACCAGGAAGGATGAGCTACAAAAGGCGCTGAGGGCCTGGGTAGCAGCCAGAGGTGCCAGTGGGCAATCTGGTGATCTCAATGGAGAGGTGGAGGAGCCTGTTCCTAGGGTAGAAGTGCTTTTGGGAGGGGGGAACCCTCCAGGCCAGGCAGCAGTAGTTTGTCCCCAGAGGAGCTGGAGGACAGGCGGGAAGTAAGGAGGTTTGAATTGGAGAAACTCAGAATAGAAAGTGAGAGGGAAGAGAAAAGAATAGCCATAGAGGAAAGGAAAATGATACTAGATCATGAGAGAATGATCAAGGAGCTGGAGCTAAAGAGTAGATCCGGTTCAGATGGTGGCAGCAATTCTTCAGCACACACAGACAGGATTGTACACATCCCCAAGAATGTAGGTAAAGAGTACAAAAAGGGTGATGACATACAAAGGTGGTTTCAAGGGTACGAGTCGTCTATTCATATGAATGGGGTCCCTGAGAGGAACTGGGGAGCGGGGTTGTGGCCTCTCTGTCCAGAGGAAGCTAGGGATACTCTGATAGCTTTGGGTAAGGGGCAGGACCTCACCTATGCTGACATGAAAGACGCTCTCCTCACTAGATATGGGCTCACACCTGAAAAGTACCGGGATCAGTTTAGGTCCAGTAAAAGTCTGAGGCCAACACTTGGTTGGAATGTGTGGATATGTTCTGTAGGTCGCTGGATGGTTGGGTGAAGGGCAGTAATGTAACAGATTTTCAGGGGCTCTACAATTTGATTGCATGGGAGCACTTGTCTAGTCTATGTTTTGCAGATCTGCGCCAGCACCTAGTTGATAGTAAGCTAACTGACCCCAGGAAGCTTGCTATGGAGGCGGACCGCTGGGTGAGTACCAGGGTCCACAAGAAAGCGTTTGGGGGAGACTCAGCCAAAGGTGGGCAGGGTCCCCAGCAGAAAGGCGGGGGGACAAGGGTAAAGCACAGGAGTTCTCTAAAGGGCCCCAAACTAGTACCCAGGGTAAAGGTTCCCAGCCCCCGGTGATAAGAAGAAAGGGGTCTCTACCGGGAAGCCTGTTGAGACCGGCCCCGCAAGTGTTATGCATGTGACCAGGTAGGTCACTTCAAGGGGGACCCCAAGTGCCCAAAGAGGACACAGCCGCCCACCGGTGGACAGTCCAAAGTGTTGGCTAGTGTAGCGCTTGGGGAGGAGGGGTGCCCACAGGAGGGTGGGGATCCCGCAGAAATGACCCTTGTCTCACTAGGAGACAGTGAGATGGTCCCAGGAAACCAGGTGCCCCCTAACACAAAGAAATATAGCACCTGGGTGACCATTAATGGGAACAGGGTAGAGGCTCTCAGAGATACTGGAGCCAGTGTGACCTCAGTCCGGTGTCACCTGGTCTCTGAGAAGCAGGTAGTCCCAGGGGCATTCCACCAAATAGTTCCTGTAGACAACTCTGAGTGCCAGTGTATGGTGGCGCAGGTTCCCTTTGAATGGGGGGGGTCTCAGGTCCCTTGAGGGTGGTTGTGAGCCCTACCATACCTGTAGATTGTCTGCTAGGTAACGACCTGGAGCAGTCCTTATGGAAGGATGTTGAGCTCAGGTCTCACTTGGAGATGCTTGGGTTGCCAGAGTGGGCATGCGTGTCTACTCAGTCAATGGCAGCCAGAAAGGGTGATCAAGAGGACTTGGAGCCTGGAACAATGGCCCAAGTCCCTGCCAAGAGAAAGGGCAGGGGGCACGGGAAACCAGCCCCCAAAGTTCCCACGGACCGGGAGGAGGCGGACCTCGAGGGGGACGCCCCGGTGCCTACAGGGGAGCAGGTAGCCGAACTGGGAGACATCTCTGAGCTGACCCATTGGCAGCAAGAAGGGGTCCCACCAGGGAGGAGTTCTGCAGGGAGCAGAGTGAGTGCCCTACTCTGGAGGGTCTGCGGCGGCAGGCTGCAGACCAGGCAGCTGGTAATCAGTCCGGGTCACATCTGATCTACTGGGAGAATGGTCTCCTATACAGTGAGCCTAAGGTTGCTGAGCCTGGGTCAGCCCGTGTGCTGGTGGTACCCCAGCGCTTCAGGACCTTCCTACTGGGTCTGGCTCATGACGTGCCTTTGGCAGGACATTTGGGGCAGGACAAGACCTTTGACAGGCTTGTCACCCACTTCTTTTGGCCCCAAATGCGAAGGCAGTCAGATGCACACTGTAGGTCTTGCCAAACTTGCCAGGCAAGTGGCAAGAGTGGGAGGAAGGTCAAAGCTCCTCTCCAACCTTTTCCTGTTGTTGGAACACCCTTTGAAAGGGTAGGGATGGATATTGTGGGGCCACTGGATCCCAAGACAGCCATGGGCAACAGGTACATCCTGGTCTTGGTGGACCATGCCACCCGGTACCCGGAGGCAATCCCTCTCAGGACAACGACGGCGCCAGTGGTGGGCCGGGCGTTAATGGGGATCTTTTCCCGTGTGGGATTCCCCAGAGAGGTGGTTTCTGATAGGGGGACCAATTTCATATCCAAGTATATGACATCCCTGTGGAAGGAGTGTGGTGTAACCTACAAGTTCACCACTCCTTACCACCCACAAGGAAACGGTCTGGTGGAGAGATTCAACCAGACCTTGAAAGGCATGATCAAGGGTCTAACAGAACCCATGAGGCGTAAGTGGGACGTCCTCTTGCCATGCCTACTCTTTGCATACAGGGAGGTGCCTCAGAAGTCTCTTGGGTACAGCCCCTTTGAGCTCCTGTATGGCCACCCTGTCAGAGGACCTCTGAGTTTGGTAAAGGAAGGCTGGGAGGCAGCTCCCAGGAAAACTCCCCAGGATGTGTTTAGTTACATGCTGGCCTTTAGAAACCAAACTGCCCGCTTCAGGAAACTCGCTCAGGCGAACCTGGAAGCAAGCCAGGAAGAAATGAAAAGGTGGTATGACCAGAATGCCACTCTGGTCGAATTTCAACCTGGGCAAAAAGTGTGGGTCATGGCCCCAGTGGAACCTTGTGCCTTGCAGGACAAGTGGACTGGGCCATATGAGGTGGTGGAGCGCAAAAGTGACGTCACCTACCTGGTGGATTTGCAGGCTCCAAGGAACCCTTTGAGGGTCCTTCACGTGAACCGCCTCAAGCCCCACTTCGAGAGGTCCGAAGTGAGTATGCTCTTGGCGACAGATGATGGGGTGGAAGAGGAGAGTGAGCCTCTCCCTGACCTCCTGTCTACCAAGGAGCATGATGGGTCAGTAGAGGGTGTGATCCTCTCCCTTACTCTGACTCAGGAGCAGCAGGAGGACTGTCACCAGTTGTTGGGACAGTTCGCCCCACTGTTCTCTCTGACCCCCGGTGTTACTCACTGGTGTACCCATGATGTGGACACTGGTGACAGCCCTCCTGTGAAGCACAAGATTTACAGGTTGACTGACCGGGTCAGGGCCAGCATCAAGGAGGAGGTCTCTAAGATGTTGGCGTTAGGGGTGATTGAACCCTCCAACAGTCCTTGGGCCAGCCCAGTGGTCTTGGTCCCAAAGGCTGCTGCACCCGGTGCCACTCCAGAACTCCGGTTTTGTGTGGACTACCGTGGGCTCAATGCCGTCACCAGGACTGACGGGCACCCCATCCCCAGAGCTGATGAGCTCATTGATCGGTTGGGAGCTGCCCGGTTCCTCAGCACGTTTGATTTAACGTCTGGGTACTGGCAGATTGCCTTAACCGATGGGGCCAAGGAGAGATCAGCATTCTCAACCCCAGAAGGTCATTACCAATTCCGGGTGATGCCCTTTGGGTTGAAGAATGCCCCTGCCACCTTTCAGAGGTTGGTCAATCAGGTGTTGGCTGGGCTGGAGGATTTCAGTGCCGCCTACCTGGATGACATTGCTGTGTTCAGTTCCAGCTGGGAAGAACATTTACAGCACCTTGAGAAAGTGTTGAGGGCTCTGCAAGGTGCAGGCCTCACGATCAAGGCCAGTAAGTGCCAGATCGGGCAGGGTTCTGTGGTGTACTTGAGACACCAGGTAGGAAGCGGCCAGGTGGCGCCCCTACAACCCAAGATTGACACCATTCTGGCTTGGGAGCCCCCCAAGACCCAGACCGAGGTGAGAGCCTTCCTAGGTCTCACCGGCTACTATAGGAGATTTGTTAAGGGCTATGGCACCATCGTTGCCCCCTTAACAGAGCTGACTTCTAAGAAGCAGCCCAGGAAAGTGGTCTGGACTGAGTCCTGCCAGAAAGCTTTTGATGCCCTGAAGGCAGCCATGTGCACGGCGACCGTGCTAAAGGCACCTGACTTCTCCAAGGAATTTGTTGTGCAGACTGACGCTTCAGAGCATGGTGTGGGAGCTGTGCTCTCACAACTGAACGAAGAGGGCCTGGATCAGCCTATAGTCTTCCTTAGCAGGAGACTACTCCCCAGGGAACAGAGGTGGAGTGCCATAGAAAGGGAAGTTTTTGCTGTGGTCTGGGCACTGAAGAAGCTGAGACCATACCTGTTTGGGACTCACTTCCGGGTTCAGACAGACCACAGGCCCCTCAGATGGTTTATGCAAATGAGGGGTGAGAATCCAAAACTGCTGAGGTGGTCCATCTCCCTACAGGGAATGGACTTTACGGTGGAACACCGTCCTGGTACAGAACACGCCAACGCAGATGGTCTGTCCAGGTTCTTCCGCCTTAGTGAAGAGAACTCCAATGGGGTTGGGTAGTTCTCCCTACTTTCAGCTGGAGGGGACATGTGTTAGACTTGGCATCTTTTGGCGTGTTTCCCCTGACTTTTTGCTTTCTGACCTCCTGGTTTTGACTCTGTTTTTGCTGGTGTAATGATTCAGGGCACTTTCCTCACTGCTGTCCAGTGGGAAAGTGCAAGTGCTCCTGTATAAAATGTGTTATGGATTGGTGTTTCCATGATCGGCCTATTTGATTTATGTGTCAGTCCCTTGTAAAGTGCACTGAAAGTGCCAGGGCCTATAGATCAAATGCTGTTGGTGGGCTGCAGCACTGGATTGTGCCACCCACGCAAACAGCCCGTAAAGTGTAACTCTGGCCTGCCATTGCAGAGCCTGTGTGCAGCCTGGGGCTGCCATGTCGACTTGGCAAGTGCACACACTTGCAAGTCCCTAAACCTTCCTTTTCTACATGTTAGTCATCCCTAAGGTAGGCCCAAGGTACCCCTGTGGGCAGGGTGCATTGTATGTGAAAGGTAGGACATGCCCTGGTGTGTGTGGCATGTCCTGATAGTGAATTACAGCCTATTTCGTTTTTCACTATTGCAAGGCTACGTGTTCCCGATAGGCCAGAATGGGCAGTTCTGATTATTACAGCTTATAATCCTAACTGACCCAGGGAACATGGTAGAAATTCGAGTTTAGTATGCCTGGACTCAGAATGATAAAATGCATCTTTTAGTGAAGTTGGTTTTAACATTCTGTGTTTGAAAATACCTCTTTTAGAAAGTGGGTATTTTCTTGTCTAACCATCCAAGCCTGCCTCTGCTAGGTTGTGTATTCCTTGTCTGGAGTGTGAGTGACAGGGGCTGGGGGATGCCAGGAGACAGGGTGAGTCAGCACAGGGCTGAATGGCAAGATCTACATGTAGATGGGTGGGAGGAGATGCACCTGGGACCTGAATAGGGCTGGGCCTTCCCTCCACAATGCTGGCTCCACCTCCTGTGGTGCGTCTGATGTCCCTGGCCTGCACTGTGAAAGGAAAGAAGGAGACTTGTCAACAAAGTGCTCCAGGACTGACCAGAACTGGTTTGGACTAGGCAAAGGCCTCTCTGCCTTCAGAGAACAAAGAGAAATTGATGATAAAAAGGGGGACCCAAACCCCAGAAAATTAGAACTCTTTTGGATCAAGAAGACTGCCAAGAAGAAGAGCTGGAGAAGCTGTGAGGAGGAGCTACCACTTTGCTGTGTGCTTTGCTGTGTTGGCCTGCAGTGGCTGCTTCTGTCTTGGGCAGTGAAAGGACTGGAACTGAACTTTCTGCAATCTACTTTGTGAGTGTCTCCAAGGGCTTGAGGTAGAGCTTGCCCCCTGTTCAAGAAGTCTCAGGAACAGCAAAGACTTCAAGTTCTTCTGCCCTCAGCACTGGGGACTGTGTGTTTTGTGCTGCAACAGAAGAAAAGCAACTCGACGACGTTGACGACGCCGCTGCCGACTCCGTGTCCCGACGGCACCGCAGAGGGCACCGCCGCAACACCACACCGCGACCCTGGTCTCACCGATGACGCCTTCTGATGCCGCCACCGAACCGCTGCTCGCACCGCGACCTGTGGGCACCGCACTCCGCACCGCCTCGCTTCACGATGACGCCGTGGCCTTCCCGACGACGCCGCTCCACGCAGGACTCGACGCCGCTGCTTGCACCGTGGTTTGGGGGCACCGCTCGTAAGTTACACGACGCACCACCCTCATCCCGCACCGCAGCCTTGGCCCACCGACACCGGTGCCATCGACTCCAAGTTCGTCAGCCGACGACAGCGCTTCAGCAACGATGACGCCGCTGCTGCACCGTGGCCTGCCAGCACCGTGACGAGCACCGCCTTCATCTCACACCGCGACCCTGGTCTCACCGACGACGCCATCCGACGCCGCCACCGAGCCGCTGCTCGCACCGCGACCTGATGGCACCGCACGCCGCACCGCTGCACCGCTGCACTTCGCACCGCAGCACCCGACGCCGGCCGACGCCAGCGCTCCTGACTTCAACAGAGAGGAGATCGATCTGCAACGCGTGTGACTTCGAGGGCCCGACGACGCCGCACCGACCTCCGGAACCAACGCCTGCAGACGCCGTGTGTTCGGAAGCTCACCGCGAGGTCATCGACGCCCTGCATTTCTGAAAGGTACTGTGTGCGGGTCTTCCCGACACCGTAGCTGACCCGCGAAGCCGTGGTCAGCCAGAACTGTTTGGATTTGTTTGTTCACGACGCCGTGATAGCCCTGGACGGAGCTATCGACATCAAGGAACTGTTTTTAAGGACATTTTGATAACAGAAGATTTTTAAAGTACTGTACTGTCGATTTTTATCGTATTTGGTCTTGTTTAAAGTATATAAAAATATTGGATATTTTTCTAAACTGGTGTGGTGTAATTTTGGAGTGCTTACACTGTATTACTGTTGGTTATGTGCAAATGCTTTACACACTGCCTCTGGAATAAGCCTGACTGCTCGTGCCAAGCTACCAAGGGGGTGAGCAGGGGTTATTTTAGGAGTGTAACTCCCTTACCCTGACTAGGAAGAAGGGTCCCTACTTGGACAAAGGTGCAAGCCCTTGCCAACTAGAGATCCCATTTCTAACTACCAGCATAGCTGAAGCCCCTGAATCCAGCACCATCCTTATCGAGTCTTCCACCTCTAATAGCGCAGTCTCTGTGCTAAAGCCAACGCGGAAACCAGATTGGGTGTCGTGCAGGATGTTGTGGCTCTCGATGAAATTGGCCAGTTGACGCTGCACTACCTTTTCTAGCATTTTTGCTGGTGCTGACAGCAGAGAGATCAGTCTGTAATTATTAAATTCTCCTGAGTCAACATTAGGTTTCTTCTTAGGGGGAAGGATAGTGGCATGCTTCCATAAGTCAGGGAAGATGCCGGTGGTAAGGGAAGTATTCCAAATTTTGGACAACACATAGGTGGCAGGGAGTGCCAACTCTTTCCACAATTTAGGAGGGCATGGGTCCTCCGGTGAACCAGACTTACAACCCTGGATCGCAGCCAGTGCCTCCTTCTGAGAAATAGGAGTAAATTCAGAAAAGAGAGGCACCAGTGCTCTCCTTACCCATCGCATCTGATTTGACTGTTTCAGCTATGGCTGAAAATGAATTGTAGACCTTGCAAATTTTATTATCAAAAAAGACCGAGATTCTCTCCCACAGTGCTACAGAGGGCTGGGCGTCAATCACCAGTTCACGAGGTTTAAGAAAGGAATTGACGACCTTAAAAATAGCCTTAGCAGGTTTATTGGTGTTTTCAATACGCTTAGCTATGTAATCCCTCCTAGCATCCTTCATTAATTTGTACATTTCTTTCAAAGATTTCTTGTATATCATTTTAGCAGTTGTATCATAGTCCACCCTCCATTGTCGCTCCAAGCGCTTACACCTGCTTTTCATTGCCCTAAGTGACTCTGAGAACCATGGGGCTGAGGGCGATTTCCTCATAGATTTAGTGACACTGGCTGGAGCAGTGGTCTCTACTGCAGCGGCGATCCATCTATTTAAGGCCAAAGTGTCTGCATTAGGATCCATAGATAATAGAGGTTGGCTGGCCAGCAAAACTGGACCTAAAAACTCAGCCGTCAGTTTCTTCCAGTTCCTCTTTAAAAAATATCGAGAACTTTCAGGCAGATTGGGTTTTGCCAAGCTAAAGGAAAAAGGAATTAAGCAGTGGTCAGACCAAACCAGCTGGCTCGGCGCTTCCATTTTCAAGGATGGGATATTGGAAAAAACAAATCAAGGGTATGCCCTGCTCTGTGAGTGGGAAGTTTAACATGTTGAGGCAAGTTAGCTGCGTCGAGAGAAGAAACAACCTGCGTTGCCTGAGCACAGGTAGGATCATTTACATGCAGGTTAAAGTCCCCTAATGCCGTAAAGTTAGAGAACAATAAAGATTTCTGCGCAATATAATTGCAAAGTTCCAGGTGTATATTTGGCAGGCAATCTGGAGGTCTATAGACCAGCAGGCCAGCAAAGGAGGTAGTAGGGTTAATCTTAATACAAAAATTAAGACCCTCAATCACATCCATATTCGACAGTGCTGAGGACGCTATGTCCCAAGAATCCTTTAAAATAATCGCAACTCCCTCTCCTCTTTTGTCTCCCTCCCTATTCGCGCAGCATATTTTAAAGCCAGGTGGAATAGCTAATGCCACTGCTTCTAGGGTATCATCCTTCAACCACGTTTCTGTCAGAAACATAACCTCAAACTCATTTTCTGCCAGTAGTAACCATAAATCCTCCGCATGCTTTGGCAAGGATCTACAGTTTATAAGGCCTGCCCTGATCTGTTCAACTTGCTTACTCAGCTCCCTTTTAACATCTATTGAGCCTAGGTGACAAGCCGTCTCTCCTAACACCCAGTTACACTCAGTGCATGTGCTGGGGGATGCCTCAGTTGCCAGATTACAGCTGTGTGCGTTGGAGCAAATTTTATCATTAAGGGCTAAAAGATCATGCCTAGACCACTGAATTACCTCATTGTTGGGCAAACGGGCAGCATGGCTGGCGCTGGCCACCATCCGGCCGCGTACGGGCGCAGATGGGCTCGCCTTTGGCACGCCCGCTGCGCGCATCCGCTGCACGGCCGAGCACACATGCGATCTAAATACTGCCCCCGGTGGTGGAAGTGAGGGAGTCAAGGGTGGAGCCACGTCCCTCCACACGAACAGCACCAAGCTGCGGTGGAACGGGGACCGGCGAAGCCGAAAGTGCAAGTGCGTTAAGGTAACCAACTTAAAAACATTTAAAACACGTAATTAGAATCAGCAGCAAAATTCAGAGTCAGATTAAAAAATTACAGCCTGGAAACAGTAGGAACTCTGGTGACCTTGCCTTCCGGCGCGCTGCCACCTATCGCTGTGCGGCCGGGTACACAGGCGGTCTAAATACTGCCCCCGGTAGCGGAAGTGAGGGAGACAAGGGCGGAACGACGTCCCTCCACACGAACAGCACGAAGCTGCGGTGGAACGGGGACCGGCGAAGCCAAAAGTGCAAGTGTGTTAAGGTAACCAACTTAAAAACATTTAAAACACGTAATTGGAATCAGCAGCAAAATTCAGAGTCAGATTAAAAAATTACAGCCTGGAAACAGTAGGAACTCTGGTGACCTTGCCTTCTGGCGCGCTGCCACCTATCGCTGTGCGGCTGGGCACACAGGCAGTCTAAATACTGCCCCCGGTAGCGGAAGTGAGGGAGTCAAGGGCAGGCCAAGTCCCTCCACAGAACAGCACCAAGCTGCAGTGTAACGGGGACTGGCGAAGCCGAAAGTGCAAGTGCGTTAAGGTAACCAACTTAAAAACATTTAAAACACGTAATTGGAATCAGGAGCAAAATTCAGTGTCAGATTAAAAAATGACAGCCTGGAAACAGTAGGAACTCTGGTGACCTTGCCTTCCGGCGCGCTGCCACCTATCGCTGTGCGGCCGGGCACACAGGCGGTCTAAATACTGCCCCCGGTAGCGGAAGTGAGGGAGTCAAGGGCGGAGCCACGTCCCTCCACACGAACAGCACCAAGCTGCGGTGGAACGGGGACCGGCGAAGCCGAAAATGCAAGTGCGTTAAGGTAACCAACTTAAAAACATTTAAAACACGTAATTGGAATTAGCAGCAAAATTCAGTGTGAGATAAAAAAATTACAGCCTGGAAACAGTAGGAACTCTGGTGACCTTGCCTTCCGGCGCGCTGCCACCTAGTATGTAGCATGAACATCCTCATCACTACAGGAGTTGCAAAAATAGTCAAAGCCATGACATCTCACACCATACTTACACTCAGGAGAAGTAGTTTTGGATGAGATCTTGACACAAGTCAGCTACTTCCTCTTTACCACTTTCATCATTTGACATTTTTGGTTCCTCACCCAGTGGGTCTTCATGGCCTTCATTCTCTGTGATGTAAGGGATGTTCCGCTGCTGGGCAATGTTGTGGAGCATGCAGCAGGCCACGGTGACCTTACACACCTTCCCAGATGAGTAGAGGAGGACTCCCCCAGTCTTGTCCAGACATCTGAATCTGGCCTTCAGGAGCCCGAAAGCCCGCTCCACTGACCACTGTGTTCTTCCATGGGCCTCATTGAAGTGGACTTCCCCTGACGTAGTTGGATTTCTCAGCGGTGCCAACAACCCTGGGTGGTTGGTATACACTGAGGGCCCGATTCACAAAAGTAAACTGAGACGAAAGTCTAACTTTACGACTTTTCGTATTCACTAAGGGCATTTACTAATCGTAAATGCCCTTCGTGAATAACAAAAGTTGAACTTTATGAATTTCGGTATTCACAAATGGTATTTATGAGTAGTAAATGCCCTTTGTGAGTACCGAAAGTCGTAAAGTTAGACTGTTGTCTCATTTTACCTTTGTGAATCGGGCCCTGAGTCTCCTAGTTGGAAAGTAGACAGAAGTGCAACGATGAGTTACACACTTTCAGGTCATGCTGCCAGACATCACCCACACAAAGACTGGACAGATCACACTTACCTACAAGCCAGGCCCTCTCCAGTAGTAGTTGTTACATCAGCTGGTGTTTGCTGCTGTTCTGAAGTATGAAGGAATCATGGGCTGATCCTGGAAACCAGACATAGATGTTTGTAATGTACAAATCCACCAATTTAATGGAAGTGCTTCCTGTTGTGATACACATGTTCCCTGGCATGTGGTGGCACTAAGGCAATATGTGTGCCATTACTGGATCCAATAACATGTGGGATGTGACCAAAAGTGTAGAAATTTGCCTTCAGAGTGGCTTAATCCTTAAGTCTGGGGAACTGGATGTAGATAGACACATGTCTCAAAAGTTCTGCTATCACCTCTTGGAGTACATGACTGAACATCGGTTGTGACATTCCACCTGAAATAGCAACAGTGAATTGAAAGGAACCTGTGGTCAAAAAATGCAATACAGAAATGAGTTTCACAAGTGGTGGGATTGATGTAGGATCAGTGATGTGAGGTTTTAGGTCAGGCTCCAACTGATGACATAAAAGCAGGATTATTTGATGATTCAAACAAAACCTCTCTATGACATGTCTCTCTTCCATGGTCTGAAGATCTGGAAATGGGCGGTACACTGGAGCCTGGCATCTCCTCCCTCTTCCAGGGTACTTATGTGAGGAGTAACACAAAAATGTATTTTGGTTACTGTGTGCAAAGAAACAAATGTGAAGAGTAAGGCAAAAATCATGTGTCTGAGCATTAATGCTTCATGAAGCATTACACATTTCACATCATGACAAATCTTGAACATCAACCAGTCATCCCAAAGGTGACCTTCACAGGTCTGTAACAGAACTGTGCACATCATCAATTCAGAAAATGCAAATTGCTACTACAGTGAGGGTAGCATAATATTTCATGTGAAATACCGCCAACCGCGGTGTACTGTGCGCCACGCACATTTTGCCTATGCGAGCAGTAATGCACTACACAGTTGAAGTTTTGTACTGGACATTACATGGGAACTGAGCATTTCAAATGTAAACATGTTTGCCCTCATTTGTAGTGGTGATGACTCACTTAACTCCCTCTAATACAGTTTTCCCAACCACTAACATGGCAGATGCCTGAACTGCTAATAGGACATATCGAACATACGCCGTCTGCGGAAGTGGACCGCGCGGTGGGCAGTCGCTTACACGGCAGACACAGCCACAGGCTAGCATTGATGATAGTGATGGTCGCTGCCCAATGGCTGTGTGCAGCGATGCTGATGAATGTGTACGTGGCTACATGCGCGCGGCGGCTGGAAAACAAATCTCACTTGCCTCCTGACACTGCTCCTATCAACACGTCATCCATTTTAGCTGCTGTTTGCCACCTCTGAGAGCAATCATGGCATGCCCTGTAGGGGAGAGGGCCCGTCCACTAACTCCAGATGTGCTGGATGCCCTGGTGAATGAGGTTCTTCCCCTGTATGCTCAGGCCTATGGCTCACCAGAGGAATAGGTATGTTTCTCAAATACATATTTAACTTCATTTCACTGCTTCCTTTCTATTCCCAAAGGCTACAACGTGCCTCTGAGTGTCAGAGTGTAAGCATTTTATTGATTGCATACATTGTGTGGCCCCTACATAGGGCACACATGTAATGGATTATGGGGCCATGGACTTTGTGGAGAGAAGGGCATCATTGTAGTGTGTGATAAGGGTGAGTTCTACTTGTGTTACATGCATATCTGTATGCAGGGCTCAAGTTCATAGTAGCTACAAATAGTTCTCAAATCACATCATAGTATATGTGCATTGTTATGTATAGGCTTCACACCATGAGCCATGACTGAATACTGTTATAAGCATTTGAGGATCATGTTAGCCAAGTGCACCATCCCACAGATCACTCAGCCCACTTTAGACTTTGTAAAATAGTTGTCTGGGAAGTAGCTATACCTCACAGAACCCTTCAGAGTACCACTAGTAGCCCCAATGACTGTTGCATGGATAATATGAGGCATGGTTACTGAGGTGATCCCCTGACCTTTTTCCCATTGACCCACAGTGCAAATGTGTGTCTGTCACTAATGTCCCCTTACTCACACAGGTCTGCTGACACTTTTCTAATAGTGTTGCTTCCACTGTACAGGCCTATTGCACATCTGAGACATTAACAGTGTAGACAGTGGGTTACTTTTGAATAGATTTAGAAATGTGAAACATCTGCTTGGCTACAATACTCCCTATCACACAACACATACAATGGTATGTTGATTGTCATCCCTGTTAAAGCACCACATATGGCAAAAGGGGTGTCCTGTGATGGCAGTACAAATAACACAAACGTATTATGACTTACTAGGATATTCCAATAAGTAGTCCACATGCTCAGAGAGGTAGTTCTCAGTGTCACATATACAAGCCCTTACCTTGTGAGCTTGGTCTTCGGATATTGTGTATACTATGGTACTCGCTTCTATGGACCATATGCATCAATGCAATGGGCCTGGCAGGAAAGGTGCCTGGACAGTCATGCACAAGTAGTTTACCCTTCCGAAGGTAAAAATTGTGTGTTGTGTGCCATGGTATCTCAAATCACATTCCATGTAGGTTGGCCCTGGCCTACATGATGTTAGTGGGCTGCCTCAGTCAGTGTAGGTCATGACCAGGGTTGCGGTTAGTCATCAAATGACCACAAAAGTGTGTTTCCATGCTTTAGTTGTGCTTAGTATGTGACATGGTCACATGCAATATGTTGACTCTTGATGAAGGCTTGTGCTAGATGTCAACGTGATGTGTATCAAGCTCACACCTATCCTCAAACTTCCAGTTACAATCTGTTTCTACAACTATTGCATCCATACAGGTCAACGCCCATCAGAAGAAGTCCATTTAGAGAGCCATCGCCTGGAAGGTGAAGACCCTGGAGGTCTTCAACCGCTGTAGTGCCCACTGCAGAAAGAGGTGGGATGACCTGCGGTGCTGGAATCAGAACATCACGGAGGTCCAGCTGGGGAAGTCCTCCCAATGTGGAAGGGGCGCGTGCCAGACCTTGACCCCTTTGATGGCCCGGATACTGGCAGTGGCCTACCCAGACCTTGATGGGCAGTTGATTGCCCAACAGCAGCTACATGGGGGTGAGTACTGGCCAGAGTCATACATGTCATATTGCCAACTTTGAGTATTACAGACAGGCATTTCACCACCCATATTGGTGGTGGCCCATGTGCCACACACAAGATGAGTCATTGTTAATGTATGTTTGGTAGTAGGTGCATGCTGCTGTGGCTCTTGTCTTTCTGACCTGGAACAGAGCAGAGCCCTGTCCACATACAATTCTCTGCTTTTGAACAGACACCTGGCTGTGTGAAGTGAGCAATCATCTCATGTTCTCAGTAAATCTGGGTGACAATTTTACCACACAGGCAACATGTCTTGCTTGTGTGAGGAGTGATCTACCCTCACTACTGTGTCTCATTTGATGGTGGCCTTATTGCATGTGACATGACATAGAGTGCACAGTATATGCAGTGACTGTACAACAGTTCCCATTGGTAAGCACTGATTAGAAAGTAAAATGAGAGTAAAAAGTTCGCTGGTGCCATCAGCATTAGTGCTTACATATGGCCAGTGTGCATCTGCCAGTTGATGTTTCATCTGCAATAGTGTTTCAATACACTCATTCACTGACTGGTGACATGCATGAGGGAGTGAGATCTAGAACTGTGGGATCAGATGCGAGTGTCTACACTGATCCTTACAAGGCAATCTGAGTATGCATTACCAAAGAGTGGTGTGGCGTGCCTGCCCATTGGGACTCTGGTGATACCACATCATCATGTCATAGATGTTCGGGGACACCCAAAACCTTAAAAGGTGTATTGGGCTTGTGGATATACAATCTATGACTGGCGTCATCACCTGTACCAAGCAGGATTGGGAATGTTCATATGGAATGTTTTGATGTGTGAATTCAGAGTATCTATCTCCCAAGTGCTTGGACCTCAATGTTTTCAGGGAACTTTATCTAATAAATGTGATGCATAGCTAAACTACATGTGTCCAGCCTTCATTTTACTTTTCAGGCAGTGGACATATGATGTAATGTGGAGTCCAAAGTGTCATCAGTGTGCAATGAGCATTTGCATGTGACATGATGTCTGCCACAACAGTAATTGATGGTAAATTGGTGTTCAACTTGACCTTCATGACATCATGATGTGTTATGAGTAATAGTTAGATTTGTTTGACTCTGGGTCTCATGTGAGCATTGTGTAAATCTCACACTTGCATCCATCCTATTTGGTTACATCTTTTTACAATGGTATAAAACAAGTGCCAACATATGCAAGGTGATCAACTATCCTGGTATGGACATAAGAATGGAGGAATGCAGGCAATTCCATCAATGCTTTTGGGCCTGTCTGGGGTTATGATATGAGTGGACCCAACTGTTTGCAGATTATGTAGCATTCATGCATGTGCTCATGCTAAATTTGAAGCCTATGGAGTGAACCATGAAAATGGTGTGATATGTGGACTTCTTCAATGTTTTCTGTTGATTTGTGATGGTCAGGTGTGAAAACGCAGTTGCAATAAACCCATGTTACATGTCATTTCAGATACATCCAGGGCAAGCAGAGGAGACAGGGGCAACGTCAGTGGGGACAGAGCTGGGCACAGCGGTTCTGGATGTGAGACATCCTCGGAGTCAACCTCCGGTGGACACTCCTGAGTGGTGGCGGACCCAACAGGATTAGTTCCACCTTCATCCTTAGCCGCCATCCCCAGTTCTATCGCCACCTTCCCTGTTGACCCCCCACAAATTGGCCGTTCCTGCTCCCGTAAGTGGGTAGCAGTCTTCTTCTCTCCAGGCACCTCAGCCCCTGCCCCTGTTAGTTCCGCTGCCCTGAGTGAGGAGGCTATTAACTTCCTGAGGAGCATCTCTGTGGGTCAGACTGCAGTCCTAAATGCCATCCAGAGGCAAAGCAGCCAGTTAAACCAGATGGATGCCTACCTGGAGGGCATTCATACTGCAATGTCTGGCCTCCAGAGATCTTTTCAGGTTCTGGCCTCCTCGCTCACAGCAGCCCTTTTTTTAACCCATCCCAACCTTGCACCCCCCTTTCTGCCCCTTCCCCATTCAAATTCCCTTTTCCTATCCCAAGCATACACACACCTAAGCATGCACACACTTCATCATACACAAGCACCACACACAAATGCAAGGCATCAAAAATACTCAAACATACATTCACACAGCACACACTCACCTCCCTCACCACCGCACAATCCCCAGCATAAACCCAAGCACTACAGCAGCACATACAGAGCCCTCCACAGACACACCAATACCTGTAGACACCACACCCACACCCACAGACCTCTCTACAACACCCAGCATTCCCGCAGATACCACACCAACAACCACAGATTCCTCCATAACACCCAGCATTCCCACAGACACCACACCAGCCACAGACCCTCTAGAACACCCAGCATTCCCACAGAGACCGCACCGCCACCCACAGACCTCTCCACAACACCCAGCACATCCACATCACACACACCAAAAAAACACAAACGCTCACAGTCACCCACACAACAGACACAAACACAACACACATTGCAGACAGCAGACCCAGCTCGAACTTCCACTCCCTCTTCCTCCCAAACCCAAATTCCATCTTGAACACACTACCCATTTTCCCCATGCGGATGTCATGTTTGCACTTGCCCCTCTGAAACCTGACACCCCCAAAGTCTCAAAAACCTTTCCCAAATCTAAACCCATCTCTTCCACCTCCTACACCACCCCTGAAAAGAGCAATCCCACCCCGTGAACCCAGCCCTAAAAAGAAAAAAACATAAAAACCCCTCCTGCATCCAAACTCATCCCTTCCACTTCCCACTCCACCATGAAAAAAACATCCTCAGACCCCTGAACCCAGCCCTAAAAATGAAGAAAAAAAAAAAACCCTCCCAAAGATAAACCTTCTTTCCTACTTCCCACTCCACCCCTGAAAAACAGCATTCCCACCTCCTTAAACCCAGCCCCAAACCCCCAAAACCCGAGAAGATCCCCCACAAAACTAAACCCGCCCCTCCCTAAACCTCTACCCCCGTTCCCAAGTACCATCTTTGAGGTACCTGCTATGCCCAATGGTTGCCCCTTTGTGAGGAGGTTCCCTGTCAGTGTCAGTAAGGGCAAGCTTGTGGCACAGCATTATGCTGTGACACATGTACACTGAATGGATTGGCCATTGGCCTTTGTTTATAATAATCCTGTTGTGAAATTCCTTCATTAAAATAATTTCATAGTTTGGAAGACATTGGTTCTGCCATTACTTTTCTATCTATTTGGTGTTATTTTTGTAGTTAGTGATGTGTGACTGCACTTGTGTTTGTTTAATCCCTGATTGCTGATACCGTTGTTGTCGTTAGTATGATGTGACCTTGGACCCAGTGCTGGAGTTGCACAGGACAAGTGGAAATGTTGGATGGATGTCTATGTGGGATTGAATCCAAATGGAGCTGACATTGCATTGGGTGTTATATTATATGGTAAGTAATTCGGCCTGGCCACTGTCAACATCATTGAGGTTGCACTTCACCCTATGATGTAGGTTGGATATGTGTTTGATGTGTTGAACTAAGATATTTGTTGATCCACACATGGAGGGTGTTAACTTGTCAAACCTTTATGTAGTTCTGCATGGACATGCGTCCATTTCCCTGTGTGTACCTTACAGCTCCTTTATCTAGGTTTGTGCCAAATGCTGTTGGTGCTGGGTTTACTTTCATAAGTCAAACTTATCCATTGCCTACACATGCATGGCACTTGGATATGCTATTGGTTGTCCCTGATATACTTCAGTTCCCAGGTCCAGTGCACATGGAGTTTGTCAGGCATGTGCAAAATGCACTGTGCCCCAGGGCCCGATCCTTTCACGGTTCCCCCTAATAGAAGCATGGCTATCTTGCAGAGATTGCTTCCACTGTGCCCTTAGAATGGTTCTCATACTGTTTCCTTGTAATCCCATTGACAGACATTGCCTTTTCATCTGGGTGATGTGTAAGAGAGTAGCAGAGAAGACGTGTTTAAGTTTAATGACACATCCATATAGATGTTTCTTTGCCATCAAACAGGATATGTGCAATGTGAGTGAGTCACATTCACTATAGCATATTAGTTAGAGTTGGAGTGAGAGGGCCTCATGGTAGTTGTAGTGACTTCAATCTGACTTCACAAACACTTGAGAAATGGAAAGCTGCATGAACAGTGACCATCAGTAGTAACATGGCAGACAAGTGATAAAGGGCAAAATATATGTGTGACAGAGAGTAATAGCTGTGATACTGATGAGGAGATGCTGTTGTAGAACATAAACAATGCATGCATCTCTATCACTGTATATAATTTGCGAATACATGTCCATTTGTGTACAATCTGCCTCTGCAGTACAAGAGTTTTGGCCTAGGAGGGTATCCTACAGATACATTTTTGATTATTCTTATGAATTAAGCCCAGACAGGGTCCCTGTAAACGTGTAAATTACTTAGGGACCCCAGTTCCCTTCCCTGGGCCATGGCTGGGCATCGTTTGCTGTGGAGTCTATTGAAACTGGTAATTGTATGACTTACCGTCGGTTTCGTACGCGACAGAGTGGATTTTGAACGTGGTCGATCAGGTACAGCAGCGGCAGGAAGTGTCGGATGGGCTCCATGATGGCAGAAGATGTGTAGAGGTGGGTAGAGTTGAGTTTCGGCCTTGTATACCTCCCTTGCCGCCAACTCAGATGTGTTAGTTGGACCGCCACGGTCATGCCTGCTGTAAAGTAACCAGTAATTGGTCCAGCGGTTTCACTGGCGGTCCGAGCCTCCCACTGCCTCATTGGCCCATTCCGCGGCCGCCGTAGTCGGAGTTGGCTGGAGGTGTCAGCTTTCGCCAATAGTCCTTGCAAAGGCAATCTGACTATCTCGTAATACAGCGGACAGACTGCCGAGCTTGCGACGGTCGGACTCTGACATCGGGTGCCATAGTTCACGGACTGCTAAACTCATAATAAGGCCTTAAGTGTAGAATATGCAACAAGGAGTCAATTTGCCTTTGAAATAAAATCAATGATAGCAGTAGCCTATGTCCCCGAGGCAGCTAACCACTACAATTTACTAATATAGAGCACTTTCTACCAACAAAATGTACAAAAACTAAGTCCCTTAATGTATTATTTTGAAGATACTTGGGTTGACAGACTACAGACGCCAACCCAAATTCCAAATACCATTTGGAATGTCTATGACAGCACCTTAGCACAGGAGGCCAAAGCAAACAACACAGTGGAAGGATGGCACAACGACGTGCAATCCACACTATTCAGAACCCAACCTACACTATATACTTTTATAAAAGCACTGCAAAAAGAGCAAAGAAACAAAACAACTATGAATGGAACAATCTATAACACAAATTGCACCGACAGAAACCAAAAGAATATACAACATGCTACAATTTAAAGTAAAACTCTTTATAAACAACAAAGGAGTCGATTACTTAGCAATAATATACAAAAGGATATTGTAAAATAAATAGTAACATACAAAACATGATAATATAGCCTTAACCAACATGACAAATTATTTTTACATAAACAATAAACATGATATTTTATTACATTAGTCAAATTATTAAATAAAACTCCCATCTTAAATTAGACTGATACAATAAACTAATATATACATTTTTTATATTAAAAACCCAAACCTCACGAGCCAAAAACCTGAAAGAACAAACTCAATCCAAACAATATAATATAATATCACATAAAATACACATTTCCAAATAACAATCACATGATAGTTACACAAATAATGAAATATGACAGTTCCCACCAAAAACAAATACATGAAATATGCCTTACTGTTTCGTAGCTGCAGAACATCCTCTGTATCCATGTAGTCAAA
This sequence comes from Calotriton arnoldi, assembly GCA_963921515.1. Lineage (NCBI taxonomy): Eukaryota > Metazoa > Chordata > Amphibia > Caudata > Salamandridae > Calotriton > Calotriton arnoldi. The sequence goes on along the minus strand of CAWUFW010012160.1, from coordinate 221,964 downwards.
AAGTATAATCCACCCCAAAAGTAAAAAATATATTCCAAGAAGCCCCAAAAGAATGCACAAATAAAACAAATCCAATAGAGATCCCTTGAAGCAATCCAAAGAATCTAGGAGCCATAAAAACCCCAAAAAGTGTTTAAAAAATGGAAAGATCTCGGAAACTTGAACAAAAGGAAGTCAAAGTTTAAAATATTGAATTATTATAAACCAAAAGAGATTTCCTTTAAAAACAAAATGGTAAATCCAAATGCCCATAAGACACATTCGTTGAGAAAAACCTGCAAAGTAAAACAGAAAACCCACCCGCAAAAAACATTAGATTCCCAAAAGTACATATATATTATACTGGGGGCCTTATTACGAGTTTGGCGGTCCAATGGACCGCTGTATCGGTGGTGGCGGTCCAAGCGCAGTGAGCTCAGCAGTCTGACCGCCGTATTACGAGTTGAGGGATTGGCTTTGTGAAGACCACTGCTGGACCGGCGAGACCACCAGCAGATCACCAACCGCCGGGTTCGCAGTCAGGGAAAGGCAGCCACCATAGGGCGGTACAGATGAGCTGCACCGCCGTGCGTATTACGAGTTGCCTGATCCATGAGTAGACCACGATGGTCCAACCACCTGCTTCAAGGTGGCGATGATGAAGGATTTGTGGTGTGTACTCACCCTTTTCTTCTTCTTCCAGGCAGTTTATGACCTGGATCCTTTCTCCTGGTCCCCCCTTCACAGCAGGATCTTCACCCCAAGGATTACGATCCTGTTTGGAGAGATCTTCAGGTGAGTTCTTTTCAAACCATATACCCACTGCCAGGACTGCCCACATATGGGCTGAACCCTTGTAAGGGTTATATGTTATTTTTCCACATATCATCTGACACATATGCAGTCAAAATGCACACACAGGCATCAATATATTTATGAAAAAACTCACCACCACTGCAAGATCCCCGCCTCCACACCGCCAGCCCCATGGGCTGCTTGCGGGGGCGGACGTAGTCCTGCGGCGGTTGGACCCCCAAACTCATAATAAGGCTCTTAGGGCATTATTACAAATATGGCGTACTTGCGGTAGCGGTCCAACCGCAGTATTCAGAGTGTGGCATTTCCACCGCCTAAGGACCGACGTATCCACTGGGGATCCAGGATCCCGCGGTGGTTGCACAGCAGAAGCGGGCAGCAATATGCTGCCAGTGCTGGTGAGGCCTCACCTTGCATATTATGAGTTGCCTGTCCACTACCCATTTCAAGGCAGTGAGCACGCCACGCTCAGAGTTGTTAGGACAACAGCATTGGAGCAGCCCCGCTGAGTGACTGCATAGTTACAAACATGATGGTCAGTGCACATGAGAGCATCATTGCGGCCAAGCCGTGCATTGCTATAACTACGAGCAGGCGTCCCAGTAATCCGAGTCACAAACGGTTCCATGACAATGGCCAGGAGCTCAAAGACCAGCACGATCTTCAGCCAGCCGCGTAACCGTGTTTCCATGACAACAGCTGCGAGCATCTAAGCAGCCTGCCCTGTTGTTTATTGAGGGTTTCCAGCCGTGTGAGAATGTCTCCATGAAAACGGCCACAAGCATTTAAGCGTCCTATTCAATTGTGCATTGAGCATTTCCCTAGACAACTGTCAGCAGCATAGCAGCCCGCGTATTAAATTTTACTCGGCAAAGTAGTTTGGGTTCGAAAACAGTAATCGGACTACTGCGAGAGGGAAAAAATGAGTGGCAACACAAAGTTATGGTGCTGTAAAGAACCAATATACAATTTTGACTTACTGGGATTTATGAGTAAAGCCGTTTTAGACACCCTCATCGATCCTGTGCTATGCTTCTTAAGTATGAAGGAAACATTAGAGGAGTGCACGATAGCAAAGGAAAAAGTGCTTGATGTTATTTCCTGTTTTAAAGAACAAGGGAACCCAAAAAATTGGTCAGGGACCTTGGGTAATTGCTAATTTTAAGACACAGGGGTCACTAGACATGAGCAATTTAGGACATAAGGATGAATATAGACTCAAAATCAGTCATATATTTTGAACTGTCCAGCCGGACAGGATATTTAATATTCAAAGATTCAAAAATTAAGACAGAGGCCATAAAGTGGGACACAAGCCTGCATCCTACTTGGCATACGTAACAGACAAGAAATTACAAATAACAATTAAAAAACAGAAAACAGAAAAGGCTCAGGCAAATTAACTTGTTTGTATGTTAGACATTTCAATAGTACAAACAAGGATGAAGTTAGATACCATTACACATAAATAATATTCATTAAGAAAGTGTATCTGGTGTACAATTAAGTCAACGGCGTTTTGATCCCCTTTAAACAATTATTGGGATCATCATCAGGACATTGGTATTAACATGCCTGAAAACAATTGGCTGTGATTTCGGTGATAAGAGAAGGGAGACACAGGGAGGGAAAAAAAGGAAGAAAAATAGAATAGGACTCGGGAGCAATGATGTAAAGATGGCGTGGCATGGAAACAGATGCATGGTGAGGCACTCTGCATGAGAAGTCTATCGCGGAGGTGAGAGGTGGAGGACACCGGCAGTAATAGGGGGTAAACCAAAACTAGTTAAAAGATAACCATAAGAACAGAGTAAAGAGGAACCTGGTGAGAGTAGTGATTTGGGGAGTGAAAGGAGTGCTGCGATAGAGAAAATATGGGGGGAGGGAGGAGGATACAGTGCAAAGTAAACAAGAGTAGGTGAATGGAAGAACTAATATATACCTTGGGACAGAGAGCACGCATCAGAATCTGCCAACATCGCAGCCGTCTACGTTGCAAAACACCTAATGCCCCCCTTGTAGAACATTTCTCGGCCGCAGGGCAAACGGAAGATGACATCAGATGGACTATCATCAGCATGATCAAGCCACCACCTAGAGGCGCGGACATGTCGCAACTCCTTAACAGAGAAGAACTTAAGTGGATTTTACGCACAGGCAGCATTCGCAATGGTCTAAATCGACTTGAGGATTGGACAACCCTACTGTAAATTCACTGTAATTACCTTTTTGAAATGTTTCTGTCTTCATGGTCGCGCCAAGCCCACTCTGAATGTAACTCTATGGAGCTCATTGGACGACGTTTTTATAACCAACACAAATGTCACCTGCACGGGCACCATAGGTTTCTCATTGGAACCCCCCTCAACACACCAACTATCCTTCTTTCACTGTTCTGCGTCGATTTCCTGATGCAGATATATTTTCAACTCCTTCTATGTTGCAAGGCTTTCCATTCTATGGAGTGTATTTACAGCATTCCAAAAACATGCAGTGTATTTACGGTTTATATTGTGTTTATTGAAATTGATGAGATACAGTACTGTCTTTTTAAATATTAAAATCATGTCACACCTTGTGCTCTTGCTACCCTTTTTAATTCCAATTGCACACTTCTCTGCAATTTGCCTCTTAGAAATGGCCGCCTTGGCTCACGTAGGGATTCACCTAACTGTAGGACCGCCCCCTCCCAGGTCACCTGACCTTGCACGCAGGTACGTGCCCCTTCTTATCTGCTTTATCCACCGGTGCCCGTGCACACAACCACAGAAGCCGGCCACGCACTGATAGTGTATCCCAGCACAACTTTGAATCGAGGTAAGGCTGCCTGCGGCACCTTTTCAGTGGCGCAACCTGATTCTTGCACCACAGGCTCTTAGTTTACTGATATTGGTATCGCCCACAGGTCGTTCCATATTCACTGGGGTACACCGTATTTCACAAAAGCGAGCGGACCTCCTCCTGGAAATCGGTCATATTTGACCTTGCCACCACGTGTGAGACCGTGGACGAGGCTCACATCAGTGTTTATACAACCCCGTATTACGGTATGAAGCCTTCTTTTAACGCGCATTCTTCACTGGTTTCACCTCAATCACGAGCATAAATTACCATCATGTTTTTCCCCCTCAGGGCATGTTATTCTTTTCCTGCTGACAACCTTTATGCTGCGCATTGCTAGCCGCCTACTGTCACGCCTACTCCAGTGTCTCTTACACTGTCCCAAGGTATATATTAGTTCTTCAATTCACCTACTCTTGTTTACTTTGCACTGTATCCCCCTCCCTCCCCCCATATTTTCTCCTCTATCGCAGCACTCCTTTCACTCCCTGAATCACTACTCTCACCAGGTTCCTCTTTACTCCGTTCTTATGGTTATCTTTTAACTATTTTTGGTTTACCCCCTATTACTGCCGGTGTCCTCCACGTCTCACCTCCGCGATAGACTTCTCATGCAGAGTGCCTCACCATGCATCTGTTTCCATGCCACGCCGTCTTTACATCATTGCTCCCGAGTCCTAATCTATTTTTCTTCCTTTTTTTCCCTCCCTGTGTCTCCCTTCTCTTATCTCCGAAATCACAGCCAATTGTTTTCAGGCATGTTAATACCAATGTCCTGATGATGATCCCAATAATTGTTTAAAGGGGATCGAAACGCCGTCGACTTAATTGTACACCAGATACACTTTCTGAATGATTATTATTTATGTGTATTTGTGTCTAACTTCATCCTTGTTTGTACTATTGAAATGTCTAACATACAAACAAGTTAATTTGCCTGAGCCTTTTCTGTTTTCTGTTTTTTAATTGTTATTTGTAATTTCTTGTCTGTTACGCATGCCAAGTAGGATGCAGGCTTGTGTCCCACTTTATGGCCTTTGTCTTAATCTTAGAATCTTTGAATATTAAATATCCTGTCCAGCTGGACAGTTCAAAATATATGACTGATTTTGAGTCTATATTCATACTTCTGTCCAACATTGCTCATGTCTAGGGACCCCTGTGTCTTAAATTTGATGTTATTTCCTGGCATTGGAGGAAAGGACCGTCGTCTAGTGCACATCATTTTCAGCATTGTTATACTTCACAGTATTTATAGTGTTGCAAAAATCCTGGATAGATTGTATCTTATCTGTTCTCAAATTGCTCTTTCATCAAATGTCTTTCCTGGATTAATTAATATCCTAGGTACTTTGATATGGAAGTGTCTTCTATAACACTACCACCTCTCTTTCTTGTTCAACCAGGTGTGCCATCCATAGAGTGGGAAGAATGGGTTGTGTTAGACCTGGCTTCATTGGCGTGGGTTTCCCCTGTATTTCTGCCTTTGCCTCCTGTTATTTTACTGTGTGTTGGACTTTAGTTTCCTGGTCTAGATAATTTGGGTACTTTGCCTCTGCTGTTAAGTTCTAAAGTGCAAGTGCTCCCTTTGTAAATTGTTGTTATGGATTGGTGTTTCCGTAATTGGCATATTTGGTTTACTATTAAATCCCTAGTACAGTGCACCATGTGTGCCCAGGGCCTGTAAACCAAATGCTGCTAGTAGGCTTGCAGCACTGATTGTGACACCTACCCAAGCAGCCTTGCAACAAGGTCTCAGGCCTGTCAGTGCGTTGCCTGTGTGCAGTCTAGTACTGCCATGTCGACCTGGTAAGTGCACCCATTTGCCAGGCCCTAACCTTCCCTTTTCTTACATGTGAGTCACCCCTAAGGTAGGCCCGAGGTACCCCTGTGGGCAGGGTGCAGTGTATGTGAAAGGTAGGACATGCCCTGATGTGTGTGGCATGTCCTGAAAGTTAAACACTACCAATTTCATTTTTCACTATTGTAAGGCTATCTGTCCCCACAAAATAGATTGGGGAATTTACGCATAACCCCTTATGAGCATTACTGCCCATGGGAACAAGATAGGAAAATGAAGGTTGATATGGCTGAACTCAGAATATTAAGATGCATATTTTAGTGAGGGTGATTTTTACATTCTGGGTTTGAAAATACCACTTTTAGAAAGTAGGTATTTTCCTGCCTAACCATCCAGTGTGCCTCTGCTAGGGTTGTGTATTGACTGTCTGGCTTTGGAATGACAGGGGCTGCATTCTGTTCAGACAGCCACTTGGGGGGGTTAGGTTTGTTCTGCCTTTCCAGGGTGAGTCAGGGCTGGGCTGAATAGACCTGGGCTGCATTCAGGGTAAGGGGAAGAGATTTCTTTCACACCTGAATGGGCCTGGTCTGCCAAGGACAATGCCGTCTCCACCTCCTGCCAGGAAGCTGCACCAGAGAGGACAGAACTGGTTTTGGCTGGGCAAAGAGCTTCTCTGCCACAGAGAACAAAGGATTTTGGATTATAAAAAGAGGGGCCCAGACCCCAGACTTTTAGATCACTTCTGAGATATCAAGAGGAACCTTTGCCAAGGAGAACAGCTGGAGAAACTGAGGAGGAATACTGCCCCTGTGCTGCTTTCTGTCTGGGGTTGGCCTGCAGTGGCTACTTTCTGCCAAGGAAAGGGAAAAGGACTTTGCTGTTTGCTGTGCCCCCTGCTTGAGGCAGATCTCCAAGGGCTTGAAGAAGAGATTGCCTTCTGTTCTGAAGTCTCAGGGACACAAAGACTTCACCCCCCAGCTCCCCTGTACTTCCTTGCTGGGAGTTCTGACCTGCCAAAAGGTGCCTGTAGCTGTCTGGGCCTCTGGAGGTTGTTCTGGCTGTGGGAGCCGGAAAAGCAATGCAACTACGAGAAGCGTGACGCATCCGTACCTGTTTCCGATGCATCGCTGAAGAAACCAACGCAGCGCCAGCCCGCGGCTCAGGAAATCGCTGGACACCGCATCGAGTGCACCGGTCTCCGAAGTCCGAGATCCCTGCACCGATTCCGACGCAAGCCCTGCAGTGCGGTTGCAAGAACCCACGCATCGTCCTGGATTGTCGCATCACGGTACCAGGTCTATCGCATTGTTGGGGGACGCAGTAAAAACCAACGCATCACCTCCCCATGCAGTAAGAAACCTCGCATCACCTCCTCCCTGGTAAGGAACTGACGCATCACCTCTCCTGCGAATCAGTAAGAAACTGACGCATCACCTCCCCTGGAGCAAGGAACCGATGCACCACCTTCCCTGAGTGTAAGGAACCGACGCATCACCTTCCCTGCGACCCTTTTTGTTTGTGTGTGCCACGCATCCAAGGTACTTCGTGTGAAAAGTATCGCATCTGCAATTTGCTTTGAACTGAATTATTTCTACCATTTGAAAGTCATATTTTTATTACTGTATTGTGGATTTTTGTCATTTTGGTCTTGTTTGGCTTAGATAAAGATTACTTATTGTTCTAAACTGGTGTGGTGTCCATTTGTAGTGTTTTCACTGTATTACTGTATGTGTTCACAAATGCTTTACACACTGCCTCTGAGATGAGCCAGTCTGCTCGTGCCAAGCTACCAAGGGGGTGAGAAGGGGTTATTTTAGAAGTGCATCCCCCTTTTCCAGACTAGGAAGAAGGGTCCCTACTTGGACAAAGGTACCTACCTCTGTCAACTAGAGACCCCCATTTCTAACATTGGTGGTCAGCAGCGACGATCTGAACTTGCATTTGTGTCTTACATACAGTGATTGGTGTACTCTACTAGTAGAGTGCAGACCATCACGCAACCACATACAATTGGTGGAAATTTTTCTTTGGGACTATTTTTTCTTGCAACTGAGAACTGCCAATCTTCATAATGTCAAAGCCAGCATCACTTGCATCTATGGATATTGAGTTTGAAGACGATAGGGTTGAAACCTACACTGTGCCACAATTGAAAGCTATCTGCAAAAAGTTTAAAATCACTGTAAGAGGCCTCTCCAGAATTGAGGAATTCCAAAAGGCGCTGAGGGCCTGGTTGGAGTCAAGGGATGCCAGCGAGCATGACGACCAGACTATGGATGAGGTGGAGAGTTTAGATGGGCAGCAACATAGGCTATTGGGTCTGCCTGGGGGGAGGTTACCTTCCCAGGGGGGCAGCAGTGTCTCTTCAAAGGGGCTGTCTCCAGCAGAAGAGTTGGGGGACAGGGAGAAAACGAGGATGCATGAATTGGACCTCACAGAGCTCAGGTTGGGGAAGGTTGATAGGGAGTTGGCATTTCAGAGAGAGAAACTAGCCCTGGAAGAGAAAACATGCTCTTCGAGCATGAAAGAGGTTTGAGGGAACGGTATCTAAAAGCAAAAAGTATAGAGTCCAATCCCAATGGTGGCAGCGTACCATCAGTGCCTGGAGAAGGGAAGGTATGCATCCCCAAGGAGGTTATTAAGGATTTTGTGAAGCAGGAAGACATTGGTCAGTGGTTTAAGGCCTATGAGGTAGCGATGAGGTCCTACAAAGTCCCTGAGAGAGACTGGGGAGCGGAGTTGTGGAGCCGCTTTGTCTCTGAAGGAAGGAACACGTTGCAGGCATTACCCACTAAGGATCAGATGTCTTATGCCCCCATGAAGGAAGCCTTAATAAGGAGGTATGGTTTGACCCCTGAGCTATACAGGCAGATGTTGAGAGCTTGTAAAATGCTGGAGCCAAGCACTTGGGTGGAGTATGTCTCCTAATTTTGCAGAGCACTGGATGGATGGGTGAAGGGTAGCCAGGTAAATGATTTTCAGGGGCTTTATGATTTGGTTGCATGGGATTACTTGTCAGATAATTGTTTTCCAGAGCAGCGCCAGCACTAGTTTGACAGTAAGCTGACTGACCCCAGGAAGCTTACTGTGGAGGCTGGGTCAGTACCAGGGTCCGAAAAAGGTCGTGTGGGAGACTCCACCAAAGGTGAGCGGGGTCCCCAGCAGAAGAGTGGGGGGGACACGGGTAAACAGAAGGAGTTCCAAAAAGAGCCCCAAAGTACTTCCTAAGGGAACCAAGGGAAAGGTTCCCAGCCTCCCACTGAAAAGAAGTCATGGGTCCCTACACGTAAGCCTAGTCAGAAGGGTCCCAGGGCATGTTATGGTTGTGGTCAGATGGGTCATTTCCAGGGGTACCCTAGGTATCCCAAAAAGATTACCACTTCACCCACTGGTGCACCATCCAGGGAGATGGCTAGTGTAGCCTTGGGGGAGGAGTCGGTTGCCCAAGAGGGGTGGGGGTCTGCAGAAATTACCCTGGTCTCTTTAGGAGACAGTGAGATGGTCCCAAGAGCTCATCTGCCTGATAACACTAAGAAGTACAGGCAGTGGGTGATCATCAATAGCCATAGTGTGGAAGTTCTGAGAGACACTGGAGCCAGTGTGGCAGCTGTCAGTTGTCGGCTAGTGTCTGAGGAGCAGGTGGTCCCTAACACATTCTACCCAGTTGTTGCAGCTGACAACTCTGAGTGCCTCTGCAAAGTGGCACAGGTTCCCTTTGAGTGGGGGGGTTTCAGGTACCTGTGAGGCCAGCAATGCCTGTTGACTGTCTGCTAGGCAATGATTTGGAGAGTTCCCCTTGGGAGAAGGTGGAGCGTAAGTGTCATTTAGATATGTTGGGTCTGCCTGAGTGGGCGTGTGTGACCACTCAGTCTATGTCAGCCGGTAAGGGAATTCAAGAGGACCTGGAGCCTGAAACAGTGGCCCAGGTGCCTGCCAGAAAGAGAAGAGGCAGGGGGTGTGGGAAACCGGCCCCTGAAGTTCCCACGGTCCATGAGGAAGCAAACCTTGAGGGGGATGCCCTGGAGCCTACAGGGGAGCAAGGGGCCGAACTGGGGGACCTACTTGAGCTGAGCCATTGGCAGCAGGAAGGGGACCCTCCAGGGAGGAATTCTGCCAGGAGCAGCAGAAATGCCCTTCTTTTGTTGGTTTGCGGCAACAGGCTGCAAACCAGGCAGCAGGTGATCAGTCTGGATCACATTGGATTTACTGGGAGAATGGTCTCCTGTATAGTGAGCCTAAGGTTGCTGAGCCTTGGTCAGCCCATGTGCTGGTGGTACCCTAGCGCTTCAGAGTCTTCCTACTGGGGCTGTCTCATGATGTGCCATTGGCAGGGCATTTGGGGCAATACAAGACCTCTGAAAGGCTTGTCACCCACTTCTACTGGCCCCAAATCCATAGGAACTCTGACACACATTGTAGGTCTTGCCAGACTTGCCAGGCAAGTGGTAAGAGTGGGAGGAAGTGCAAGGCTCCTCTCCAACCTTTCCCTGTAGTCAGCACCCTCTTTGAGAGGGTGGCTATTGACATTGTGGGGCCTCTGGACCCCAAGACAGCCATGGGCAACAGGTTCATCCTGGTCTTGGTGGACCATGCCACCCAGTACCCAGAAGCCATCCCTCTCTGGACTGTGACTGCCCCCGTGGTGGGTCGTGCGTTGATGGGGATTTTCTCCCATGTGGGATTCCCCAGAGAGGTGGTGTCTGCCAGGGATACCAACTTCATATCCAAGTATATGAAGTCCCTGTGGCAGGAGCGCAGTGTTACCTACAAGTTCACCACTCCTTACCATCCCCAAGGTAATGGGCTGGTTGAGAGATTCAACCGGACCCTGAAGGGCATGATTATGGGTCTTGGTGAACCCATGAGGCATAAGTGGGACGTCCTCTTAGCATGCCTGTTGTTTGCTTACAAGGAGGTACCGCAGAAGTCCTTAGGGTTCAGTCCCTTTGAGCTCCTGTATGGGCATCCTGTAAGAGGACCTCTAAGTCTGGTGAAAGAAGGCTGGGAGAAAGCTCCCAGCCAACCTCCCAGGATGTATATAGCTACATGCTGGCCTTCAGGAACCAGACTAAGCGCTTCAGGCAAATCGCTCAGGTGAATCTGGAAGCCAGCCAGGAAGAGATGAAACAGTGGTATGATTAGAATGCCACTCTGATCGATTTTCAGCCTGGTCAAAAAATGTGGGTCATGGCCCCAGTGGAGCCATGTGCGCTCCAAGATAAGTGGACTGGGCCATTTGAGGTCGTGGAGCGCAAGAGTAAAGTCACCTACCTGGTGGACTTGCAGTCTCCAAGAAACCCTTTGCGGGTCCTGCATGTGAACCGCCTTAAGCCCCACTTGGAGAGGTCCAAAGAGGGCATGCTCCTAGCAAGAGATGCTGGAATAGAGGAGGAGACTGAGCCTCTTCCTGACCTCCTGTCTGCTAAGGAACATGATGGGTCATTGGATGGTGTAACCCTCACCACCGCCCTGACTCCTGAACAGCAGAGTGACTGCTGCCAACTGTTGGAACAGTTTGCTGCTCTGTTCTCCCTGACCCCCGGTGTCACTCAGTGGTGTGTCCATGATGTGGACACTGGGGAAAGTCCTCCTGTGAAGCTCAAAATTTACAGAGTGACTGACAGGGTCAAGGCTTGTATCAAGGAGGAGGTCTCCAAGATGTTAGCTCTAGGGGTGATTGAGCCCTCAAACAGCCCTTGGGCCAGCCCAGTGGTCTTGGTCCCAAAGGCTGCTGCACCCGGTGCCACACCAGAACTCTGGTTCAGTGTGGACTACTGAGGGCACAATTCAGTCACCAGAACTGATGCACACCCCATCCCCAGAGCTGATGAGCTCATAGATCGGTTGGGAGCTGCCAAGTACCTTAGTACGTTTGACTTAACGTCTGGGTACTGGCAGATTGCCTTAACTGATGAGGCCAAGGAGAGATCAGCATTCTCAACCCCAGATGGGCACTATCAATTCCGGGTGATGCCCTTTGGGTTGAAGAATGCCCCTGCCACCTTTCAGAGGTTGGTCAACCAGGTGCTGGCTGGACTGGAGGATTTCAGTGCCGCCTACCTGGATGACATTGCAGTGTTCAGTGCCACTTGGGAGGAACATCTGTGTCACCTCTGGGAATTGTTGAAGGCTCTGCAGAGGGCAGGCCTCACGATCAAGGCAAGCAAGTGCCAGATCAGGCAGGGTTCATTGGTGTACTTAGGACACCAGGTAGGGAGCAACCAGGTGGCGCCTCTACAGCCTAAGATTGACACCATTCTGGCTTGGGAACCCCCCAAGACCCAGAGAGAGGTGAGAGCCTTTTTAGGCCTCACTGGATATTACAGGAGATTTGTCAAGGGGTATGGCACCATTGTTGCCCCCTTGACAGAGCTGACTTCCAGGAAGCAGCCCAGGAAGGTGAACTGGACTGACGCCTGCCAAAAAGCTTTTGATGCCCTGAAATCTGCCATGTGCACGGCGCCCGTGCTCAAGACACCCAACTTCTCACAGGAATTTGTGGTGCAGACAGATGCTTCAGAGCATGGTGTGGGGGGTGAATGAGGAGTGCCTAGACCAACCTGTAGCCTTCATTAGTAGGAGGTTACTTCCACGGGAACAGAGGTGGAGTGCGATTGAGCATGAGGCTTTTGCTGTGGTCTGAGCGCTGAAGAAGCTGAGGCCCTACTTGTTTGAGACTCACTTCCGGGTTCAGACTGACCACATGCCCCTCAGATGGTTGATGCAGATGAGGGGTGAGAACCCCAAGTTGTTGAGGTGGTCCATTTCCCTACAGGGGATGGACTTCACGGTGGAACACCGCCCTGGTACAGAACACGCCAATGCTGATGGTCTGTCCAGATTTTTCCGCCTTAGTGAAGAGAACTCCCAAGAGGGTGGGTAGTTTTCCCCACATTTCAGCTAGAGGGGACACGTGGTAGACCTACCATCATTGGCGTGGGTTTCCCCTGGATTTTTGCCTCTGCCTCCTGTTATTTTGCTGTGTGTTGGACTTCGTTTTGCTGGTCTAGATGCTTTGGGCACTTTGCCTCAGCTGTTCAGTGCCAAAGTGCAAGTGCTCCCTTTGTAAATTGTTGTTATGGATTGGTGTTTCCATAATTGGCATATTTGGTTTACTATTAAATCCCTAGTACAGTGCACCATGTGTGCCCAGGGCCTGTAAACCAAATGCTGCTAGTAGGCTTGCAGCACTGATTGTGACACCTACCCAAGCAGCCTTGCAACAAGGTCTCAGGCTTGTCAATGCGTTGCCTGTGTGCAGTCTAGTACTGCCATGTCAACCTGGCTAGTGCACCCACTTGCCAGGCCCTAACCTTCCCTTTTCCTACATGTGAGTCACCCCTAAGGTAGGCCCAAGGTACCCGTGGGGAAGGGTGCAGTGTATGTGAAATGTAGGATATGCCCTGATGTGTGTGGCATGTCCTGATAGTCAAATACTGCCAATTTCGTTTTTCACTATTGTAAGGCTATCTGTCCCCATAGGATAGAATGGGGAGTTTGCTCATAACATCTTATGGTACAGAACAAAGTGGTCCCAAAGAAATTAATTAAATCATATGCCTAGTACACATATACAAAAAACACCTCAATCAATTGGGTTGCACAGTTCTTTATAATGGGTGTCAATTGATCACTACAACGTATATTAATTTCTTATTTTACAGTTGCTCCACAACCGGTGCAAAGAGTGTAAGTGAAGGTGCTCGTGAGTAGGTGAGTGTTAGATTTGGGGGTCTCTAGTTGGCAGAGGTAGGTACCTTTGTCCAAATAGGGACCCTTGCGTCTAGTCAGGGTAAGGGGGTACACTCCTAAAATAACCCCTGCTCACCCCTTGGTAGCTTGGCACGAGCAGACAGGCTTATCTCAGAGGCAGTGTGTAAAGCATTTGTGAACACATACAGTAATCAAGTGACAACACTACAGATGGACACCACACCAGATGTATATTAAAAATAAGTATCTTTTATATAGATTTAACACAAGACCACAAACGACAAAAATCCACAATACTGTACTTCAAAAATGGTAGAATTAGCTTAGTTCTCTTAAGATGGTAAATGCGACACTTTCAGTTCACTTTGGATGCGTAACGCTATACAACGAAGGTGTTGCAGGGAAGGTGATGCGTCGGTTCCTTACACGCAAGAACGGTGATGCGTCGGGTCCCTACTGATGCGTAGGGGATGCGTCGGTTCTTCTTTGCGAGGGGAGGTGATGCGTCGGTTTCTTACTGCGCTTTCGTGGCGATGCGACCAGCAACGCCGTGATGCGATGAAGATCTGGTGCAATGAACAAAGATGGCGTCTTCTTCTTGATGTGACATGATGCGTGCACGCCCGACGGCCGTGCGGCGACTCAACGATGTTTTGGAGCCGCAACAGGCCCTGCGACACGCTTCCCGGTGATTCGGCGGCATCTGATGCGACATCGGTCCTCTTCTCCGGCGATGCGGGGTGCTTCGGCAACGATGCTTCTGAGCCGCGACAGGCCCTGCAACACGCTTCCCGGTGATGCGGCAGCGTCTGATGCAACGTCGGTCCTCTTCTCCGGCGATGCGAGGCGCTTCGGCAATGATGCAACAGCTGTGCGGCGACTCAACGATTCTTCTGAGCCGCGACAGGCCCTGCGACACGCTTCCCAGTGATGCGGCGGCATCTGATGCGACGTCGGTCCTCTTTTCCGGCGATGCGAGGCGCTTCGGCAACGATGCGACAGCGGCAGCGGCGGCAACACTCTTCTCCGTTGATGTGGCTGCGTCTGATGCAACGTCGATCCTCTTTTTCGGCGATGCGAGACGCTTCGGCTGCGGTGGCGACGCTTCTTCGTGAGTCGCGCTTCCAGATCCTTGCGACACGCAGTCCCTCAGAAAGTCCAGCTCAGCAGCAGGCACTTTACAGAAAGACTCTTGGGGAGCTGGTTGGTGAAGTCTGTTGCCTTTGAGACTTCAGCAGGAGGCAAGCTCTTCTCTCAAGCCCTTGGAGATCTTTTACAAGTTGATGAAAGTACACACAAAGTTCCTTTCTCCTTTCTTTGGCAGTCAGGCAACCACTGCAGGCCAATCCCCCAAACAGCACTCAACTTAGGGATAGTCTCCTCCTCAGTTTCTCTGGTTCCTCTCCTCAGCAAAGGTTTCTTCTTGTTTCCCAAAGTGATCTGATCTCTTCTGATCTGATCTAATCTGATCTAAAGTTCTGGGGTTTGGGTCCCCTCTTTTATACACATATTCTCTTTGTTCTCTGAAGGCAGAGAGGCCTTTGCCTAGTCCAAACCAGTTCTGGTCAGTCCTGGAGCACTTTGTTGACAAGACTCCTTCTTTCCTTTCACAGAGTAGGCCAGGGACATCAGACACACCAGAGGGAGGTGGAGCCAGCATTGTGGAGGGAAGGCACAGCCCTATTCAGGTCCCAGGTGCAACTCCTCTCACCTATCTACATGCAGATCTCTCTATTCAGCCCTGTGCTGACTCACCCTGTCTCCTGGAGTCCCCCAGCTCCTGTCACTCACAAACCCAGACAAGGAATACACAACCTAGCAGAGGCAGGCTTGGATAGTTAGGCAAGAAAATACCTACTTTCTAAAAGTGGTATTTTCAAACACAGAATGGTAAAACCAACTTCACTAAAAGATGTATTTTATCATTCTGAGTTCAGGCATACTAAATTCGTTTTTCTACCATGTTTCCTGGGTCAGTTAGGGTTATAAGCTGTAATAATCAAACTGCCCATTCTGGCCTATGGAGAACAGGTAGCCTTGCAATAGTGAAAAACGAAAATGGCTGTAATTCACTATTAGGACATGCCACACACACCAGGGCATGTCCTACCTTATACTTACACTGCACCCTGCCCTTGGGCCTACCATAGGGGTGACTAATATGCAGAAAAGGGTAGGTTTATGGACTGGCAAGTGGGTGTACCTGCCCAGTCAACATGGCAGTACCAGACTGCACACAGGCTCTGCAATGGCAGACCTGAGACACACTTTTACAGGCTGCCTCTGTGGGTGGCACAACCAGTGTTGCAAGCCCACCAGCAGCATTTGGCTTACAAGCCCTTGGCACACTCAGTGCACTGTACTAGGGTCTGACAAGTAAACCAAACCAACCAATCATGGAATCACTAATCCATACATCAATTTATAACAGAGAGCATATGCACTTTAGCACTGATCAGCAGTGGTAAAGTGCCCAGAGTCATAAAACAGCCAACAACAGGTCAGAAAAATTACAGGTGGAAGGCAAAAAGTTCAGGGATGACCCTGCAAAAAGGGCCAAGTCCAACACAACACCGTTCCAGCCAAAACGCAGGGTAGACCAATCACTACCTTGATGGGCCTCCCTGCTTTGGGCGATAGAACCTGGACCTGGCCCGCAACTGCAGGGGCATACTCCAGTTCTACGCCAATCTGAACCTATTGGAATCCCTCTGTCCATACTCTCAGGGCCCACCAAGCTAATCCATGGGGAACCCTTCTCCTCACCTGTGGACACCACCTATGCAACACCTAACCTTAACTTGCTCACAGGTGTGTCCCAACAGACAGACAGCCAGCCACAGTGGCCACTGACCGTAGTCAGTGATGAGACCCAGGCCTTATGCCTCTCAGGCCTCTCAACCCTCTGTGGCGTCAAAGAGTGGGGGGCAGTAGCACCAGGTGCTTGGAACCCTTTGTCCACTCTCCCTCCTGTCAGGTCAGGTATGACATCCTGGCACTGACCCACCAGCCCCGGGCCTATACCCAGCGGCTGGACTGGAGACTGGGGTGGGCTTTCCCACACCCGGTCCTCCTCCTCCTTGTTGGGGCTCTGTACCCTCCCACCTGGAGTGGTACCCCCTTCCAGAATTGCCAGGGCACCTGTGGCAGGTGTCCTGCCCAATTCGCCCACCAGTTCAAGGGTTCTATCCTGCAACTGGGCGTCCAGGTCAGGGGGGACACCCTGAACCTGGTCCTCCAATCTAGGGTCTAAACCCTCCAGTTGAACCGGGGTCAGAGGCGAGGACTCCCTCCCTCTGCACCCCCTTCCAGAGTACTGCACCCTCCCATCAGGAGCGGTACCCCTAGAAGACAAACCGGTCAGGACACTGTTTACAGTTGTTCCACCCTCCAGGTCAGACAACACCTGAACCTGGCTTCCCAGCCCAGGGACTAAACCCTGCAGCTGAGCACCCACCTGGCGCACCAGGACTTCCTTGGGAGCACGCATGCCCCCCCGGAGGGTGACACATAACTCATGTGTCATGTGACAGTCTGCCTGGCGCAGATCTCCCGACCCCTGTCCCTCTGGCAGTGCGTGAAGATCCCCCAGGACAGAAGTGGTGTCACCATGGTCCTTCACCGGTGACTCAGCCATTCTGGCTGGCCCCTGACCCACTGGTTCTTCCAGTGGGGACTCTTTCCCCCTCTCACCCCTCACTCTGGACTTCTGCACCCTCCACTTAGGAGTGGCACTGCCAGACACCAGAACTGATGGAGGCCTGCTTACAGACACTCCCAGTTCCCCAGACACTAGGGTATCCTCCTCAACGGGCGGCCCATCAGGACAGCCTAGGCTCCCTACCTGGTGTTCCCTTAAAGAACCATCTAGACCCTGAGACTGGGTTTCAGGCACCTTGGGCTACGCATCCCCACACTCACTCCTCCGCAGAGACAGGACGTGAGCCCCTATACCCCTCCCAATACCACGGGACCTAACTGGGCTACACTGAACCTCTCCCACCACACTGGGTTGGAAGACACCTGAGCCACTCCTCTTAGGGTCCCTCCCCAATGCCTCTTCAGACCCTCTGGAATCCACCAAAAGGTCTGCCTCCATTGTGAGCTCCCTGGGGTCAGAGAACTCACACTCCACCAGGTGTTGGCATAGCTCTGGAAAATAGGGACTTACAATATGCTCTCCCTCAATTGGATCACACAGACCCACCAAACTATCCTTCACCTCACCATCCAGTGCCTTGCACACGTACCCCACACCTCTCTCCTGAGACTGGCAAGACAGTATCTGACTGTCTCTGTCACTCAACCCACACTCTTCTGGGCGGTCTTCACACTCACACACCAGGACTTCAACCATGGGGGAACCCCTCTCCCTGCACCTCTCATCTAGAGTCAGTAGAGTGTCCCTCCCACCACTAGGACTATGAACCCCTGTGCCAGTTCCCCAATCCACCTCAGGGACACTGCGCACCACTGGAGCTACCTCACATCCTAGAACCTCCTGGTGTATATTAACCCCCTCCTTCAAGTCAGGCGCCACATCTCTGGGTGTGTGTACTACTCCCTCAGCACTAGATAACTCAATATTGCTGCCACCATCTGAGCTGGATTCCACCTCCAACTCAGCCAAGCTCACTCTCTGAGCTACACACATTTCTTGCTGCTGGGCTGAGACACTCATGGCCTCCAGCCTCTCAAGCTCTAAATCAAGCTCCCTCATTCTCAACTCATGCTCCAACTGCATTCTCTTTTCTTCCAGGGCCAATCTCCTATTTTCTAACTCCAGTTGCCCAACCAACTTGAGCTTGGCAAGCTCCAATTCGTGCATCCTGTTTTCCTTCCTGTCCGCCAACTCCTCTGGGGACAGGCTTTTGGCAGAAACACTGCTACCTACTGGGGAAGTTGCTCTCTTCCCCTGGGGACCCAATGGCCCCTCCAGCTGCTCATCTGCATTCTCAGCCCCTTCCTCATTCTCAGGGGTATTTCTTGCTTCCACCCAGGCCCTCAGCGCCTTTTGGAGCTCATCCTTCTTGGTGAGACCGGTCATAGCAACTTTAAATTTCCTGCAGAAGTGCTTTAGCTGTTTCACATTGTAGCATTCTAGTTTCTCCTCTTCCCAATCAAAATCAACAGATGCTATGGATGCTGCTTTATCCATGGTGGTTAAACTTGGCAGTTCTTGGCAAAAATAGAAAATCCCAGAAAAACAATCTACCAAAAGTATGTGGTCGCGTTTTGGTCTGCACTCACTAGTAGTGTTCACCAATCACTGTACATGAGTCACAAATGCAAGTCCAGAATCCTCACCGCTGACCACCAATGTTAGATTTGGGGGTCTCTAGTTGGCAGAGGTAGGTACCTTTTTACAAATAGGGACCCTTTCGTCTAGTCAGGGTAAGGGGGTACACTCCTAAAATAACCCCTGCTCACCCCCTTGGTAGCTTGGCACGAGCAGACAGGCTTGGGAGAAGTTGGCCTGGCATATGCTGTCCACTAATTATAGTGGGCACCTTGCACCAGTCCAAACAACCCCTTATTGGAGATAGGTTAAAGACAACCTTATTGAAAGCTATCCTAGTGGTAGCTATGGAGAGCAGCCTTCAGGCTAAGTCTTGAAGGAATGTAAAGCAGCTTGTTTTACCAGTCTATAATCTCTTGAGTGATCAAATGAAAGAGCACCACACCAGGTATATATTCAAAATATATGTATTTGTTGCTAAACACACCCCTCTAGTCTCTTTATGAGGCTAGAGTTCGAAGTACATAGGTTAGAAGTTATTTAAACACAGTAATAGCACAAATACACGTTTGGGCCCTAGGGGCGTACCAAACCATATACCAATAAAGTGGTATAAGAACCACGACTGAACTAGACACTAGGCCTAGAGCCTCTAGAAGTGCTTGGACCACAAGGAACCACCCAAGGTAGTGACACAGGGGACCCACGGGAGACGCGTGCAGTGTAAATACACAACCGCGATACGCCGTTGACTTCTATGGAGAAAGTCGTGATCGGGAAATTAGAGAAAAGGGACACTTAAAAGAGGACTTGGACCAAACCCTTTGAGATCTAGGACTTTGAAGAGTCTCTACCCATGGGAGCACCGGAGTACTCGTGTTACCTCACCCAGGGAAGCCGGGTGCATAGGTGCCTTTCGGGGTCGGGTTTCGTTGTCGATTTGAATGGCGATCTGCTGCAAAGTGCTGCTGGCGACCAAGTGAAAAGTGTCCGGGTGGATCCAAGAGTGGATCGGAGTTCTGAAGAACCTGAAAGCAGAGGGGACAGAGTCTGGGTCACTAGCCAGTGACCAGGAAGGCCAGTGACAGATGCCCACCGATGTCGAGTGCTTCAGGTGCGTTGACGGTCGTCTTGTCTCTTCAGCCACGAGGTCCAGGAGGTGTTGTCAGTGACCAGGAGCAGGATTCAAGCTGGTACACGATGTCTGTCGAGTGCTGAGGTGTCGGCGACCGGATTGGACCCAACAAGCCTTAGCAACAGCAAGTCTTGATGCAGAGGAAGATCGTTGATGGTGCAGACCAGCAAGGTCTGGAGAACACACCCAGCGAAGGTAAGTGAGGGCAGGCCGGGAGCAACCAGGATGCCAAGTTAGAAAAATATTGGCCTTCGTTAAGGGCTACTAGCCAATGGGCTAGCGACTGCGAAGGAGCCTCGTGACGCCGCACGTGGATCTGACTCACAGGAACCTCGTGGAGTGGGAGCCAGTGATCTTCGGTGCAGTTGGTGCTGAAGGCTAGGGCTACTAGGAGCCCAAAGCACGACTTCTTGGGAGACCCAGAAGAGGATGCACTTGCAAATGTGCTCGGTGTCCAGGGGTCACAGTCTCAAGTCACCCACGATAGCCACGGGCCTCAGCTTTGCTGGGGACTCAGGGTAGCCTCGGGGAAGTCTGAGAATCCACCTCTAGTGATGCGATAACTTCGGCGTCCGACGGGAGCTTCAGAAATGCGAACCGGACAGATGCTTCTTTGGTGCCTGCCAAGCAGGGGAGTCACTCCTTGACCCCAAGGGAGATTCTTCTGTCCTCTAATCGTGAGTAGAGCGTCGAAGGTCCAGGATTCAGTTTCAGAGTTTCGTCCAGGGATAATCTAAAGTCCTAAGGACTGGGTTCCTATACCAATACTAAGGATAGGGGTTGGACTACTCTGTGGCCCCACCTATGGGTGGGTCAGGGCAGAGGGGTGGCTACACCCCTTTCCCTTTGTCCAGTTCGCGCCAAAGCAGGGGCTGCAAGCCCCTGATCCGGTTTGAACTGGGGTATGCACAGGGACACCAAGTGTGCCCCCAGTGCAGGACTTCAAAGCACCCGAAAGTGCTCCCGCCCAGCCCCAATACACATTATCCTGTCTGGGGAGGTGGTCACACCTCCCTGGGATAGGAAACCTATTGTCCAGGCCTCCCCTGCCGGAGTTTCGTCCAGCAGCAGGAGGCCAGACTCGTGTCTGTGGCAGCAGCATCAATTTTGTGATGCCAGGGCTTTGGAAAGAAGTTACCGGGCTAGCCAGAGTTAACATGTCTTTCCCTCTAGAAGGGTGGAATGCTACCCCGCCGCCAGAATTGGCGGGGGGTAGTATTCCAAGATGTTTGACACCAAACACGACATGTTTAGGTGCAGCCATTCCAAAGTTAGCATTTAACGCGAGGTTATAATGCGCTTAAAAGTATATGGTCAGGCTGCACTACAAACAGCATCAGAGAAGGGTCTCCGAACGCTGCAGAGGGGCCCTGCTCATGCAGGGGCACCCTCTCACATAGGAACCATGCACTCTGCCTTTAGGATTGATAAGGCCTGCCTTAGGAGTGACTTATAGGTTTATATGTGTGTATGTATTTAGTGATATAGGTAACCTATATCACAGTAAGGAGTGCATGCACCACCTTACCCAGGCTGCAGTAGCAGACCTGTGGTGTCAGTTTGGATGGCCTTCCAGGGGTGGCATAATACATGCTGCAGCCCCTGGCAGGCCTCTGAGGTACCTATGCCCTTGGTACATAGTATACCATATACTAGGGACTTATAAGGGCACTCCAGATCCCAATCAGTGATGTGCCTAAGGCACATGGAAACCATTTTAGAGAGGAAGCAGCTAGGCTGGGGTTCTGATTAGCAGGGCCCCAGCCAGACTAATGTCGAAAAACAGGGAAGCATCAGCAAAAAGTGGGGGTACCCATGTGAAGCAGATCCTACTCTCCTACAAGGCTTATCTCAGAGGCAGTGTGTAAAGCATTTATGAACACATACAGTATCAAAGTGACAACACTACAGATGGACACCACACCAGATGTATATTAAAAATACGTATCTTTTATATAGATTTACCACAAGACCACAAACGACAGAAATCCACAATACTGTACTTCAAAGATGGTAGAATTAGCTCAGTTCTCTTAAGATGGTAATATGCGACACTTTGAGTTCAATGTACCTTTGGATGCGTAACGCTATACAACGAAAGTGTTGCAGGGAAGGTGATGCGTTGGTTCCTTACACGCAAGAACGGTGATGCGTCGGGTCCCTACTGATGCGTAGGGGATGCGTCGGTTCTTCTCTGCGAGGGGAGGTGATGCGTCGGTTTCTTACTGCGCTTTCGTGGCGATGCGACCAGCAACGCCGTGATGCGATGAAGATCCGGTGCAATGAAAAAAGATGGCGTCTTCTTCTTGATGCGACACGATGCGTGCACGCCCGACGGCCGTGCGGCGACTCAACAATGTTACGGAGCTGCGACAGGCCCTGCGACACGCTTCCCAGTGATGCGGCGGTGTCTGATGCGACGTCAGTCCTCTAGTCCGGCGATGCGGGGCACTTCAGCAACAATGCTTCTGAGCCGCGACAGGCCCTGCGACACGCTTCCCGGTGATGCGGCGGCGTCTGATGCGACGTTGATCCTCTTCTCCGGCGATGGGAGGCACTTCGGCAATGATGCGACAGCCGTGCGGCGACTCAACGATTCTTCTAAGCCACGACAGGCCCTGCGACACGGTTCCCGGTGATGCGGCGGCGTCTGATGCGACGTCGGTCCTCTTCTCCGGCGATGCGAGGCGCTTCGGCTGCGGCGGCGACGCTTCTTCTTCGTGAGTCGTGCTTCCAGCTCCTTGCGACACGCAGTCCCTCAGAAAGTCCAGCTCAGCAGCAGGCACTTTACAGAAAGACTCTTGGGGAGCTGGTTGGTGAAGTCTGTTGTCCCTGAGACTTCAGCAGGAGGCAAGCTCTTCTCTCAAGCCCTTGGAGATCTTTTACAAGTTGATGAAAGTACACACAAAGTTCCTTTCTCCTTTCTTTGGCAGTCAGGCAACCACTGCAGGCCAATCCCCCAAACAGCACTCAGCTTAGGGATAGTCTCCTCCTCAGTTTCTCTGGTTCCTCTCCTCAGCAAAGGTTTCTTCTTGTTTCTCAAAGTGATCTGATCTCTTCTGACCTGATCTAATCTGATCTAAAGTTCTGGGGTTTGGGTCCCCTCTTTTATACACATATTCTCTTTGTTCTCTGAAGGCAGAGAGGCCTTTGCCTAGTCCAAACCAGTTCTGGTCAGTCCTGGAGCACTTTGTTGACAAGACTCCTTCTTTCCTTTCACAGAGTAGGCCAGGGACATCAGACACACCACAGGAGGTGGAGCCAGCATTGTGGAGGGAAGGCACAGCCCTATCCAGGTCCCAGGTGCAACTCCTCCCACCTATCTCCATGCAGATCTCTCTATTCAGCCCTGTGCTGACTCACCCTGTCTCCTGGAGTCCCCCAGCCCCTGTCACTCACAAACCCAGACAAGGAATACACAACCTAGCAGAGGCAGGCTTGGATAGTTAGGCAAGAAAATACCTACTTTCTAAAAGTGGTATTTTCAAACACAGAATGTTAAAACCAACTTCACTAAAAGATGTATTTTATCATTCTGAGTTCAGGCATACTAAATTCGTTTTTCTACCATGTTCCCTGGGTCAGTTAGGATTATAAGCTGTAATAATCAAACTGCCCATTCTGGCCTATGGAGAACAGGTAGCCTTGCAATAGTGAAAAACGAAAATGGCTGTAATTCACTATTAGGACATGCCACACACACCAGGGCATGTCCTACCTTATACTTACACTGCACCCTGCCCTTGGGCCTACCATATAGGTGACTAATATGCAGAAAAGGGAAGGTTTATGGACTGGCAAGTGGGTGTACTTGTCCAGTCAACATGGCAGTACCAGACTGCACACAGGCTCTGCAATGGCAGACCTGAGACACACTTTTACAGGCTGCTTCTGTGGGTGGCACAACCAGTGCTGCAAGCCCACCAGCAGCATTTGGCTTACAAGCCCTTGGCACACTCACTGCACTGTACTAGGGTCTGACAAGTAAACCAAACCAACCAATCATGGAATCACTAATCCATACATCAATTTATAACAGAGAGCATATGCACTTTAGCACTGATCAGCAGTGGTAAAGTGCCCAGAGTCATAAAACAGCCAACAACAGGTCAGAAAAAATACAGGAGGAAGGCAAAAAGTTCAGGGATGACCCTGCAAAAAGGGCCAAGTCCAACAGTGAGAAGAAGTTAGAGAATTGCAAGTGATAGATAATATATACAATATAAAAAGTAGTCAAAAAAAGATTTCAGATGTGACCTAGCTGTAGACACTTATAATCATTTGGATATCACAATTGAGTAGATACATCATAAACATTCAATGTTATCTAGATGCGATGAAAAATCCAGTCCAGGTAGATGGATGGTGAAATGTCGACGTTTCGACCCCTAGAATGTGTGAGGGCCACTTGAACCTTGCAACCCAATTAATTGAGGTGTTTTTTGTATATGGGTACTAAGCAT
The DNA here is from genome assembly GCA_963921515.1 of Calotriton arnoldi. NCBI lineage: Eukaryota > Metazoa > Chordata > Amphibia > Caudata > Salamandridae > Calotriton > Calotriton arnoldi. The sequence goes on along the minus strand of CAWUFW010012160.1, from coordinate 197,977 downwards.
ATGATTTAATTAATTTCTTTGGGACCACTTTGTTTTGTACCAATTTCTATCCAGGTCCCAAGGCCTAACAGGTTTCCCCCATTGTTTTGTAATGGTTTCTAACATCTTATGAGCATTACTGCCCCTGGGAACAAGATAGGAAAATTAAGTTTGATATGCCTGTACTCAGAATGTTAAGATGCATCTTTTAGTGAGGGTGATCTTTACATTCTTGGTTTGAAAATACCACTTTTCGAAAGTATGTATTTTCTTGCCTAACCATCCAGTGAGCCTCTGCTAGGGTTGAATATTGACTGCCTGGCTTTGGAGTTACAGGGGCTGGGGATTTCCATTCTTTTCAGACAGCCACTTGGGGGGTTATGGTGTGTCCTGACTTTCCAGGGTAAGTCGGGGCTGGGCTGAATAGACCTCGGCTGCATGCAGAGTAGGGGAGGAGATTTCTTTCACACCTGAATTGGCCTGCTCTGCCAAGGACAATGCTATCTCCACCTCCTGCCAGGAAACTGCACCAGAGAGGACAGAACTGGTTTTGGCTAGGCAAAGTACTTCTCTGCCACAGAGAACAAAGGATTTTGGATTATAAAAAGAGGGGCCCAGACCCCAGACTTTTAGATCACTTCTGGGAAATCAAGAGGAACCTTTGCCAAGGAGAAGAGCTGGAGAAACTGAGGAGAAATACTACCCCCGTGCTGTTTGCTGTCTGGGGTTGGCCTGAAGTGGCTACTTTCTGCCAAGGAAAGAGAAAAGGACTCTGCTATTTGCTGTGTCCCCTGCTTGAGGAAGATCTTCAAAGGCTTGAAGAAGAGCTTGCCTCCTGTTCTGAAGTTTCAGGGACACAAAGACTTCACCCCCAGCTTCCCTGAACTTCCTTGCTGGGAGTTCTGACCTGCCAAGTGGTGCATGTAGCTATTCTGGGCCTCTGGAGGTTGTTCTGGCTGTGGGAGCTGGAAAAGCAACACAATGACGAGAAGCACAACGCATCCTAACCTGTTTCCGATGCATCGCTGAAGAAACCGATGCAGCGCCAGCCCGCGGCTCGAGAAATCGCTGCACGCAGCATTGAGTGCACCGGTCTCCAAAGTCTGAGATCCCCACAGCGATTCTGACGCAAGCCCTGCTTTGTAGCTGCAAGAACCCATTCATCGTCCCGGATCGTCGTATCGCACCGAGGCGCCAGGTCTGTCGCATCGTTGGGGGATGCTGTAAGAAACCGATGCATCACCTCCCCACGCAGTAAGAAACCGACGCATCACTTCCTCTCCGGTAAGGAACCGACGCATCGTTTCCCCTGCGCAGCAGTAAGGAGCTGACGCATCACCTCCCCCGGAGCAAGGAACCGCGCATCACCTTCCCTGAGTGTAAGGAACCGACGGATCACCTTCCCTGCGACCCTTTTTGTTTGTGTGCGCGACGCATCCAAGGTACTTTGTGTGAAAAGTGTTGCATCTGCAATTTGCTTAGAACTGAACTATTTCTACCATTTGAAAATCAATTTTTATTACTGTATTGTGGATTTTGTCGTTTTGGTCTGTTTGGTTTAGATAAAGATTAGTTATTTTTCTAAACTGGTGTGGTGTTCATTTGTAGTGTTTTCACTGTATAACTGTATGTGTTCACATATGCTTTACACACTGCCACTAAGATAAGCCTGTCTGCATGTGCCAAGCTACCAAGGGGGTGAGCAGGGGTTATTTTAGAAGTGTATCCCTCTTACCCTGATTAGGAAGAAGGGTCCCTACATGGACAAAGGTACCTACCTCTGCCAACTAGAGACCCCCATTTCTAACAGGTTGATATTTTTGATAACTATTTAGAGGCATTGGGTGGGCAGGCATTTTGCTGTAGTAGGAAAAAAGCAATTCTTTAGAGCACGTTGGGGAAGGAAGGGCAGCGTGTTTTTACATATATGCCAGCAGCTGTTGACCACAATGTGGTTATGAGGACACACACATTTTATACACAACCACAAGGAAACAGGGAAATCTTAGCTTTGTATGACACAAAAAAGGTCAATAGTCACAGTCCATGCAAGTGCCACCAGTATTGGAGCAGTTTTATCTCAAATACATGGGTCTGCAGAGAAAACTGTAGCCTTTGCTTCACATTCTTTAACAGTAACAGCGTCATTACTCTGCTACTGAACGAGAGGCACATGCTTGGGGGTGGATTATTTCAGAACATATATGTGGGGATGTCAAATCATTCTGCGAACAGACCATAAACCCCTCATAAAAATATTGTCACCAGGAGGAGCCGGGAAAGGCTCTGCAGGACTTGTTAGACTGGCTTCACGTTTACAAGAATACAGCTACAGCATCGAGTTTATACCAGGGTGGAAGAATGTTCAGGCAGACTGCTTATCATGCTTACCTTTAGATTGAAAGTGTGTGGATGAGAAAGGTGTGACTATCAGTGAAAAGGAAGGGGCAGTGGCAAGTGAGGGAGAAATTGTTCATTGGAGCAATGGTGCTGTAGATGAAGCAGAATGGACTTGGGAAATGAACAATGATAAAGTTTTAAAACAGTCTTAGAAATGGTCAGAAATAATAGAAGAAGAGAAAGTACGCTGCCCATCACATAATGACTTAAAGTCCTAGACGAGTTGTCTGAAGTGGATGGTAAGGTAGTCATGTGTGGTGATAGAATTGTAATGCCAAGTGAGATATGAAAAGGGCTGTTTGAAATAGCACATTAAAGACACTTGGGACAATACGTCACCAAAAAGAGACTGATAATGGAGTTTTGGTGGCTGGGAATGGATCGTGACATTGTATGTTGGGTGGAAAGATGTGATGTGTGTAGAGAATATGAGAAAAGGCTCAAAGTTTGATTGCTGACAGATTTAGGCAGCATTCACGATCCTGGAGTGGTATGGCACTGTGTTGCAAGGAAGAATGATACGTAGGCCGGGTTATGTAAAACAGGTTAGTTGATTTATTCATCAGGTTACTTCCTTGTTGGTTGGTTACAGAAAACAAGTTAGATTCATATTAGGCCCCACCAGGAGCAGCCTCCTTGCTGCTCAGCCCATCCATTCCAACTGACTCTCTCTCCAACTCAAACACTCCAAACATTCCGATGACATCACCATAGGCTGAGCAGCAAAGCAGAGGACAGCAATAGGGAGGATGCACAAATCAAGTAATAGATTACAACACATCCCCCCCTCTATAATAATTAAAATAACATTAAGGTATGCAACTTCATAGCACACACTTACGACATGTAACAGATGTTGATTGCATGCAAGATGAAACACACACACTACACATGTCCCACAAATTCCTAAAAATCACATGCCCAAACCCCACCTAGAAAAGATGGAGAAAAGACAAGAAAAGCATTCCATTTTATAAATCAGTGAGTACACACCCACGTTAACTCACTATAGGGTAATAGACAACCACAAAATAGTGGTAAACCGGAGAAGCTTAGCAAAAAGGAGTCTTCTCACATACGGACCCACAACACATAGCCCAAGCACCTCACACGAGGCAACAACCGTTCTGAGAGTATCACCAAAACAGGTACACCAGAGAAGCTTCGTAAGAAGGAGTCTACTCACACACGCACCCCAACAATGAGTGATTCACTTACTCTCACAACACAATGAGGGGTCACTCAAACAACAGCCAACAAAGTGACAACTTATGTCATTCCACAAAACAGTGGTAAACTAGAGAAGCTTCGTAAAAAGGGGTCTTCTCATACAAGCACCACAAAACAGTGAGATTCACGTACTCACAACGACAAGGGGTCAACCCAATACGTAGCCCACAAGTGACAACATAAGTCAACCCAACAACCATAAGCTGGTGATAAACTAAGGGCTAAAAACAAACCACACTAGTGGTGACTACACTACCCCAAAACACAGGGTAATACACACTCATAACCACAGAATAGTGGTAAGTGAGAGAAGCTTCAAAAGAAGTAGTCTTCTCATGTGCGCACTCCAGACAATGAGAGTGACACACTCTCACAAAGCGCACAGACTAAACACCTCACACGAGGCAAAACTACTCAAAGGCATACACTAACATGACCAGGGACACTACACTCTCTCTCCCTCTATTCATACAGATGCAAGACAAAGACACTGCACTCTCTCACCCCCTCTCACCCTCAATTACATACAAATACAGGATCAGGTATATAGAGCAATGGAGCAAACGTGTGATACAACCATAAGAACATGTACAAACAACATTATGAAAGATGCACTGTCCCAAGAAAACAATAAGCTAAAATAAATGAAGTAGTCTCCGTGGTCTAGAAACAGCTGGGGAAAAAAACAATCCATCATAGAAGATTTCCTCTTTTTTTTTTTGGAACTTGCTAAATTGCTGTAAAGACCAAGGATTGAAAGAAAAGTACGCTAGCAAGGAAAGAATCCCACGAAGAGTCGGCTTCCCCGAAAGACTCAAAAATAGAAGGGTATTTAAAGTTAGAAAAGTCTGACTTGCCTGCGCTTCACTAATTTCCATGTTTATTCGACAGGAATGACCAGCAGAAAACTTCATCAGTTTTTAAAACAAACATAGTGGTTGCAAAACATCCACAATTTCCTCCTTTATCCAACTGGTTCACAAGGTTAGGAGGCGGTCACCAAACATCAGAAAACGCCTCACAGTTTGTCCTCCTCAAAATGTAAATCGGAAGATTGCTGGAACACTGAAATGATCGAAAAACTTGGATGGCACATCGGCAGCCTACAACCGCACCATCAAAAAGGGGAAAGGAAATAGCAGCCGCCAACCACAAGATGGCGGCACGCACACGTGAAAAGTGCTGGGTGGCCCCAAGCACGTAGGTGAGGTAAAACGTCCAGCAACCTCACGAACATCGCAACCGTCACAAACCCTTCAGAGCAACTCCATGCGATACCAGAGCTCAGGTAAGGTGTGCGCGTGTTCACCAGCAGAATGTCACGACCTTTCAAATAGTGCGCACCGCAACGGCCATAGTCTTCTCATGTGCGCATCCTATAAAATATCGCAATGCCACGATAAGAACAGTAATCTCACCTAAATGACTGGATCCCAACACTCCCTGGTACATGCTCCTCCAAAAGTAAATCCAAACATGCAATTGACACCGTCCAATTAACAACTCGTCTCTGCGGCACTTCCCAAGACCTCCGCCAAACGTTGCCCCAAACAACTCAAACATAGGAAACAGTTGAGGCCAAACATTACTCCATGACCCGCACTGCGAGCCCCTCACTTGATGTTCCTCTTGAGCACTAGGGAACATAAGCGCTCGCTCCTCTTGAAGAGACCAGTAACAGGAAAAACTCTCTGAATGTAGCAGGGAGAGCTGGTACATTAAGGTTGGGTCACAGGAGGTAGAAAGTCCAGCAGTAGGACAACAGGCAGGTAGCAGGAAATTGATATCCAGGTCACAGATGCTCTCCCAATGCAGGTTACAGCAAGTTACAGCAGGCCAATACAGGGACAATGCAGCAGGAACTGGCACTTTAAATTGTGGGCGACCGATGGCAGGGTCACTGGTGGGGCTTGGGTGGGGATGCCAGTTTGCTGAGAAACGTTGCTTTCACTCATAAAAGAAATTCTTTTACCTTAGAGTCCTTAAAGTCTTTAGTTCCTTTGGTCTTGCTTACTCCACGCGTAAGGTTCTTCCAGATCGTCGCCAGTGTTGCAAGGAAGAATGATACGTAGGCCGGGTTATGTAAAACAGGATAGTTGATTTATTCATCAGGTTACTTCCTTGTTGGTTGGTTACAGGAAACAAGTTAGATTCATATTAGGCCCCACCAGGAGCAGCCTCCTTGCTGCTCAGCCCATCCATTCCAACTGACTCTCTCTCCAACTCAAACACTCCAAACATTCCGATGACATCACCATAGGCTGAGCAGCAAAGCAGAGGACAGCAATAGGGAGGATGCACAAATCAAGTAATAGATTACAACACACTGCGTTTGCATACACTTCATTGGTCAAACTTGGATTGTGGCAGGAGATTTGCCATGGTCATGGTGGACATGAATTCAAGGGGGTTGGTGGTGAAATTTCTTTCTGAAATTTCAAAGAGTACAACCATGAATGGTTTCCCAGTTGTGATTATCACCAAAAATGGTGCCCAACTTACATCAGGGGATATGAAAGATTTTGTACTTGCTTGTGGGGTAAAGCATTCACATTCTACTTTGTATAATCCCCAAGCCAAGGGAATTGATGATAGAGCGAACTGCATGATTAAAGGGACTTTACAGTTGGCTGTAGTCAACAGTTGGATGTGCAGGATGTGATATCTGATTTAGGTGTGGGCCTATCAAACCACAGAAAATTCCATCACAGGAAATGTCCCTTTTTGTATGATGAGTGAAAGAAACCCATTACAAACGTAACCCCTCTTGGTTGAGAGATTTGATTGAGGCAAGGAGTTTGTATGCCAATAATGAACAATTAGTAATCAATCGCAGAACTGGAATTTCACCAGGTGATTGGGTCAAGATAAGGTCTGAGTGTGTAAAGAAAGGGTTGGGTAAATTTTGTGGACATTTCCAAGTGAAGGAAGTACATCGGTGGCATGTGGTGTTAGCCAATGGTGAACACTGCAACTTGAGGAGACTTGCTAAATATGGTATACCAGCATCTGTTGAAAGTGAAAATGTAGATCAAGGTTGCAGTGGTTTTATGTTAATGATAGAGGAGGAGGTAGTGAACGGATCAAGTATGCGTGTCAACTCAAATGGTACAGAAATTGATAGTGGTAATGTTAACCAAGGTATTGCCAGCAGAATTCCAAATGGTGACTATAGTAACCGAGGTCTTGCCAACAGAATTCCAAGGTTAAGGAGGCCTCTGAGTTATCTTCAAGATTTTGTATTTTAAAGCATATTTGTAACTGTATGGAAAAAAGAATATTTTTGAGTTGCTCTTGCTCAATATTCTTTTACTTATTATTTATACATAATTTCCTGTGTTGTAATTTACTTTTACTGTAAATAACTATTGCTTGAAGAATAGAATACCTCTGCTCATAGGCATTCAAATTGTATTGTGATTTGTTATGGTGTTCCATTCCCAGGCAGTTGTTTGCTGACTGGTGGAAGGAGCACCACGGTTGAAAGTCTCTGGCTCATGAGTAAAAGTTGAGAAAACTACCACTACTAGTTGATACATTATTACAAGAGGTTTCAAGCTTGCTCGAAATCTCAGAGAGCAAAGGGATCATCTAGACCCATTTATTGCCCAATCAACTCACAAGGTCAGCAGAGGCTATGGATTTACCTTCCTTGGTGGAAGGCTACTTGCCATAGCCTGTTGATTGAGATTCTCTAAGCATTCACTACAACTCTTGATGCAGTGGCTAATGTGAAGGTTGTGAACTTTGCTCAGCGAGTGCCATGTTTGTTGCACACACTCAGCAAGGCTTTTTGTTTTCCAGAAACAAACTCTAAGGCAGGTGGATTCTGTAAGAATTTGGGTCATTGGTTGAAATGGGTGGAAACCCCACTCAGGAAACAAGCACAGTTCTTGTCAGGGTGAACCACAGAAGTCACTAAATTAATCTGCACTTAACCCTCTGGAAGCTTGCCACAAAAACAGTCAGGCTTAACTTAGAGGCATTGTGTAAAGTAACTATGCAGCACACAAACAGTACTAAAGTGAAAACACAACAAAAGAAAAATTCCAAACCAATTTACAAACGTTGAGTAAAGTTTAATAAATAAAGTGATACAAGTATGACAATAATCCAATCAGTAGAACTGGAGATATTCAGTTTCAAAGTTTTTAGTGAAAATAGCACATAAAAGCACAAAGCGACAGTTGTAGTCATCTTGCCGTGCTAGACCGGGAGAAAGTCACAAGTTCAGGCCAGCAACTTTGGAGCATTGGTCAGATACAGGGACCAAATTAGTCCCACTGAAGAGTTACCTACTGCGTCTGGTGCAAAGAGTTCCTTTCCTGGAGCAGAAGGAGGCTGTGAGGAGCAGGTAAAGCATTTTGGATGGTCGACACTGTAGCGCGAAGAGCAGTTGGGGCATCGCGGGCTGTAGTCACTGTAGCATGAAGAACCGGTCGGGCTTTGAGGACGGTCCTTGCTGCAGCTTTAGGTTGGTGGTCATTGCGGGCTGTCATTGTCGTAGTGCAAAGTGCGACTCTCGCATTGCATGTCATCGCTAGCTGCCACTGTTGACATGAAGAGCAGGTCTCACTGGAGTTTTGCGTTGGCTGTCGTCGTGGGTAGCAGAGTCTTGGTGCGAACAGGTCTATTTGCGGTCTCAAGGAGCCCAAACTTCAGGATTTCCCCCTTTTATTTTGGAGTACTCTCTGATGCCAGCAAATGGTCCAGGACCTTCGGAGGCACCTCTTGAGGATCAGGAACTCAATCCAACAGGTGGGTCCAGTTGCAGGTCCAGTTGCAGCAGACCAGCTGGGCAGTTGCGTGGTGGCCTCTGAAGCTTGTTGTGTCCCTGTAGCTCACACAGGAGGTCAGCCAACTGACCCTTGGGGTCACTCTGGTTAGCCTGGGATGAAGGCAGGATTGTTTAGACTTCCTTATAAGATAGCAAGGCAATCCTTTAAGCAGCAGGGCAATTATCTGGCAGCAGGGCAGTCCTTCTTCTGTAACACCCTGTGCTACTCTCACATCTAGTTCTAGGAAGTTCTTTCCTTCCCCTTTGATGGGATCAAGAAGTCTGGGCTGACAAAAGGATGGTATCAGGTTCATTTGTGTGTGCTGGGGACCCGGCCTTAAAAGTGCAAGTGGGGGAGGGCATAGCTCCACCCCCAGCCGTCCTGACAGGATGGTCCATCCTGCCCGCATCTAGTCTGGTTTGTGTCACTATGTAGAAGGAAATACACAAACTCAATCAGCAGAGCCATTCACAGTCATGTGACCCAGGACATTGGCAGAAGGCAGAAATAGATACGACAAGAAAATGCCAACTCTCTAAAAGTGCTGTGGCAACGGAATGGACGGAATCCTAAATAAATCAAATATTCACCCCCAGTCAAAAGGTCTGGGTTAAATCCATTGCTCTTTTGCTCACTACGCCACCCCAGGTTGGACCTAGCCATATTCAAATCAGTCTTGACCCTGCTCCTCATGGGAACAGTCCAGCCCAAACTACCAAGCCGGCTACTCCCTGGACCAGAAACAAGCATCCTCGCACCGGTTTTGGGGTATCACCCCTCATCAGCCAGGCTATCTCGAATGCAGTGGCACAGAGAGCAAGGGACCCACGTCTGGGCATACCCACCCCACTAAGGGTGAAAAATGCTGCAGCAACAAATGATGGACGGAATGCTAAATAAATCAAACATTCACCCCCAGTCAAGAGATCTGGGTTAAATCCATTGTTCTTTTGCTCACTACGCCAGTCCAGTTTGGACCCAACCATATGCAAATCAGTCTTGACCCTGCTCCTCATGGGAACAGTCCTGTCCGAACTGCCAAGACGGGTCCTCCCTGGATCAGCAACAAGCATCCTGTGACCAGTTTCGGGGTATCACCCATCATCAGCCAGGCTAGCTTGTATCCTGTGGCACAGTGAGCAAACAAGTTATATCAGATAACTATCTATATCTTTTTGTCAGGGAGGCATGATCATAATATTTCTCCATGCATAACTTTGTTTTTAAGAGCAACTTTTCCCTTTAACGTTCAGGACGGGAATTAATATAAAGTTTGACTTGGATAAAAAACAGAAAGAAAGAGAAATCCCGATAATAACTGCAGTTTGAGGGGAGAAGTGAAGTTGAGTTTTTTAGCAAAAGGACTTGCAATTTTAACGTGATTATAATATATACTTACTTTTCAAGTAGACAAAGACATGGGGCATGCCTAGTGAGGTGCGGAAGGGAGGAGCAATACCAGGAAAGCGGATGCCCTCCAAGAGGCCCAGTGAGTCTCAGAAGGGATAACCTGCTGAAGCCTTATATAAAGAGTTGTGAGCATTCTGATTCCCTGAGGACGGAATTTTTCAATATTTCAAAACTAGTTTCAGCTCATGTGATAAAAGTTTTGGTTATGAATGAGGCCTATTAATGGACATAGTGTTTTAGGTCCTGTATAGAAGAAATATGTTTTAATAATCAAATGATGATTCGTTGATAGTGTCAAAGGTGAAGGGCATAGGTAAAATAACTGTCTCTGATGTTTATTGAAAACAAACATGGACTAAAGGGCATATTCACAAGGAGCTATCGCCGAATTAACGGCACTTTATTGTAGCCAAAGTCGTGATAAATATACCTCCGCATTAACAAGCTGGTGTAAACAGCCCACAGCACCAGTTTACCCGCGATATCAGCCGCAAAAAACATCGCCACAGAGGACCCGCGCAACTATTGCTAATGAGATGCAGAGTGGGCGTTCCCGTGCCAAAAGGCGCAACAACATAACACCTCAACATTCACAACGACCAGCCACATCGTTGATAAAAACACAAAACCGTCGATAAGCCGCGTTAGCACCAGGAAATCTACACCTGCCCTGACCTGGTGTAAAGTCCGACCACAGCCTGCACCACAAAAGGGAGCACAGCCCAGAGCCACACATGAAGGACAACAGATGCCCACGAGCAACTGAACATGCAGCACGGACACCCAAGAGGGCCACAACACCCACCGACACCACAACCAGGCCCGCAACACCCCCCCGGGGACCACCCCCAACCCCGGACTAAGAAACTGCACACCAACACCACGAATCCCAAAACAAACATTTTGCCTGATGTCGCACAAGCAGGAAAATAAACATACATGCGTGGCCAGAAAATGGAGAATCAGTCATACAGCAATGCAATCACCAACACAAAACACCGTACAAACAAAAGCAGAAACAACCCTTAGGATGAGTCCTAGCGGCTCCTCACTGGACAATCCGTAGCACACAGCCTGGAAGACCAAATCCAAGAGAAGAAGGTGTGCCATGCGCCCAACAAAGGAAAGAGAGGGAGAGAGCGAGGGAGAGAGACAGAGTGAGATAGCACAAGCAGCGCAAGGCCGCTCGGGCACCTGACTCCACATGCCAACATGTGTGTGTGCATCGCCATCCGTACACCATGAGCCCAAGGCCGTGTCCCAATCTCAGCGCCAAAGCCACATCACATTCCAAAAATGCAAGTAGTAGTCAGACAAACATCAGGGATGAAAGCACCATTGTCCCAATGCAGAAGGCGGGAGGACATCTGCACCTCTGACCTTGGTCCAGAACGCACCTGGAACACCCTGATAGAGATGCAATGGCAGATGGGGACGACTCCCACACCACGCATTCCGCAAATGAACCATCCGACTTATCCACAGCCCACACACAGAAGCCCCTGCCTGTGGTACCCCCGCATGGGTTGCCCTTGACACTCACGGAAACAGCAACCCATTACCCACAACGTTGCACACACATTCGAATCATTGCTCAGAGCTGTGGCATATCCTCCACACAACTGCCGCAGTTCAGAAGAGTGCCGGTTCCCGAGACGCACCAAGGCAATGGCAGGCCATACCGGGCACATGCACAACCCCCGTCACGTGGAACAGTACCGTGCACGTATGCTGCATTTACTGGGCGCACTGCCACTGGCAGTGCTGCGGATCAGTTATAGGCTCAGCTTCCGCATTGCCCACGTCACCTGCATCCAGCCCTGGTTCCACTGCCGAACATGCACATTCGAGTGTCCCATGGATGTCTGCCTATCCAACACAACTGTTGATGAATTGGACTATGACTTGTGTCTGCGCCCCCTGTTGGATCACGAACAGCAGTGTAACCGAGACAGCCGTGCATGGGATGCCTTGACATACTGCGTATGTATTGGTAGTTGTGCATGGGAGATTGCACAATTTCTCGTGTGCAGTGACCACATCGAGGCGCTCCCCTATTGGGCTGTGTTGCGGATTGGTGAGACGGCATGGGCTGAGCACACCTGCCCGGACCACCTAATGGATTGGCTCACCCTGGTGTTCCTTGAACACGACAACGACGTACTATTGGAACACATTGCACTTGAAGCTGCACGGGCATTCATGGACGAGTAACTACGTTCCTGCAGCCACATCCGATTGCCACCCACAGCACATGGCCCAACAACTTGTTGCATCGTGGGGATTGCTCACATATCCCACCACAACAGAGGACATGTCTGCCTTCATTCGGGCTCTGGATGCATGTGCGTGGAACAACGCGTGTGTACACACACCTGTACAAGGTGACGCAGGTCCATGGTCAGAGCAACACAGCGTCGTTTGGCAACGTTGCCAATTCGGACACACTGCTGGGGGAGAGCACACACATGGCAATGTAGCCCGACATGTGAACCTGTCGGACCCTCACACCTGATCACTGTCAGCAGAGCAGACAATCGGCGCACTCCGGAGGCAGAGCACTATGCAGATCCCATGTGCAGTGAGTTGTGCCCCCTCACACAGGGCAATGGGCAGACGCCAAACAACACATGACTCATCCAGCAAGGCAAGGTGGGCTGTGAGCGGTGCCATCCATGATGAATGTTGTCCATTTTAGCCCCGACATTATCTGAACCTCGACATGTACCCATGCTGCGTGTAAGTGTCTTAAGAATGTCCCTGCCTGCTGTGGCCGTTGCCTCATCCATACTGACACGCACATGCCAATAAAGTCCATGCCACTCTGCTGGTGTCTAACTGTGAGGTGTGTTGTTTAGATTGTCCACTCGTGTGCCACAATGAGCATCGTCCCTACACAGGGAGGAACTGACTGACGCATGTGCAAAGTGGGTGTGTCCCTTTGGCAAGCTCCACCTCTGTGAGCCAGACATTGTTTTTGGATATGTGCTGAACGACATGTGCACTTACGTGACGTCAGCAATGTGAGTATGGTGTCCAACCACTGATCATTTGGAGCAATGTCATATCTCACTACAGAATCTGTCCACACAGATGTGTGTGAGTAGGTATGCGACGTGAAGTTCTGTTGTCACATGTGGTGTAGGACACCACTCCTGGCCTGCTTTCGTTTGGGTCAGTCCTACACACAGCCCTATTCAACACATGGACGTGTGCCTACGTTGGGGGGTTGTGTGATTGTTGTTGATGTGAAATGGGGACACAGCTAGTACTCACCTTCACAGTCATCCAATTGGCCATGTGTCTCAGGGATACACATGCGCATAGATGTCAGTTACCAGGGTATACCTTCATGTGCAATCATCGTCCCCACATCCAGCCATACTTCCATACGTGAGTGAACATAGTGATGACACAGCTGTGTGATTTAGAATGTTTTATTCACATTCAGGTGATTGACGGAGCTGGAGCTGTACGTGGCCATCCAAGCCCACATCACATGGAAGCCCAGTGGTGGGCCAACCAGAGTCCTTTGGGGATTGCACAGTGATTGGGAAGAGGGAGAGTGCAGTCCGCAGCAGGATAGCAGTGTAATTGGCCAGCGGTGAAGAAATGGCAGTCCGTGTCGGGGTCCGAGTGAATGTCGCAGAGTGTTCCGGGGGTCAGTAGGAGGTGTTTCCCAGGCCATGATGCATAGGTCATAACCAGGCAGGGACAGGCCATACGACGGTGATGGATGCTACTGCCTCCTTCCTCACACAGTAGTTCCCATCCCCTTCTTACTCCCCTGATACGGGTTCAGTGTCCGGTGTGTCAAGTGTGTGTGGCGGCGTGATGGCTGTATCACTGTGTGCCACGGACACATCAGGGGTCGGAGCTGTGTGTGTCGATGTTCCCGCTGCAGTCATCTGGGGACGGCTCAGTGGCAGCAATGGCAAGATGAAGTACTGCAGGGCATTGAAGTTCCCAGCTCCTACTCGCTGGTGTCCATCCGTGGCAGACATCCTTCCAGCCTGCATCTGCTCCAGGGTCTCCATTGACCTCCGCATCTGTGCCAACTCTGTGCTGTCATGGCTGGTGCCTGTCTGCCCACACAGTTCTTGTGTACGATTCATGGCACCAGCGAGGTCAGCCAATGTCTGTGGCGGAGCATGGTGCGTACCGGGGGTGTCCGATAGGGACTGTACGTGGTCCCTGATGGGACTCAGACACCCACGTATGGCATCGAGTTTGGCTGCCATGAGCTCGAAACCCACCCGCAGCTGTTCAGCCAACTCCACCTGGGAAGACCACACACATTGTATGTACTCCATGTATTGGTCAGGGGGTCCTGGGAGACAGCCGTGGTGGTGTGTGTTTCCTGCTGTGTGGTCTGTGCAGGTGGTGGGGTCACCTCGAGGCAGCTGGCCTGCCCTGCTCCTGGGGGTGGGGTGCAGAGGCTGTCCAGTATCCATTGGAGGGTATCTTGACATATGTGCAGGTTGTCCTCTACATCATCAATGATGGGGTATGTGGTCTGCTCTGCAGTAAGTGTTGATTGTCCCTCTGAAATGTTAAGGGGAGATGCAGGGTAACAGAGTTTCACATGTATGTTGTTGATTTGCAGATGTTTACATTCAGACTGCATGCCAATGTACATTGTGACTGTTTTGGGGAGCTGGCTATTTGATGGCAGTCAGTGTGTTTTCTGGATACATGACGGATGTGTGGTAGTACCCGTTCATTATCATCACACAGTCAATCAATCAAGCAATCATGTCACTTATAAAGCGCACTACATACCCGCGAGGGTCTCAAGGCGCTGGGGGAAGATGGGGGTGGTGCTGCTACTGATCGAAGAGCCAGGTCTTGAGGAGTCTTCTGAAGGCCAGTAGGTCTTGGGTCTGTCGGAGGTTGGTGGGGAGGGTGTTCCAGGTCTTGGCGGCGAGGTGGGAGAAGGATCTGCCGCCGGCGGTCGTTTCCAGATGCGGGGGACTGTGGCGAGGGCGAGGCTGGTCGAGCGGAGCTGGCGGGTGGGGGTGTAGAAGCTGAGTCGTCTGTTGAGGTAGGCTGGTCCGGAGTTGTGGAGTGCTTTGTGTGCGTGGGTGAGGAGCTTGAAGGTTATCCTCTTGTTGACAGGGAGCCAGTGCAGGTCTCTCAGGTGGGGTGTGATGTGGCTGCGTCGGGGGATGTCGAGGATAAGACGTGCAGAGGCGTTCTGGATGCATTGCAGCCGTCTCAGGAGCTTAGCCGTCGTTCCTGCGTAGAGGGCGTTTCCGTAGTCCAGCCTGCTGGTGACGAGGGCCTGGGTGACTGTTTTTCTTGTTTCGGTGGGGATCCACTTGAAGATCCTGCGGAGCATTCGGAGGATGTTGAAGCAGGATGAGGAAACGGCGTTGACCTGCTCAGTGTCAGGCAATGCCAGATGTGAGTGGACAGTTACTACGCACGAGCGGAACCTGTTGTGAACTCAGTCCTGTGGTGCTGGTGTTGCACATTGTACCACATTGTCGTCATTGCGGATGTCCTGTGATTGCTATGTGTGTGTACTGCATTGTGGAGGAGTTGCCCCTGCAGCTCTGATTTTGTGTAGCCTTCTCCCTTTGAGGTGGGGTGCCTTTGAATTGTGTGCTTTTCGGGGCCTGATTTGCTTTTGACTTGGGTCATATGTGCTCTCGGACAGATTTTGTGGCCTGGTGCATTGTTCGTCTGCTGCGTGTATTGTACGGCATGGGTTGTGGGTGCACGTGGACATGTCGGAGTGTGACCTGCTCCTTTACGGATGTGATCCGCACTGGGCTTCCTCCATGTCGATTCGTGGGCCATGTCATTTTTTTGGGGCTGCTGCCATGCTATCGGACATGCAGTGTTACTTGCATAGTCAGTGTGGGTCACAGAGCCGCTGCTTTGCTGGATTCAGCACATGTGCATGGGTCGGTTGTGATATTGGTGATGGGGGGGCCCCTCTGTGCACATTGTGGATGGGGGCCTACTTGGTGTTTCTATGTGTGCTGCAGTGTGCCAAGGCAATCGGGGACATGTTCCACGGTCATTGTGGGTGTGCTGTGTGCTACACGTAATTGTGCATGTGTGCCATTGTGCCCATCTCCCCCCGTCCCCCTGTCCCTAGTCGTTACTCACCCTGTTGCTGTTGGGTCAGGTCGTATCATGCTGTGTCCAGGCCCCCCAATCCTGCCACCGTCTCCTCACTGCTGACTGTGGCCACCATTTGCTCCAGCTCATCCAGCTCCTCCTGTGTCGCAGGACTCCCACCTCCAGTCGCCGTTGCTGCCTCCCTGTTGGTGGCGAGCTTATGTTTGGTCTGCCTTTTCAGATCATGCCAGCACCTCTTGACCTCCTCCAGTGACCTCCTCGACACTCCGACTGCATTGACGTTGGTAACGATGGCCTGCCATTTTTCGGTTTGGGTTGCCAGTGCCACAGTGGAGGTGCCGAACAGTTCTTGATGGTGTTCGGTCACCTCCGTGACGATGATCCGGTCTTCCTGCGGACTGAACCCCGTCTTCCTCTTCCTCTTGTCCTTGCCCTTCCCCGAACGCGGGGTTCCTGGCTGGTCCTCCGTGGGGCTTGTGGTGTTCAGCTTGTCCTCTGCACTCGGTCCGGGTGCATCCATGTTGCTACGCAGTTTGAATTGTTTTTGGGCTTTTTTTTTTCTTTCTTTTATGGTGCTTTTTCCCGCCGGACGCGTGGGATTTGCGGGCCTGTGGCTGGTGTTCGCTGATTTCTGTACCGCGATTGGCCTCATCGCATGTTTTTTGGCGTTCGAGTTTCGCATTTTTTCTTCGTGGCGTTGATTTTCACGATGACATTTGACGCATTATCTGGTGACTATCGCATGCTACCGCCTTGTTGTGAATTCCACGTTGACACAGGGTTATTTTCCCGCGCTAGGCTGCGATATTGAAAGTTGCGTTACGCTACTCTTGTGGTAGTTATCACACGTTCTTGTGACTATACCCCTAAGTTTTAAATTTTTTTAAAATGTTTCTCACGGGACAACAAATCTATATGCAGAGAAGCTTTTGCCCAGGGATTTACAAGGATTATGGCTATTTTCCTTGCTTATGATATGAAGATAATCAAGGGCTAAATGATCAGTTGCTCTGCTTTCTGTTCAAATGATGTTGTTTATGTGTTTATATTATTTTTATGTTTGTTTTAGGCTTTTTTTTACTTGCTAATATATGAATAACTGGATGTGAATTGATGTGTGGAGGATTCCCAAACAAGCATCCTGAAGTAGGTGGTTAACAACAAGAGAATCCACCGTAATGCCTCGACGAACTTTGAGAACTTGCTTCTGTCCTCACATTATGTATCTGGAATAGGTAACTGTGACCTATTGGATTGTTTAATGATAGGAAATAGGATGACCTCACTTAACCTATACGTTGTCTGGTGTTTAGATTTTAATCTTCTGGATATTCATGAGTAAATACGGATTGTCATACATTTTTATTGATAATAATACATTGTATATTTTTGTATATGTGTTATGTTTTTAGTCTTTTGCACAGATGGCACAGTAGTCTGATTTTATTATTAATATAGTCTCATTTGATCTCTGGAGAGCTTTGCTTTTTGCTTTTAAGAAGGGGTATCTCTCTATTTTGTTTACGAGGTAATTCTGCTCCCATGTCTAGAAATGGCCATTACAGGGCGTAGACTTTGGAAAGTTTGGCATTACCAGAAACCTGTGACTTTTCAGTCTTTATAAACTTTTACTTGGCCTATTCCTGCCCTGGACGTGATATGCGATTTACTTCTTTTGCCATAGGCGATTTACTTCTTTTGCCATCAGTAGTTAATCAGTTGCTCGGGGATTTTCAGATGAACAAATATGCATGTCTACATTTGCTCATGAAAAATGGAATTCAAAAAAGAATTCAAGGAGTACTCAGAAAACTGCATCACAGGTTGACTTCAAACATAGGAAGACACCTATCGCAGTAAATTTCTGACTTTTTTTCTGGATAGCGCTCATGGTATCTGCCTTCTTGGTGGTCTGGCAACTCTATAGTGAAATTCAGTCAGCTGGGGAGATAAAATATTTATCCCCAAGTTATTCTCGCTTCCACTGGTCTCAGGATCTATGAAGGCAGCAGCAGAACAGAAAGCAAACAGGGTTTGAAGTGTCATATTTGCTTTCTGAAGTGTTCACTCCTTTCCCGTCCCCTAGTCCCTTGACTAGTGGAGTAACGCAAATTGATAGGGCCACACTGCAAAATGTGATAAGTGTCTCCAACTCTTCAATATCTCACAAACAATCTGAGGCCTTGGGCTGTACAGGGGCCCCTGAACGGTTGGTAGTGCCCTAAAGGATTAGGGCCCCCTGCCTCTCAGAGGCTGCAGTGGCCCGTGTTACATCATTGACAGTAAATACAGAGGGGCCTGTTCCGATTCGGGCCGGAAATCTCTCCGACCGAGCCGGACCCGGAGAGATTTCCGACCGAATCGGACCCGTGCAGCCCGACTGAACGAGTACGATGCGTCCGTATGCCATCGTACACGAGTCGGTCGGACTCCCATTGAAGTCAATGGGAGCCGGTCGTACAGCGCGTACGCAGGCTACCATTGCCTCAATGGGTGCGAGGCGAACAAGGGCGCCCCCTACAGCGGGTACGCGGCGAAGCGACTCGCGCCGTACACGCACAGGTAGGGGGGACCCATGGGTCCCCCCTGTGTGCGACTCGCGCGGCTACGCGTACAGGGCAGTCCGACACGGACCCCCGAAGTATGGCTCCGACTGCTCTTTCGAGCCGGACGGCGCGTGTCGGTCGGACTGCTCGCGGCACGCATCGTACTTACCCGGCCGGGGAACGTCTCCATTGCACGGTGCGAGTCGTGTCCGAGCGAGTCGGTCGGTGCGGTTCGACCCGGGAACGAGTCGGTCGGAGCAGTTGGGACGCCCGAACGAGTCGGTAGGCGATTTCGCATCGTACTCGCTCGTCCGGACGCGCGTACGAATCGGTCGGGAAATAGGGCTCCGAATCGGATCCAGTTAAGCCGAATCCGATTCGGGGGCCCTACCGGCCGAGATCGGAATCGGCCCCAGAGTGTTTTAGGCCTAGGAGTGTGAAAAGGGTTATCAATGTCTGTCAAACGGTATGTGACGTCACTTCTGCTATCCTAGGCACTTGGATTGATCAGAATGAATATACTTTGCCGATGTAGAATTTCAGCATGCTACAATATGACTTTTTAAAGTTCTTATTGAACTTAAAAATGCTATTTTAAGTCAATGTACCCTAGTCTAATGGTCCAAATGAAGAGGGAAGCGCCGTTGTCACGATCTTCATGTTCAGGCTCATAAATTCAAACATAAATCTAGATGTGACTGCTTTTCCTTTAATATGAGCAGGGTCAAAATGCTTATGAGGCAATTGACTGGCAGATAAAAAAATACTCAATTCACTGAACCTAAAAGTACTAATTTTCAGAGGACATTGACAACTGGAAATATTTTTTTATTTGACCTGCTCGCTGAACATGCACTAATAAGTAAAAATCATTCTACAAATAGCTTCATTTTAACTCAGTGTGGGTTACGCTTTTTAAAAGGAGATGGATAATTAAGACTTCAAGTTTCAAAATATTAAATATTGATTTGTGAATGTCTAGCCGCATGCATAACGTTCTCCCGAGGAATAACAGCAGCTGCATAAAGATTATGAAAGTTCTTTATTATCCTCTATTGAATAGAGCATTTATATATTTCTAAACATGAAAGAAGGATTACGGAAAACAACATCTTGAAAAAAGATTTGTATCATGTTTTTGATATATTTTAATATACATGTTTATGTGCCTTCCTTGCATATGTTGTTGGTAGTTTCATGTTATGATCATCCACTTTTTAGTTGTGTTGTCTGGAATTGTATTTGTGTCTAAGAAATTGTGTGAAGTTTCCAATTCCACCTTTTGCGAAATTTACTATTTTTAATAATTCACCAAGAGCATTTATGATCATCCACTTTTTAGTTGTGTTGTCTGGAATTGTATTTGTGTCTAAGAAATTGTGTGAAGTTTCCAATTCCACCTTTTGCGAAATTTACTATTTTTAATAATTCACCAAGAGCAAAGCTTCTTTTCCCGTAGCACACGCTAAATTATCACCAATCATATTTGTGAGCAAAAATGTTTACTGGGGAAAAATGTCAGCTGCTATGTAGTTGCAAATGCAACATGCAATTAATAGGTTGCAAAATACTGGTTTGCAATAACCGTATTTGTGGAAGCGACCCATGCAGAGTCCTGAGATAGGCAGAAGAGTAGGCACGCACCTTGCACATTAACTCTATCAACCCACTACTTGTTGTTTGGTTCTGCTGTAGGAACTGCTGGATGACATTCAATTACTCCTGGTCACTCTAAAAATGTTTTTTTGTTTTGGGGGGCTTTCGTCCTATTTTATTTACTTACTTTTGATGCTGTTTTCTCTGGGCTGCTGGTGCTGTCGCTATATTTCTCTATTAGTTGGTCTTTTTAGATGGATGCTGAGGATGTCAATCAGAAGACGTAGGATGTCTTGAGCTTAATTGACTTTTAAAATCTGAAATGTTCACAGTTATGTGCAGTAGATTGGTAGAATTGATCATCTTCATTGAAGGTAGGACATGTGAGCCACGGTCCATACTAAAATGGAGAAGAAAACATCAGAGTGGTACATAGTAAAGCAACTCTACCACTGATGAGACAATCTAACACTTCTAGAGCTGAACTCCAATCAGAATTTATATATCGATGTGCAGACAAATGTACCTAAAATATATCTCAACACAAGACTGCCATGAGATTTTACAATTTTAAATTAAATAATCAGGGGTAAACCCTATTTTAGATACCTTGTGATGCACTCAATGAACTTTCCAGGACTCTGAGTACTAGGAGCCTTATTGCAGCACCAGGAGGGGGCGCGGGAGAAGGCCATCTGCCACAAAGCTTCTCCCATAAAGAGCGAGGAGGTTTACCACTAGCGAGGAGGTTTACCACAGCGTGGGAAGCATACAGGCCTCACATAAACAGCACATCCGGTCAAGGGCGGGCCTGTCACTGCCTATCATTGCCCATA
Source organism: Calotriton arnoldi (assembly GCA_963921515.1). Classification (NCBI taxonomy): domain Eukaryota; kingdom Metazoa; phylum Chordata; class Amphibia; order Caudata; family Salamandridae; genus Calotriton; species Calotriton arnoldi. Next base: position 177,109 of record CAWUFW010012160.1, on the reverse strand, counting down.
GGAGGACAAGATGGGCCCCATCATGGCTCTTGCATCTTGTCTAAGGTGATATTTTTGTCTTCTTATGGTGACTGTATTCATGGTCACTGACAATTAACTTGGGCCAAAACCCGATCCCTTATCTCTTAATTGACCTAATACAGGCCTGTTTACCTAATAATCTTAGCATATGTCTCTTCTCATATAAAGCGTTGTCCCCATATAAATTGCATTCCAAGTCATTACGGAATTATGGACACGCTGAAAATGTGTAGTCCTAAACAGGTCCCAGAACTGAAAAGCTCCATCCTGGACTCCTTCCTGGCAAAGCCTTAAGGAGTAATTTCTAAGACTTAGCAGAAAGACTGCAATCCATAGATAATAGTGGTCTGAAGCTAGCCACAACTGAGGAGGTAGGAGTGAGCATTATCAGGGGGCTTGATGGACACAAGTTCAATCAGGAGTCTTTTGAGTTGGACTCGTTAACCAGGAGTTGCTCTGTACCTCAGCCGAAATGAAAGAAACAAGTGGGTTAGTACTCAAAGCTTACTGCAGCACCTAAAATACCTATTGTGGGTATTATCCCGGACTTGCCAAGGATGGAGAAAGAAATATGCTGGAGCTCCTGAATTGCGAGACTGAAAGGCGTGATTGATTAATGCCTAAGCCCTTTAGTAGAGCGGTTATGCCACATAGAGTGGTCACTCAAGAGATTGGGAGCTAGCTCTATTCCATCCTTAGGAGGCGAAGCAAAGTTTCTCTGACTATCTAAAGACCCAGTCTCAGCAGAGGCTCAGGTCTATTGTCCACCGAAATAGATAGCTACTGGTCTTCCGGTCTCCCACTCTCAACCAGATCCTCAACCTGGTCCCCAGATGCCCCTCATTGCTTGCGGCATGTAGGGGAAACACTGTAGCTGTCAGGGAAAATGGTCTGTCTTCTTCTTTGTCCTGCTTCACCTCCCTTCAGAAGCTAGCCCCTATGTAGCCCCTATGTAGCATTGTCCCTACCTCCCCCTTAGCAAATTTAGATCAGTATCACAGCTTAAGAATAAAGTGTGTCACTGGCGCACCAGGAATTCTGATTACAATATTGCCAACTATGATAACATCTTATCAGTAAGGAGAGTGGCCTAGGTAGGCTCCCTTGTGAACAGTTTAAAAGGAAACTGGATAGTAATTAACTTCAGGAATCCCAGACAGGTTCAGAAACCTTCTGTTATATGCTCGACATTGATGCTCAGTGGAAAACCAAACCCCATACTACCATTGGGGCTTTTTTTTATAGCCACACAAAAAGATGATGGACAGAATGCAGAACATTGTCAAATATCCACCCCCAGTGACAGATCTGGGTTAAATCCATAGTTTAATCAATGTTGACCCTCCTCCCCAAGGGAACAGTCCAGCTCGAAATACCAGGCTCGGTCCTCCCTGGACCGGAAAACAAGCATCTTGGCACCAGTTTCTGGGTATCACCCCTCATCAGCCAGGCTAGCTTCAGCATTCCATCCATCTATTGTTCCTTTTACATTTGTTGTTTTATAAACACCTTCAAGAACACAATACAACCCCATTCTCAAGGTTGAGACCCTTTCCTATGCCCAAAACACGAATTCTTTACCACACACAACAGTTTCAAAACACTTCTTGATATCAATGAACAGGATTGACAAATGAGAGCGATGAACATGCAGGGTGATACTTTAGATTCACACCCATAGGACCTAACCACCATCCCAGTAGGGTTAGACCATCGTAGAGATAGTACTAGGGACGGTGGAGCATATACCCATAAGGATAACCTGATTTGCTGGACTATAGCTAGCTTAGCCTCAAAGATAGGATACAAGGGTTTGTTATCATATATTAATTCTTTTGACATCATCCTATTGCAAAAGTCTTCAGTTTCTGTCTGCTTGCCATTCCCTCAACCTCAGGTAGAGTTAGGGGGTGTTTGATAATCCTATTTAAAGTTTTTCTGGAGTGTAAGTTTACTGTAAGCCCCCTTTTCATCCAGGAATCCAAGCTTTTTGGATTGCCTGGTATTGACACTGTTATTTTGTGTTTATCTTACAATTTTACAATGATGTATGCTCTGGAGGCATGGAGTGTAGTATTTTATAGATATTTCAGATACTGCACTCAAAATTTTTTGGGTTCTTATAGAAAGGGCCTCGGGTTGTCTGGGATGTTTTAATTGACTTAATGGGGGAGATTTCAACGCACAACTCAGACCAAGAGCTATGCTCTTTGACACCTAACCTGGGGATCACAAGACATTGATTTACTCATTACTCTGGAGAATAAATTACATAGGCATTTGGCCACTTATAATTTATGGAACCTAGCTGACTTAACTGGGATTCCCTATCTCAGCTTTTACAGGGATGGGCTGAGGGACGATAATTTAATATATATTATTTTCTAGAATTTCACACTTTGTGTTGCCTGGAGGTACAGTGGCCAATGGATTTAGTGATCATAACCAGAATACAATAATGCTGAACCTACTCAGTAGCACTTTAAAGATACCAAAGAATGGAATTACTGGTTTAGTATTGAGAGTCAAGGGGCTCAGGCTATGCTGGAAGACGGTTGATATGACACAACTATTCATTAATACTGACAGGGCTAATTTTCCATGACTTAACAAACGTTTGCATGATGACATTAATTATGGCCATTGAAATATTGAGGCCTTTGTAGATGGTGGCTGTCTGCTCAAGAATGCTCTTTTAGCCCCGGAGCATAATCTCAAAGCGGTTCAGCCTATCTGGTTTGACAAGAACTGTAGGGCGGCCAATAACTCACTGTGACTAGCCCTAAATAATAATCCTAGGGACCTTGAAACTATTCGGTGCTGCAGAATTATCTCTAAACAAGCATTAAGGTATAAGAGGGTAAAAATAAAAGAAGCAGCCTGGGACAAGTTGATTACTTCCTGTTCATTAATAGATACCAGCACGTTTTGGAAAATTGTCAATTCACAGACGCTAAGCCCTGGGTTGAATGCAGGTCCTTGTACACATAATATGGCAGATGTCTGGGTTGAACATTTCAAGTCCAATTACCATCTGGGAGCCCCTTAGCATCAAACAGTGTCAAACTGATACCTGCCTATCCTCTTTCTTTCAAGGATGAGCTACAGGAGGTAACCATTGCAATCCTAGAAAGCCCCTCAGGCAAAGCCGCAGGAACCAATGGGATTCCCATGAACCTCTATGAAAAGAAAACTGAATTTTGGACTTCAGTCATTACCATTAATTCTGCTTATAACATGAAAATGTCACCTTCATTACACACTGTTATTATGCTGCCAGTGTTTAAAAAAGGCAATAAGCTATAGACCATTCTCATTATTGAATTCAGTGGTTAAAGTGGTTGGCTGAGTTCATTTGCAAAGGACACAGAGAAGAGTGGAATATACAAATATTTTATTTGAGCTCCAATATGGTTTCAGAACCAGCGTGTGTACAACAGAACAATGCCGAAACCTGCATCTAATAGTCTATAATTATACTGCTTACTAAATTGAGTCAGTTATTCCTATCATTTATGGATCTTAGCAGTGCCTTTAATCAAGTGAAATGGTCAAAGGTTTGGGCTACTGTGTTGGTTATGAGCCTGGACAAAGATCCTATTGATTTTTTCATATTTTTCAGAAGAATGAAACAGCCTCAGTAAGATATGTCCAGGGGTGGAAATTCTCTGACTCATTTGTACATGAAGAGGGAGTTCGACCAGGCTGTGTCCTAGCTCCAGTATTGATTTACTGTACATAAACAAGCCTATTGCTTTTTTAATTGCACACTGAAAGAATATGCCAATGCTGAGGTCTAGGCCTGTTCCTTTTTTAGAATTAAATCAATTTTTATTGGCAGAACACTTAGCATGAAAATACAGTGTATCGTTGCCTACAACCCAACAGGCCGGCTATATCACAATCAGAAGGAAAAGGTGGGGCCAGTGGGTCATAGGACATCCGTTTAGTTAGTTGACACAGCATGCCGCCTACAACCCTTCCTGGGCCGGCCGTGTTTGAGAAAAGGAAACATGGAAACGGTCCTGGCTCTATGAAGTGTGAACAAGAAGAAGGTCTAGAGCACTATGAACTTGTGGACAGCAGTGAACCAGGAATTCGTTATGGCCAACTTGAGGCGATAAAGTCTGCCTTTTAAGAAAAAGGGAACCGCAAACAAAACAATAACAAGATCAAAACTAAAAAAGCCCATTACCACCCCCCGCCCCCACCCCTTCTCTCTCCAGGTGAGCCAAAGGTACTTTATTACATACAGGTATGGTCCGTTATAATGGTTGCTGATTCCTTGGGGACCCATTGAGCCCGCCCTGGACTGTATATGCTAGCCTCTATCTTGACTCTCAGGGATCAATTTCAAAAGCCGTAGATAGGCGGGACAAGATAGTTCTCGAAACTCTGTGGATAGGATGGAGATAAAGGGGGCCCAGATCTTGGTGTATTCGGATTTGTCCCCTAGAGTGGCCATAGACAGCCTCTCCATGCCCAATAGGAACCACAATTGGTGCAGCCATTGCGTGTGATCCGGGATCCTGTCCGTCCTCCAACCTGCTAGAAGTACCCGGTGCGCGGCATTCAACGCCAAGGCAATCTGCCTGCCTTTGATAGAGCGCAATGGGAAAGTTAGGGCATTGGGCAGTCCTAAGATAGTGTAAGCAGGGAAACTAGGGATGTTGGTGTCAAATGCCTTATCTATTTCATCGAGGATCTTGTCCCAGAACCGCGTGAGCTTTGGGCAGTTCCAAAGTAAATGAAGGAGGGTACCTGGGCTCCCGCAGCCGCGCCAGCAGAGTTCATCGCACTGGGAATTCCACTTAGTTAAGCGAGTTGGGGTGTAATACCAGTAAGACACAATTTTAAATGCAGTCTCCGTGTGACCCATGGAGTGTGCGATATGATGAGTCCTGTGAAAAATATCCTCCCATTCTTTGTCCGAAAGGGTGCGACCTACTTCCGCCTCCCACCGTCTCTGTCCCATGGTACGGGCTCCCCTAGAGCTCTGGGTGAGGAACTTATAGATTTCGGAAATGAGTTTGCGATCATCTTTTTTCAAGAAGAGCCACTTCTCAAAAGGTAGCATCGGTCTACGAACCAGGGGACGTATCAGGGGATCAGCCGTCCAATGCAGCATTTGCATATGTAAGAAGAGGTCCGAGTCTGTAAGGCCATAGTCCACCCGAAGCTGCTTAAAGGGGAAATGACCTTGAAGATCGAACAAATGCCCTAATCGCTTACACCCGCTCTCCAACCATCGCGCGCCTGCCCCTTTATCCATCCCTGGTGGGAAATCGGGGTTTGAAAAGATTGGAGACATGGGAGAGGGGAATGTAGTAAGATTAGCCCTTTTGGACACTCTGTCCTAAACTAGCATAGTGGGGCGAGTGAATGGCGAAGAGTATAGCCCCCAGGAACGCGATGACCGAGGTAGCCAGACTTCCCTCCAGATATGGTGGCCAGCCACCGTCTGGTCCATAAATACCCAGTGTTTCTCCGTCATGGGACGGTTCCATTCCACGAGGTAGCGCAGCAGCGATGCCTGAAAGTAGCGGGTGATGTTCGGCAAAGCCAGGCAGCCTTCCTTTTTGGGGCATCGCAGCAGGGTCTTCTACAATCTGGGAGAGACCGGGCCCCAAATGAAACGCTCAATCTCAGTTTGTATGTGCGAGAGCAAATTCGGCGGAGGTAATAAGGGAAGAGTTTGGAATAGGTATAAGGCCCGGGGTAAGACATTCATTTTAATGGCGGCCAGTCTCCCGAGCCATGACAGGGGCAGACGCCGCCATTGGGCAAGATCCTTTCGGATGCGAGAGAGTAGAGTAGCATAGTTTACTTCCACTGTCTTGTCCAGACTTTTGTGAAGGACCAGCCCTAAATACATTATACCGTCCGTCACCCAATCGAAGTCAAATTGGGCACGCAGTGTATCCACTGTCGTGTGCGTTGCAGTGAGGTTCAGCACTTGCGATTTCTGCAGGTTCATTTTAAATCCGGAAACCTGACTAAAGACCTGCAGATCTGCCACAATGGCCAGCATAGAAGTCAAGGGGTGTGCCAGCGAGAAAATGACATCGTCGGCGTAGCGGCTAATTAAGTGGCGATCAGCCCCAAATGGGACTCCTTGCACTAAAGGGTTGTCCCGGAGCCTTTGGGCAAAGGGCTCCATATACAGGGCGAAGAGCAGGGGGGGAGAAAGGGCAGCCCTGTCTGGTACTCCTCCCCACCAAAAAGTTGCTTGGGAGTATGCCATTTACCCTGACTGCAGCAGACGGAGTGCTGTAGATGCTCTCCACCCAGCTGCGGAATGTGACTCCCAGGCCGAAACGCTCCAGTGTGGCAAACAAATACGGCCAATGCACGCGGTCGAAGGCTTTCTCTGCATCGACTGCCAGCAGTAAAGCCTCCTCCTTAGAGCGGTGTACCTTGTCAATTAAGTGGCAAATTCTTTTGGTGTTGTCCCTGCACTGCCTACTCGGGATGAAGCCCGACTGATCCGGGTCAATCATGCCGGGCATAAGAGGATTTAGCCTATGAGCCAGTATGCTAGAGAACAGTTTCGCGTCGATGTTTAGCAAGGAAATCGGCTGGTATGAGCTGCAGTACATCGGGTCCTTCCCTGGTTTGGGGATAACCGAGATTGTCACCTGCAGCATAGAAGCCGTGAGAGTGCCCGTATCCGCAAAGGAATTAAACAGCTGGGTGAGCAGTGGAGCCAGCTGAACACAGTAAGTCTTACAAAAAAGAGCGCTAAAGCCGTCCAGGCCTGGCACTGTTAGGGGCTTCAAGCGGGCAATAGCAGAAATTACCTCTTCAATCCATATGGGAACCTCAAGACCGTCTGCTTAGCTAGACAGAAGAGGGGTGACCGCAGCTCCGCGTAGGTACTCAGGAGGGTCCGCGAGGTTAGGGGACTCAGCGGAGTATAGATTCGCATAAAAAGGCCAAAACGCCGCCGCTATGCCGAGATCATCTGTCACCTCAGAACCCCACTCCCCCTGTACTGCTTTAATGGCCTGGGCCTTTCGTTGACTGCAGAGGCAGTGTGCTAGCATGTGACCGCCCTTGTTGGATCCCACATAATATTTATGTTTCAGCCGAAGCACCGCGTATTCGGCCCTATCGAGGTCCAAACGCTTCAGCTGGAGCCTCTCCTTCTCCAACTGGTGCCAGATTCGAGGGGCACCTGAGCGTTTGTGGATTGCCTCAAGTTCCTTAACTTTAGCTTCGAGGTCCTGCCGTTTAGCCTGCCTGGTTTTGTTGTCATAAGCCGCTTTGGCAATTAAGGCTCCTCTCGCGACCAATTTAAGCGCCTCCCAGACGGAGGCCAGAGGCGTGGAACCGTTGTCATTAAGTGCTACATAATCAACCAGAGTACGTCGAAGGTCCTCCACCACCTGTGGAGACCGCAGCATGGAGTCCCTCAGGCGCCAATGTGGTGGGGACGATTGCGTGGGCGGCAGGCTCAGCGTCAGAGTTATGTGTGCGTGGTCCGAGAGAGATCAGGCCTCAATGGTAGAGGCGTTGGTACAGGACCATGTGGCCGGGGTGACGAGAAAGTGGTCCAATCGGGCGTAGGTCTTATGTGCCGCCAAATAGTAGGAGTAATCTCTCTCATCGGGGTGTAAGCTGCGCCATGCATCCCTGATTCCACAGTCATCCAACCAGGCCTTACCGGTCCCCGATATAGCTCCCGCTCCGCCTGTTCTCGAGCAGGAACGATCCACCCCTGCATCCATAACTAAATTTAAGTCACCACCCACCACCACCAGGGAGTCGGGTGTGTGAAGGACCTCGGCCAGCGCGTCCATTAAAAATCTCTCTTGGTGCTCATTTGGGGAGTAGATTGAGGCTATCGTGAGGTTGGAGGACCCAATGCGTAGCCTCAGCGCTAAGAAACGCCCTTTGATCTCAGCCACAGATCACACTATGGAGCCTCTGAAGTGTTTGGATAGCAAAATGGCCACCCCGCCCCTCTTACTTTTCCCTGAGGACCAAAACTGCAAGGGAAACCCTCTGTGTTGCCTGCGATGTGTGTCGCTGTAGAGGAGGTGAGTTTCCTGAAGTAGGCATACATCTCCCCCTGTATGTTCGAGCAAAGAGAGCACTGCCTTCCGCTTAGTGGGGTTGTTAAGGCCTCTGACGTTAAAGCTAACTACCTTAACTTCCATCGGTTGGGGAGGAGCCGTCGAGTGCTGTGCTGTGACTCAAGCAGTGAGGCCAGTAATGGGGAACAGAACCCAGAGGGAACCACGAGTACCTGTATAGCCAAACCCACTTGGACTGGGAAGTCCTAAGAAAAAAGCTCACCGAAGAGAGGCCCCTCCGTACCCCATAACAATAAAAACAAGCCCAAAAACAAGTAAACATCAACAAAGGCAAGCACACAGAGTCCATTTTGAAATCTGGTTAATGAAAAGTGGGGACTGCCAAAGGAGTGAGGGCTCCCCTAGTGAGTAAGAAGACGAAGAAACAAAGTCCCTCTGCCCCCGCCGGACCCAAAGAGAATAGAACAAACCCGCAAGCATGTTACCCTCAGTCGTTAGAGTCCAGGGAGTCCCCCTCTGTGCCAGCAAGGGTCCGAAGAACGGCAGACCGTTCTTTGATGATTGTAGCCGTGTCAGGGCGAAGGCGATCCAAGCCCCGACTGCCCCGGGGCCCGCACCTCGAGGGCTTCTGTGTGCCGGGTTCTGTGGCATCCGACTGGGCAGGCAGATTATCAAGAGTCAGGCTCAGCCCTTTGCAGGCCTCGGCCATGGAGTGGACCTGGTGCAGCCTCTCATCAAGATGGAAGATGAGGTGAAACGGATGGCCCCAGGAGTACGAAATATTCTTCGAGCGCAGGTGGTTAGTGATGGGGCGAAAGTCTCTTCTCTTTTGAAGAGTACTGTCCGCCAGGTCCTGGAACAGCTGTGGAGCGTGGTCCCGAAAGCGTAGAGATTGACTAGAGCGGGCTGCTTTGAGGATCCCCTCCTTCACAGTTAAATGGTGCACACATACTAAGATGTCCGCCAGGGGACGGTTCGTTTGATGCGGTGGACCAACTCGGTGGCATCGGTCGATCTTGATGGAGGATTCCTCCGGTGCGTTCAGAGTTGCTCGGAAGAGGTCTTGCACGTAACCCACGAGGTCTGCCCCTTCTGCCCCGGTGGGACGGCACAAATACGGACATTGTTCCTCCTCGACCTATTCTCCAGGTCCTCGGCGTGCGATTGGAGGTCCAATTGCTGGTCCTGTAGTCGTAGGATTTCTTGCTGTAGTGCTGCAATCTCTTCATCCCTGGCGGTAGCTGAGTCCTCCAGGGTGGCCACCCGCTCCCCCACCATGTCCACATCTCTTCGCACCTCTCGAAGGTCTGCCTGCAGGTCCATCTTAATGGCTAGGATATCCTCCCTTTGGGAAGCGAACAGGGCCTCCAAGAACTCCCTTGTGACCGCACCCTCTGGGCCCTCACCCGCCGGTGTCGCGTTAGATCCCGAGGCATTCCCCCCGATTTAATGAGGAGGTCCCGGACAGACCTGTCCTTCTTGCTCTTGACCGTCGACATCGTTGGGGCCAGAGGCCGGCCTTTCCCAGAGTCGGGGACGGGACCAGAAAAGGGATGTGCGGTTACCTGGCGGTCTCAGGTTGGGTGAATGCATGCGCTTGCTCAGAGAAGAAATAGGGCCTAAAACCAGGTGCTCCACAGTAAGTGCTGATGTTCCGCTACAGTGAGGCCCGGACCCGGCCACTCCCTTAGCCCGCGGCAGCGGCAGACGTCGCGTCTTGCGGTGGTCCCGGGAGCTGACCGCCCCCCCCTGGCGGCTGAAGTTGGACCTTGAGGGGCACGTTCACCAGATACGCCGCTCCGCCGCTCTCACGCACCTCTCAGCCTCAGTCCCACCAGGGCAGCGCCAAGCACCAACAAGTTCCACAGTGTTCTGTCGTGTTGACGAGTTGTGCAGAGAGGGCCCCGCAGGGGTCGAGGGCCATCGCCTCTCCACCGCTCTGTGGGCCTCGCTTGTACTCAGCCCCAGGCCTCTTGTGTCAAACCACGAGTCTCAGGGCGGAGGCTCCCTCTTTTCACTGTGGTAGTAGTTCATCAGGGGAGGGGGGAGTTGCGGGCCCACTGCCGCGGGGCACCGCAGCCGCACCGTCGGCATCGTCACTGGCCCAGCACACCTCCCCCACTATGGCCGTCCTGAACTGCACTGGCCTAGAGTAGGCCGCACTCAGCAAACGGGGGGCCTCGAGGGCACTGCTGTGGCTGTAGATGGGGCAGGGGGACACCCGCCCCCACCTGGGTGCCCCCGGGTGCTACGACTCACCGGATCCGATCCTCACAGGCACCGAGAGCGAAGCAGGCCTCTTGTTCCGGGCCACGCCACCAGCCGCTCCGTAGGTCCAGGCCGAGCCCATGTGCTCACCGTCCAGGGAACGAGCGAGGTGAGGTGCAGCTGCGGCACGTCAACAGGAGTCCACAAGTGTAGGTAGCGGCGGTGAACTGATGGGGGCCCGCGTGGGAAGGCTATGCAGGCCAGCAGTCGCCCTAGTCGCGCAGCCGGCCCTCATGACAGCCCAGGCTCTGTACCGCCCTATGTCGCAGGAGTCGCAGGAAGGCCGGAGGCCGCTCGCCTGTCCCCCGCCGAGCGGGTAAATCGTCGTTCAGCTCCTGGTCCAAAGCACCGTGGGTCTCGTCGCTTCTGCCGGGGGATCCGGAGGCAAAAAGGTGCGTTGATGGATGCTATAGGCCCGGCGGGAGCGGAGCTCGGGAAGAACGCGTCCGCTCACTCCGCCATCTTGGCCACGCCCCCCTGTTCCTTTTTTAATGTACACAGATGATGCTGTTCTAATGTCTAGAATGACAAACAGTTTTAAACCACTGATTGACAGTGTGTGGCCCTCGTTGACAACCTAAACTTGAAAACTGATTTTAGTAAAACCTATTACATGGCCTCTAGCAGAATTAACAGTAAGACCAGAACGTTTTTCCACTGAGGGGAAGAATGTTGGCAAGGTGGCATATTTCCTGTATTTAGGTATTACTTTTGATTCCCCCAACTCTTGGGTGCAGTGACTCTCTGATAGATGTGTAAAATTTTATCAAGCTGTATGCACCCTATTTAGCTTCACCCACAAGACTGGGAACAAACCAATCGTGCTCCTATTGGAAGTCTATAATCGCAAATGTATCCTAATTCTATTTTATGGGAATGAGATTTGAGAATATCTTCCAATCATAATCTGAAGGCAGAAGGAAACAGCTTCTTTAGGTGGATTTTGGGGCTTCTACCCAACTGTCCACATTTCGTTCTGCATGAAGAACTAGGTATAGGCTACATGGAAGACAGTGTGAAGTTAGCATCTTTATTTTTATGGCTGTCCATATGGAGTAATCCTCATAATTTTATAAACTGTTCTGTTATAGATGACTGCCTAGCATGTCATTATGGACTCTCGATATCTTGGATACAGTTATCAAAATATCGGCCGCCATGCTCTGAAGACCAGATCCATTAACTAGCCCTCAACATATTACCCGCAAGGACAAGTCTTAGGTTCGTGAGAAATTTCTAGCCCATGTTACCAATTCTAGGGAGATGAAGGAGTTGGAGTAGCCAGCAATACAGAAATGTGCCATAATCCAAATGTCACGGGGTTTGGGAGCATATTTGAACCTTGTTATAAATCCATTGGAGAGATTCCTGCTTACAAGATTCTGTCTAGGTTCCATTCAAAGTCTTCTTTGCTTTCCATTAGGCCAATATGACACTGCATACATTTTAATATGTCCATGTGACGAATCCTCCCCTCAAACTCTACTGCACTTTGCTTTCTTTTGCATATTTTAATATCACTTAAGTAGACACATTTTACTTATAGATATTAGGATCTCTGAATGTTTGCAAAGCTGTTGGGAGTTTTACTAAAGGCTGTCCTAAGTCACTTGAAATATTTGTTTTTTAACCCTGCTTTGTTGTAATTTTTATATACGCATTTTGAAATAGTCTGGGTGATAACTACATGTATTTTTTGTATTTTTATTGCATATTGTTAGACGTGCCATCCCTGGCATGGTTTTCCTCCTAACGTTTTGCCTTGGACCTCCTGTTTTCGCTGACTTAGTTTTTGCTGGCTTTAATTCTCTGCACACTTAAGTGCTTGTACTCTATTTTTAATGAGGTTTGATTGGCTTATAACCATTTGGCATATTAAATTTACTTGTATGTCCCTAGTAAAGTGTCACTACCTGTGCCCAGGGCCTGTATATTTAATGCTACTAGTGGGCCTGCAGTGCTGAATGTGCATCCGCTTAAGTAACACTTTAATATGCCTGCCATTGCAGCCAGTGTGTGTGCAGTGTTAGACTGCCATTTCGTCCTGGCAAGGTGAACCTTTTGCCAGGCCCAGATTTTCATTTTGAATACATATGTCCCCTTTTGGGTAGGCCCTGGAGAGCCCAGAGGGCAGGGTACAATTTATTTAAAAAGTAGGGCATGTTCTTTTAAGTTTAACATGTCTTTGTAGTAAAAAACTCTTACACTTGTTTTTCACTACTGCAAGGCCTACCTCTACCAAAGGATAGCATTGGAGTTACATTATTACAGTTAATAAGTGTAATTTCCAAATGGTAACAGGTAACCAGTTTATGTTTGGTGTCTTTGGAATTTTAAGGGAAAATCCTAACTTATGGTGAAGTCTGATTTCAAATTCCAATTTTGAAAATACCAATTTTAGAAAGTTGACATTTTCCTGCCTTAGAGATTTGGTGCCTGCAGTCTGTCTCTGGGTCACATGACTGGGTGTAGTTGACAGTTAGGCTGTGTTCATTCCTCCTAAACAGCCACACACAATGAGGAGCTTAGGTGTGACGAGATGGGCCATTACTGTGAGGTTGGGAGAGAGGAGCTAGGTCCAGCCCCACTTACACTTAAATAGGCTGTTTCCTGTCTTCACATAAAGGGCTGCCTACCCCCTGCAGTTAGTCTGGATCCAGGGTAAGGAAGTCAGGGCACCTGTGCACTTCAAAGGCCTGCCTCTGGAAGCTTCTCCCCACTTCAAAGGCACAGCTGGGTATAAATATTGGACATCAAACACCAACTCTTCAGTACACTTCTGGGCTTGTGGATACCTGCCAGGAAGAAGGACTGCTGTGCTGCTGAAAGGACTGCCATTCTTCTGGACTGCGGATCTGAAGGACTGCTGCCCTGCTGCACTGACCTGCTGCCTGCTGTCCTCTTGCCTGGGTGAGAAGGACTGGACCTAACTTTATTGAACTTTTGAACCAAGAGTGACTCCAAGGGCTAGTTGGCTGGCCTCCTGATCTGAGGCCTCAGGGACACAACAGGCTTCCACCAACCTTGCACTTGCATCTGGACATTTGTCAGTCTACCCTACCAAGTGGTACCAACCCAGTCCTGGATCCTTGGAAGTGGACTTAAGGTGCTTCGTCAACCTCTGTGGATCCAGCGGAACCGAGGCATCTCCTCTGCAATGCAGTGCAAACCCGAGCAGAACTGACACATCACCGCTGCTGTGTGGATTGCACCCATCGCAAAGACCTGCATTGTCCTCGCAGCCCCATTGAGACAGTCACTGAATGACACATCTTCAGTGCAGGCCCTTGCATCCCTCATTGATGGCAGCCTTGATGATGACACTGGACTCAGCATTGCAGCTCCTTGCAACTGACGCATCGCCCCAACTGTGTACCACATCCTTGATGACGGACTTCACATCGCAAGTCCCGCCAACGGCATCCTCGACGACTGCACATGCCCTTGCATCGCAGCCTCGCTGCATCTCAGAACTGATGCATTCCTTTGGGTGCACAACACATCTTCGATGCAGATCCTCACAACGCTCCGCACACCAGGATTTAAGGTACTCTGTTCAGTGGGCCTAACTGTAGCCAGCCCGTGTTCCATCACGGTTGGCCTGAACTTGTGAGTTTGTCCCAGTCCGTCGCAACCAGATACCCACAGTAGGTGGTTTGTACTTTTTGGTGCTATTTTCACTAAAATCTTTAAAATGGCATATCTCCTGTTCTGTTGATTGGATTTTTGGCATTTTGGTCTTGTTTTATTTATTTAAAAAATCCTCTATTTTTCGAACTTGTTGTGGTATCCTTTTTGTGTGGTTTTGTTCACTTTAGTACTGTTTGAAGTTTTGCACAAATACTTTATAGATTGCCTCTAAGTTAAGCCTGACTGCTCTGTGTCAAGCTACCAGAGAGTTGAGCATAGTTTAATATAGGATTGGCTTGTGCTTCACCCTGACAAGGATTGTGGTTGCTACTTGTTCAGGGTTCACACCCCAGCCAACCAACAACCCAATTTCTGACATTGTGTCCCATGTGTTATTGAGTTTTAGCCAATTATTCGTGCTTTTATGATTGTTTATTAATCAAATAATGATATTCTGTCTGTCTTATGTAAGTGATAAGATAACATGGCATTAATAATTGGCACTTGTGGCAGTGATCCTTTAGATAAAATAGTGTCAGTAGATACTTAATTGTATTTTATCAGTGCTAGGGATCAACATTTTAGTAAAAGCAATACATGGATGCAATACCATAGTTGGGGATCATTTAGTTGGTTAAGTGGTGGTGTTGTTGTTTTTCTTTGAAGGTCTCTGGAAAGAGGGAACTTTCATGTTGAGTAAGAGAGTTACTGTGAGAAATTGGGTTTGGTGAGTCCCCTGGCTATCAGAAGCTACTAGGCAGTATTTAAGTTCTTACTTAACTCCATTAAGAAATCCAGTGGCGGCCACTTTGGAAAAGTAGTGGTAGGGCGGGGGATGAGGGGCTCAATTTAAAAAAAAAAAAACTTTAAAAAAAAGTTCACTTACCTGAAGGGCCGCCACCTCTCCTCTGTCCTTTTCCCTTCCTGACAGCACAGAAGCACACAGGCTCCCCTAAGCCAATCACAGCGCTGCTGTCACCAGCATGACAAAAGCATTGTGATTGGTCTGATCGGCCTGGTTCAGTGCTCAGACAGGGAGTTGAGAGCCTGTGCATGTTCTCCACCTGACTGGCAGGCCAAACCGTCATGCGCACTTATGGTGCACATTATACACTCCTCCTCCATCTCCCTGTGACACAGCCCAGCCCTAACCTGGCTCGGGCTCCATACAGGAAAATAAAATGATAATAATGTAATATTATTAACGTTGCGTTATTGTCATGTTATTTTTACTTTCACACTCACTGGGACAAAGGTCCTCCGCCTTAGCGGAGGAGCCACCGCTGAAGAAATCTAGGTATGGTTAACCTTAGATCTGAAATTCTCGGCCCAGGAAAACAGATACAGGACAGCCACTCAAACCCATATACCAGGTTCCAGTCCAAATTTTCAGTTTAAAAGTGAATGCACAGAGTGAAAAACACAATAAACAATTTACCCAAGATGAATGGTGCAAGTTCTTTCAGTCTTTCATTGAATAATCACAATTTCGACAGGGCTGCATCTGGCAATGTGCTTACTGTGCACTTTCTTTCTCAGTGTTCATGCATGCCCACATGTATCTACAGATTTCATGAACAACCTGCTCAGAGGCCCATATGCCAGCTGTACTCAGCAACGTACCTTATTTTAAAAGGTAGGCACTGGAAGTAGCAGCTAAAAACAATTTTATTAGAGCAGCACAGTGGGTGAGACTCCAGAAGTGTATTCCACACCACAGAGTAGGTCCAAAAGCACAAAAACATTAGGGTTTTCACGGGCAGAACTCAGATCATTTACACATGCCATGAGTAAGAAAGGTGCATGCACTTCTTTTAACATGTAGTCAGGTGAGCAAGGACATCTTTAAGGAGGCTAACAAGATTTGTCATCCGTCAAGACAAGGTAAGAGAAATTCAGTAATGTGTAAGGAATGGCACTGTCTTGTGGAGTGTGGGTGAATACTTAAAAGGGATGAAAAAGGCTCACCCAGCTCCGTCTTCTAGCTCGATGTGGGATCTTCACAGCACTGGCACTTGTGAAGAAATGAAGCACCAACTTATACGTTTGATACTACAACAAACAACGTTATCCTACTGCCAAAAAGCTTCATAAACACAGAGTCCAAGTAAATACCCAGTAACACAGTGAGCATTTATAGCACAACCATGCTGTTTCAGAATTATTTCCTGTTACCAACTTGTGGTCAGAGAGCACAGGAACCATAGATGTATCCTGGATCACAGTAGAAATGCCACTGCTAGCTGTCTAGATAAGCCATAATATTAGTTCCCATCATCAAACATATGACTTACCTTACCACATCGTTATCCTGCATAACAAAGTCATTGAAATGTTTGTATTGTTCAGACAATTGCTTAAGCATATTTAGATTTTTGTTCGACTAGTTTGTAACATCAATTTTGGAGATGACCACTAGCTCTCTTCAGCTTATGTATCAAGTGTGCATTTTAAAAATGGCTGCCAAGCTCACTAATTGTATGATATGGTCTTTTCTTTTTTCAGAAATAAATGAACAATTAGATTCACTTTATTTCGAGTCGAATCAATCAGGACATTGGCAGCTATATCTAAATTTCCCGGAGGCTAAATCAGTGCAAACTGGTTAATACTCTGTTAAGTAATGGTGTCAGTGGCGTCACTCCTGCACATGCCCCAGCGTGTAGTCTAAGGCAAGAAGATATAATCTATAACGGGTCACTGCCCCACATTTGTTGACAGGTGATTTGGTGTTTACAGCAAGATCCTTTAGTACCTTCACAATTATGCAAAACATTGATCCGTGAAGCTGAAGCAATGTGACTGTGGAGAAGTAGATGTGGCATTGTGGGCAAAGAGCCTCCATAAATGTCCTGAATTTGTCTCATTCTAAACAGAAATGCAAAGAATGCACAATGGGCCAAGTTCTAACATTTTGGACAGATTTCCACTGTAAGAGGGTCTATAGGATGCTTTAGTGTGTAATGTGCATTCTTGTTTTCTGGCTTAATTCTTGACAATAACAACAACAAAAGACTAAGAAAAGACTAAGGGGCATATTCTCAAGGACTTATCGCCGAGTTAGCGGCACTTTATCGCAGCCAGAGTGGCGATAGATTTATCGCCCTATTCACAAGCTGGTGCTAACAGCTGATATCGCCAGTTTTCCTGTGAGAGCAGCCGCAAAAAACATCGCCACGGATGACACCGGCAACTAACGCTAATGAGATGCAGAGTAGGCGTTCCTGTGCAAAAAGCCGCGATAACACCTCTTCGCAATATTCTCAACGACCAGCCAGATCGGCGATAAGATCCCAAAACAGGCGATAAGGCGCGTTAGCAGCAGGGATTTAACACCTGCTCTTACCTGGTGTTAAGTCGGACGACAACCTGCACCACAAAAGGGAGCCCAGACCAGAGCCACACCTGAAGAACAACAGATGCCATGGAGCTACTGATCATGCAGCTCGGAGCCCCAAGAGGGCCACAACACCCACTGCCACCACACCCAGGCCCGCCACCCTCCCCCAGCCCCCCAGCCCCCCCGGACTACCACAGAGGCAGCACAGACAAAGACAGTGGACCTTCAGAAAATGCACCAGCCTCACAGACTTAACACCAGAGGATGTCATTGCCCACTACAGGCTCAAAAGGACAACCATCCTCCGCATCCTGACCATCATTGCCCACAGGCTGACGGTACCAACACAGTGGACAACCAACATCCCTCCGCAGACAAAGCTGCTGGCTCTGCTGCACCTGTTGGCCTCTGGTACCTTCCAACCAACAACTGCCAGAGTCGGAGGAGTCTCACAGACAGCCCTATCCAAGTTCCTCACACCTGTCTTGGATGCCATCATCAGCTTGGTATCCCAGCACCTTTACTTCCCACACACTGCGCAGGAACAGCTGGCGACCAAGCAAGGCTTCTACGCCATAGCTGGCTTCCTGCACGTGTTGGGGGCAATCAACTGCACACATGTACTCCTCGTGCCCCCTGCCGCCACTGCACACAATTACCGCAACAGGAAGCACACGCATTCCATCAATGTGCAGGCAATAGTGGACCACGTGGGACTCTTCACCAATGTCGTCGCCAACTACCCAGGCAGTGTGCATGATTCCTTCATCTTCCGACAGTCCATAATCAACCAGCGCTTGAGGCTGGCACCTATGGGAATGCATTGTTCGTTGGTAAATACCAAATGAACACAGCACACATCTCAACTCCACAGTCATGCAACTCACGACTCTGGGAATGCACATGTTACAAACTCACATACAACATGCCAAACAACATGCCCACCTACCAGACACGACAGCACAACTTACTGTGGTAACCTGGGCTAGCCATGTACACAAGCCATCAACAGCATGGCACCTCAGCCACACAATAGCAGAATGTGGGGAGAGGTGGGAACCAGGCATGTGCGAAGGAGGCAAGTGACCCATGAATGAGAATGTACACAATGCCAAGTGTGGCGTGGATGTGCTGGCCAGACTGCAGTATGCAGACCACAGACATGTCCATGTCGACATATACTGCTGGTGTTTGGAGTGTAGTGGACAGTGGACGCAACCATGTCACCCCAGGCAGTGGGGAAGATCGCGGAAATGTAGCTTGTTACGTCCCCCCCTGTAAGCGTGAGCAGAGTGGGCTGGCCCGGCGTACACCAGGCCAGCGTAGGGGTGTGAATAAAAAGCCTGTTGCTCTGGGCGTGGTTCTCTTCCGGAATGGCCAACGTGTCTGCCAGGGCGGCGCCTCTCAGCCCACCACGAGGCCGATGCCGTGAGCGGCGGTGCCTGCGATCCTGTGCGCCTGCTGCATCCCAGGCCGCTGGTCCCCAGACCCGTCTTGGCCGCCCATGCGCAACCAGGCCTCACTGCTCACCTGCCGACACTGGCGTGTGTCAAAGAGGGCCCACCACGTGCCGGTGCAAGCTCCAAGCCCAAGGCCCGTGACCTTGGCAGCCTCCTCAGACCATCACGGCCTCCGCAACACAGGCCCCCAGCACTCCTTTCTCGTTGACGTACTTCACCGCTGCTTCCGGCCTACACTGCGGTCCAGTAGGTCACACATTTGGAACTGAGTCTTGATCTGTTAATGGCAGAGTTCATACCATTATACACGCCTCATCGCAGACTACATCCCCTTTCAGCTCTGGTGCCACTAACTCTGTGCACCGAAAATCATGGACACTCACTGGTTGAACTTTGGTGGTGTCTGAGTCTATGGCCTGGGGGTTGTCTACATCATCATGTGGCTGGTACTGACTTGGTGTTAAACATGAGTCTGTAGCATTCATCTCCTCCATATTGCCGGTTTCAGCTTGGTTCTGCCCTCTGCATCATGCCCTGGTAGAACACCTTCCACTGTCCCCCGAAACGCTCCGCAACATTCAGCTTCGACATCGACGAGGACCCGCTCAGCTCTCGTGGCCCTACCTCAGTGCACCGCAAGTCACCGTCCCGTGGTGGTGTGCCTGTGCCGGCCGCAGTGCATTCGGGGCCACTAACTCTGTGCAGCTCAATTCATGGACCCTTGCTGTTTGAACTTTAAACTTCTGATTGTCTGATCACTGTTGTAGTTGTTGCCAGCACCAACCACTCCCTGAGGGCTGGCTTACACTCACCCCACACCCATCCAGCACAGGCGTCACTGGACATGTGACCCTGGCAATAAAAGGGGCCGGGCGCACGTGCCTGTAGCCAGTTCCACAAACTATCTAAGTGTGTCTGTGTGGTCATTATGTATGCATGAGGGCACCGGGCCCTACCACATGACATTGCGCTGTGTACAGCGGACGCAACCATGTCACCCCAGGCAGTGGGGAAGACCTGGGACATGTAGCCGTGTCGTACCCCCTGTAAGCATAAGCGGAGTGGGCTGGCATACGACAGTCCAGCGTAGGGGTGTGGATAATCAGCCCGGGGCTCTAGGCGTTGCTAAGTGTTGGCCTTGCCAAGGAAGTAACTAATGCGTGTGTCTCTGTTGTAGTGTCGGCGCCACCCGTCCCGCAATGGACAATGTTGCGATGTAGCATGACCCCGGAGTGCAGGCTCGGCCGAAGGGATAAATGAAGGAGCGCAAGCCCGCTCGGGGTCCGGGATCATACATGCCAACTGTTGTGTGTGTCGCTATTACCGCAGCATAGGCCAAAGGTCTACCCTCAACCGCATCGCGAGTTCAGCCAGCCATGAACTCTACATCTGTGTCCACCCTATCCTTACCATAGGCCTACACACACGTGGCCGCCCACCTTCAATACACAACCTCACAGTGTCGTTGTCAGGCTTGTGGACATGCGCAGACAGGCATGACAATGCTGTGCCGTAGGAGTGCAAGTGATGCAACCGCGCTGCGCACACTAGTAAATAGGCTCGGGGGGAGGGAGGAGCAGCAGTGAGGCTACGTAATACACATTGCTGCCGCTCATTTGCTACAAGCAGTGCCTGTCAAACAGGAATCACTAAGTCACATATATCACACACCAATGAACTAGTGAGCCTGCCAACACATCATGCAGAACCAACTTTTGACTCATGTCTCTCTGCACTGTCACAGGTGATCAAGGATATGCACTCTGCCCTTGGATGATGACACCCCTCCGAGCCCCGAACACACAGGCCCAGAGGCAGTACAATGCGGCCCACAAATGCACCAGGGGCATCGTGTAACGCACATTTGGCGTGTTGAAGTCATGTTTCAGGTGCTTGGACATCACAGGTGGAAGGCTCCTGTACAGCCCAGGCATGGTGTGCAAGATGATCGTTGCATGTTGTGTGTTGCACAACATATGTGTATGCACCAATGCCCCATGGCTACAAGTGCCAGATGCACTGGACGATGATGAGGAAGATGAGGCAGGTGGACCACACCCCACTGCAGCAGCAGCAGGAATAGCCCGTAGGAACACCATCATTGACAATTTCTTCACATGAGCACGTCACATTGTCACAGTCCTTAGCAATCATGGGACAGTACAAAATGACCACAGGCACAGCATGTGCAAATAAATTCATTACAACACACATTCCCTGTGTGCATGTTACTCCTCTGTACAAGCACATCACTCTGACAAGTGTAAGTGCAACATGTAGGGCTAACAATCTCACTAATTGGAAATAGATGGTGGGTGTGTCACCTGTTTACAGAGAGGCTGTTTAGGGTGTCACGTATTCAAAATGCCATTTCTGTGTGTCAAAGATAGTATGGAATCCCACTCATCAGCGTTTTACGTGTCCCAAATCATTACATATAGTCTGTCATTTGTGACCTACAATTGACAACAGGGCTTCTTTTGGGGTCAAATATGTGCCTCACATGTGGGTGGTGGTGTTTGGTTTGCAGCACTGTGTGACACTGACACATCAGGGGCCGGAGATGTGGATGTAGAAGTAGCAGCAGCATTCATCTGCGCAATGTCTTGTGGCATCACTCCCATGATGAGGATCTGCAGGGCATGGAAGATCCCATCTACAGCTTTCTCGTGTGCAGCCATGGTAGCCATTCTTTGTTCTCCATGACCCTCCTTATGTTTCCCAAATCACAGATGACATCGCTGTAGCCACTCTGACTAGACAGTTGTTGTTGTCTCCGAGTCATGACTCCAGCGATGCCAGCCATGGATTGTTAGAGGGCATGGGGCGGACTGTGGGTGTCCGTTAGGGAGTGTAAGTGGTCCCTGATGGGACTTAGACACCCATGTATGGCATCTAGTTTGGCTGCTATGAGGTCGAACCCCACCCGCACCTGTTCAGCCAGCTCCTTCTGGCAGTCTAATACGCGGCGTTGGAACGCCATGTGTTCTTCGGTGAGGTGCTGGGAGCCAGACGTGGTGGTGGGTGCTTCCTGCTGTGTGGTCTGTGCAGGGGGTGGGATCACCTTGATGGTGCTGGGCTGCCCTGCTACTGGAGGTGGGGTGCGGAGGTTGTCCATGAACTGTTGGAGTTCGTCGTAGTCGATGTCCTGGGGGTCGTCTCCATCATCACTGACGTGATTTAGGGTCTGCTCTGCAGGAGGTGTTGATTGTACCTTTGCAATGTAAAGGGGAGATGCAGTTTCACAGTGTGTTCCATGTATGTTGACGCATTGGCGGAGTTACATACAGACTGCATGACAATGTACATTGTGACTGTTTGTGAGGAGATGCCTATTTGATGCGGGACAGTGGACATTTATACTACATCACGGATGTGAGGTTGTACTTGTACATTGTCATCTCACAGTTTCCTGCTATGCCAGATGTGATTGGCCATTTTGTACACACATGCGGCACCAGTTGTGTCCTGCGTTCTGTTGTGAAAGTGTTGCAGTTTGTACCACATTGTTGTCAATGTTGAGGTGCTCTTATTCTTATGTGTGTGTGCTGCATTGTGGGTGAGTCGCCCCTGCAGCTCTGATTTGGCTGCCCCTTATCCCTTTCAGGCGGTGTGCATTTGACTTCTGTGCTTCTACAGTGCTGAGATGTTGCGGACTTGGGTAAATTGGGCTCTTGGTCGAGTTGTGACTCTTGGGCATGGTTTGTCCGCAGATGTGTTGTTGACGTCAGGGGTTGTTTGTGCACGTGGATGTGTCAGAGTGTGACCTGCTCCTTTCCGGATGTTGTCTGCACTCAGTCACCTCAGTGTCGTGGCGTGCACCATGTCATGATAATTGGACTGCAGCCATGCTAATCGTCATGCAGTGTCACTTGCATTGTCAGTGTGGCTCACGGACCCACAGCTTTGCTGGGTTCAGCACATGTGTATGGGTTTGTTGTGAGATTAGTGATGTGTGGGGAGGGCCCCCTCAGGGCACATTGTCGACGGGGGCCTACTTGCTGTTTCTATGTGTGCTGCAGTATGCCAAGGAGATCAGGGACATGATCCAGAGTCATTGTGGGTGTGCAGTGTGCTCTACTTAATTGTGCATGTGTGCCATTGTGCCCATCTCCCCCCGTCCCCCCAGTCCCTGGTTGGTACTCACCCTGTTGATGTTGTATCAGGTCATGTTGAGCAGTGTCCGGATCCACTACTCCTGGCACTGTATCCCGACTGATGACTGTGGCCACCATTTTCTCCATGTCATCCAGCTCCTGGTGTGCCGCTGGACCCCCATCTCCAATCTGCGTTGCTGCTTTCATATTGGCATCGAATTTCTTCTTGGTTTTGCCCTTCACATCATTCCAGCGCCTCTTGACCT
Source organism: Calotriton arnoldi (assembly GCA_963921515.1). Lineage (NCBI taxonomy): Eukaryota > Metazoa > Chordata > Amphibia > Caudata > Salamandridae > Calotriton > Calotriton arnoldi. The sequence goes on along the minus strand of CAWUFW010012160.1, from coordinate 153,988 downwards.
CTTCCATTGTCCTCCTCAACTCTGCAACTGCATTGACATGGTCCAAGATAGTCTGCCATGTTAGCGTCTTTGTTGCCAATGACACGTTGGAGGTGACGACCAGTTGTTGGTAGTGTTTTATCACCTCCGTAACGATGATCCTGTTTTCCTGCGGACTGAGCCGCGTCTTCCTCTTCCTCTTCTCCTTGGCCTTCCCCGACCCCGAGGTTCCTTGCTGGTCGTCTGTGGGGCTTGTGGGGTTCGCATTGTCCTCTGCACTCGGTCCGGGTGCATCCATGGTGCTACGCAGTTTATTTTCTTTTGTCTTTTTTTTTTCCCGCTTTTATTGTGCATTTTCCCGCATGACGTGTGGGAATTGCAGGCCTGTCGCTGGTTGTCGCTGATTTTTGTATCGCGATTTGGGGCATCGCAACTTTTTTCGCGTTTTGCATTTTTTCGGCGTCGCGTTAATTTTAACGTGGTCATTTGGCGCGTTATCGTGAGACTATCGCATGGTGCCGCCGGGTTGAGAATACAACGTTAACACAGTGTTATTTTCCCGTGATGGACTGCGATGTGCAAAGTTGCGTTAAGCTAATTTTGCGGTAGTTATCACACGTTCTTGAGAATATCCCCCTAAGAACATACAGCTACAGAGGGCTGATTAGACAACTTGAAAAACACGACTGAGTATGCTACTTAGAGGTTCTAGATATGCTAAAACATAGGTTCTGTTTATGTTTATTTGTGCGTGTTTATTTAGCATCTTGCCATATGAAAGCGTGTGTGGTCTGTCATCTTCTACACTATCACCTGCTTCCACCATCATCAGCAGATAACTATAATTATGCGAATCTGCGATAGCGGCTTTTTTTCTCATAATTATGGTTTTGCTGTGTTTGCCACATAATCTATCATCAGCTGCATAATCTGTAGTTTTAAACAAAACAAAAATTTGTTTCTAAACTCAAATGGATCAAACGTTACTAAAAGTGTTGTGATGTGTTCAGGCGCAGTGGAAGACCCTTCGCAAAGGTTGGTTAACAGGTTATATTCTAGTTGCTTATTTTTGTACTTAGTTGTTAAACTAGTACTAATGAGGTGAAATCTTTCCCTAGACAGTTTTACAATGTGTAAAAATGATAAAATAATGAGGCACTACTACAAAAAAGTGCAGCATTATGCCACATAATTTGCCTTTTCTTGTCACGTAATTTAATCCTCCCTGCCGCAACTTCTGGTGCTTCCCTGCAGCATAATTCAATTGGCTCTAATCATAAGCACTGTGGCTACAGAAGGAGAATAAGCCATCAACCCTTTATTCTGCTACAAAGATCACTCCTTCCACTCTAAGGCCCTGATTGTGAATCAGGCACAGAATACCACATCAGGAACGACATACAGTAGTAATTCAGAGGGGAGACATTTGCATGCCTAGCAGATTATTTCACGCTCCGCTGAATCGGAATTTGGTATGCGCACAATAAAAAAAAACATGCATTAAAATGGCTTGCAACAAAAACACAAGTTACATTTACTGCATGCCATTTATATCACATGGGATCGATACTCCACCTGACATTTAACATGCAAATTAGATAGCACCTTGTTATGTGCTCAAGGAAACCACACAGGGGGTAAAATAAGCATATAGGAGCCAACCTAACCCTAAAATAGTTGTATACATTATCTACACAACCCTGCACCAGGTTGGGAGCCTAAATAGCAGCCACAGACTTCAAAGCTACCATTTTGTTCAACGCACATTGCAAGGAGACTATCAGACATACCTCCTTTATCGTAACAGAACCCCTGATGAAACGATTGACGTGGCTGACAACGAACAGCAGGAATACAGGTTTTATTAATTCTATACTGGAAGCCATAGCAAAGGACATGCTTGGCCCATACGACTGCCTTTTTTGTCATCAAATGATAAAGACACCACCAGAGACCCACAGTCAACTGTGACAATAGATAACCAATACAATAAATGTAGTGTCTCCATATCCATGAGGCAATTGTTCAGCGTACCAAATTAGGGTTCCCATGCCCCATTTGAGGCGGGATAACTGCCAGGTTCTTGATGGCAGAGTCTGAGCTACCTCCTACATCAAAAAGAATTGAACTGGCAGTACATCCAAAACTGGGAAGTTAGGTCACAATTACAGTTACACCTATCTAGTTAGAGTAGGACAACCCTCACTGGATTTCACATCCGGCAGCCACAATTCAAGGCTCAGTGGTCCCAGGCAGGGCAACTAATTGGGTGCACTGATACACAGCCAAGGGCTATTGCTTGTCTTTATTTCCTTACAGATTCGTAGTTTTATAAAAATACTCAAGTAAAAAGGTTTCCAGAATGGTGTAAAAAACATGGTGTCCACTCAGCAATCTTCTCTGCCAACATTTCATCTGCTAACAAATGGGTTGTATGCAGTGAGAACCCTGACAGGCATGCAGCTTTCTCAAAATATGGTGGGCAGTTCTCCTCTATAGGAGCGGAGGCCAGGGCAAGGCTCTAGCTGGCTGTCGGGCTGCCTACCGGTGTCTAAATGATCATCTTAAGGACCTCGAGAGGAAGGTACATGACATTGCTGCACATCATTGCAGAGTAACCCAGGTGACTGGAGGTAGAGCCTCACCACAAATGTCCATAGATGTTAACTGTTCTTGACCTCATGAGGATTGAAGTATCAGTGGAAGAGTGGAGTGTGGAGGCCCGCAGGATTAACCTGGTACGTGCACACAAGTTATAGAAACATATGAAACCTGCTGACTGCAGTTGTGAATGTGCAGAAGGTTGTTTGTCTTAAATATGATGCACTGTGATGGATAACAAGGTTGTAGGTTGTAAATAGCAGGCGGAGTGTGAAACACAAATAGCAAATACAATAGTCGAACGTACCACCAAGTGGCGTGCATATTCTTTGGGATAAGGAGCTAAATAATGCTGTCAGGACATGATGGCAATAACCAATGCAGAAATTATTGGAACTGTGCAAATAGATGAGGTGTAGCTTCTTTCAAGGTGAAGACACTTAGGCTAGGCAGTATGCAAGGCAACATTATGAATTCCCATGGGGAGAAGGTATCAGGAAAATGTAGGAAATGGAATCAGGAATTATGAAGCAGGGAACAGATTGTTGGATCTATGGGATATACCACTTCACTGACAGACCAGTGCAAATTCAAGAGAAATAGTGTAGATGAACTTTCATGTTTCTAGGTATACTGACATTTGCAATGTGTTAGTAAAACACACAAGCAGAGGTATGAGCCTTTGCCAACCTGGTGGGATTGAAGTCGCCCACCACATGCTAATTGAGGCTTGTGTTGTTCCGGTTTGTAGCTTCAGAGTCGTGGAGAGGAAAGGAGCGGCGAGAAAGGAGAGAGAGCAAGAGCTTTATTATGTGGATCCTAGCAATTTTGTGTTTTTTTGGCCCCAACTCAGTCGCAGCTCAGTGTGGAGGAGGAGGAGTGAAGTGGAGCTGCGAGTACACGGCTGGCTTTGCGATGTCTTGGCCGCAATTCCTGTGATTGGCCATGATATCTTGCAACCTTGATTCTATGTGGTCTGTTGGTTTCTCTGCCACAACTCCACCCATTTGTTGCGTGGAGTCAGTCGGAAGGCTAAGGTCGGGAGAGGGCTGGAGAAAGCCAGGGAGGATGAGGAAAGCATCTGGTGTGCCGCACCTGCCTCGTTTGAGCGGTGTGGTGGTTTTCAGCAAAGCATGCCCCTGGGCCTCTCCTTGTGTCCTGACCACCCCTTGTCATCCGAGCACCTTTTTACCACCATTTTTAACTTTGGATTTTGGTCCACCGCCTCATGCCTCACTGTCTCGCTGTTTAGCGACTGTTGAGCACCTGAAGAATGGAGAGAGCTGAGAGACAGGAGGTGGTGAGGCCTTTCGAACTTTCTGAATTCTACTTCTGGAGTTCTGTTCCCTGACTGGTGCTCATTGGGCAGTTTGTCTTTTGGTAGCCCCTTGGTAGTTGTGGGTTTTTAATGTGAAAGTGGCTTGATAGGTCTGATGTGGCTTGCGCTCCAAGTGGGGTTCTCCAGCTGCACTTTGTTCAAAAGACGGATTTGTGTTTTGAGGATATGCCTCTGGCTTCTGCTTAAAGCATAAGGTTTTGGAATTGATTATGAAACTCTTCGTCATTCCCTCAGGAGAGGTACACGCATGTAATTGAGTAACTGGGGAGACCTAAGGAGCACACAATAAAGGACTCCATTGGATGTTGTTGGTTCCAGTGTGTTCTTTTTAACACGCAAGTTCCATGCAAAGTGTTGTGAATGTGTTGAGTGAACTTTGGTATCTCGATCTCTCCCACTTACACTCTAAGTAAGTAGCAGCAAAAATTCTCACATTAGGGGTCTTTGTGAAGCTAGTGGCCAGTTAATACGTAGGGAGGTGAGACCAAGGGGTGCTGAGGCTTCGGCTATTTGCACATAAGCTCCAATGTAGGTGTGTTCCTATTTGATTGTTGGCTGTCTGGTTGTATATCATTTCACATCAGATATGGCAATAAGTAAACTTCGGTCTGGGAGAATGATTCACATAAGAACCTGTAAAAACACAAAATCTAATCTGCTGAGAAACAACTCCATGCACTTATACGCAATCATGGGTTCGAATTCGATCCTTGCCTTTTTTAGAAAGGAGGATGCTATGGACTGTGCCTCTGACCAACAATTAGTTAAACAGGTGGATACACCGTCCAATGCATCAGTACAAAGCTGTGCAAAGGCTGTATGCCACATCCATCCAGTGCAAACACAAGGAAGATCCTCACAGCTAGATGATGGCAAGGATATGATTCATCTTAATGGGGATTTCACAATACCAGATGTGGATATTGACAAGATGAATACATTTATAGTACAGCAAAACCCCCCTACAACATCTGCAACCCCTCTGTGCAATACTCAAAAATCTATGTTGAGACTTTTTAGTAGTACTCTCAATGAGAAGTCTTTGTCAGCATCAGAAACATCATCTGCCCCAGACCTAGAGTTACATCTAAACTGGTCTTGCAATTTACCAAGGACTTTTGTTCAAAACGTTGAATCCCTTAAATGTTTGGAAAGAAGTTTGTGGTCCATTCCTTCTTTACTGGAATAATCAGTGAATATTTCAGACCATATTCAAGATTCTCTTTTGGCTATTCTCAATCTACTCGTGAATAAAAAAGTGGAAAAGATAGTGGGTAAAACATGTATGCGCAGCTTGGCACCAAAAAAAGGGGGTAGGATAGCCCCCCTGACAATGGTGCATGTATAACAAACCAATGTTTCCAGGATAAACTCTTTCCTAGAGTTGTTGGAATGCAGTAGGTAAACCTCAATGTAAGAAATATAATAATAATAATAATAATAATAATAATAATAATACACTCAATAAGGATAACCCCTTTGCTGCTAGGCCTTTTCCCCTCCTGTGCTAAGCCTTTTTTTGGCTATTTGGGGTAGTTCGCGCTTAGGCCCCTGTAACTTTTTGACCACATAACGTATCCACGCCAAATTTGCGTCCTTTTTTTCCAACATCATGGGGATTCTAAAGGTACCCAGGGTTTGTGGATTCCCCTGGAGGGGACCCAGAAATTAGCCAAAATACAGCAACATTTTGGTTTTTGGGGGAAAAATGCGAACAAAGGGCTACAGATGAAAGCGTCTGGTTTTTTCCCTGCAAATGGCATCAAAAAAGGGGTTGTGGTGCTGAAATCACCATCTTCCCAGATTTCAGGGACAAGCAGACTTTTGTCAGAAAACCAAAATTTTTTACACAGTTTTGGCATTTTTCTGGGACATAGTCTATTTTTGCTATTTTTTGTGCTTTCAACCTCCTTCCAGTTAATGGTAGAAATGGGTATGAAAGCAATAATGGATCCTCGAAAGCTATACATTTCTGAAAAGTAGACAAAATTCTGAATTCAGCAAGGGGTCATTTGAGTAGATCCTTCAAGTTTTCTTTATAGAAATAAACAGTTAAATATAGGAAAAATTGAAAATTAGTTGAAAAAATCAGCCATTTGTGTCAACATTTTCACCTGTAACTTCTTCTAATTATGACAGCTATTTAAAAGCAATATACCGTTACATCCGCTGGATCTTTCTGGTTGTGGCGATATATAGGACTTGTAGGTTCACCAAGAACCCGACGAACCCAGAGCCAATAACTGAGCAGCGTCTTGCAATGGTTTTTTATTATGTACCGGGTATATAGCAATTATTCTGGGAAAATTTATACATGGAAAAATCGGTATGAAAGACACCTATGTATTTCTGAAATGGGAACAAAATATAGAGTTTAGAAATAGTAGATATTTGCACATTTCCGAAATTGGGAGTACCCATACTAGCATGAGAATTATAGGACATTTTTCAAAATGACTTCTTTTTTACACATTGTCTTTCATTTGGAAGGCAGAAATGCATCAAAAGTCAATAGATAATAACAGTTGCTCTACAATTCTGTGTTACCCTAAGTCTCCCGATAAAAATGGTACCTCACTTGTGTGGGTAGGCCTAGTGCCTGCGACAGGAAACGGCCCAAAACACAACGTGGACACACCACATTTTCACAGTGAAAAATGACCCTTTTATTGCAAAGTGCCTAGCTGTAGTTTTTTAACCCTAGCTCTGCCGGCACCTAGGGAAACCTGGCAAACCTATACATTTTTGAAAACTAGACACCCAGGGGAATACAGGATCGGGTGACTTGACTGGCTCTCACCAGGTTCTGTTACCCAGAATCCCTTGCAAACCTAAAATATTGTCCAAAAAAACAAATTTTCCTCACTTTTCTGTGGTGGAAAGTTCTGGAATCTGCATGGATCCACAAAATTCCACCCACCCCGCGTTCCCCAAAGTCTTTCGAGAAAAACGGTACCTCACTTGTGTGGGTAGGCCTACTGCCCGCGACAGGAAACGACCCAAAACGCAACGTGGACACACCACATTTTCACAGTGAAAAATTACCCCTTTTTTGCAAAGTGCCTAGCTGTAGTTTTTGAACCCTAGCTCTGCCGGCACCTAGGGAAACCTAGCAAACTTATACATTTTTGAAAATTAGACACCCAGGGGAATACAGGATGGGGTGACTTGACTGGCTCTCACCAGGTTCTGTTACCCAGAATCCCTTGCAAACCTAAACAATTGTCAAAAAACCCACATTTTCCTCACTTTTCTGTGGTGAAAAGTTCTGGATTCTGCGTGGATCCACAAACTTCCACACACCCCGCGTTCCCCAAAGTCTTCCGAGAAAAATGGTACCTCACTTGTGTGGGTAGGCCTAGTGCCCGCAACAGGAAACAGCGAAAAACGCAACGTGGACACACCACATTTTCACAGTGAAAAATGACCCTTTTTTTGCAAAGTGCCTAGCTGTAGTTTTTGAACCCTAGCTCTGCCAGCACCTAGGGAAACCTAGCAAACCTATACATTTTTGAAATCTAGATACCCAGGGGAATCCAGGATGGGGTGACTTGACTGGCTCTCACTAGGTTCTGTTACCCAGAATCCCTTGCAAACCTAAACAATTGTCAAAAAAACCACATTTTCCTCACTTTTCTGTGGTGGAAAGTTCTGGAATCTGCGTGGATCCACAAAATTCCACCCACCCCGCATTCCCCAAAGTCTTCCGAGAAAAATGGTACCTCACTTGTGTGGGTAGGCCTAGTGCCCGCGACAGGAAACAGCGCAAAACACAACGTGGACACACCACATTTTCACAGTGAAAAATGACCCTTTTTTGAAACGTGCTTAGCTGTAGTTTTTGAACCCTAGCTCTGCCGGCACCTAGGGAAACCTAGCAAACCTATACATTTTTGAAATCTAGACACCCAGGGGAATCCAGGATGGGGTGACTTTATTGGCTCTCACCAGGTTCTGTTACCCAGAATCCCTTGCAAACCTAAACAATTGTAAAAAAAAACACATTTTCCTCACTTTTCTGTGGTGGAAAGTTCTGGAATCTGCGTGGATCCACAAAATTCCACCCACCCCGCATTCCCCAAAGTCTTCCGAGAAAAATGGTACCTCACTTGTGTGGGTAGGCCTAGTGCCCGCGACAGGAAACAGCGCAAAACACAACGTGGACACACCACATTTTCACAGTGAAAAATGACCCTTTTTTTGCAAAGTGCCTAGCTGTAGTTTTTGAACCCTAGCTTTGCCGGCACCTAGGGAAACCTAGCAAACCTATACATTTTTGAAAACTAGACACCCAGGGGAATCCAGGATGGGGTGACTTGACTGGCTCTCACCAGGTTCTGTTACCCAGAATCCCTTGCAAACCTAAAAAAGTGTAAAAAAAACACATTTTCCTCGCTTTACTGTGGTGGAAAGTTTTGGAATCTGCATGGATCCACAAAATTCCACCCACCCCACGTTCCCCAAAGTCTTCTGAGAAAAATGGCACCTCACTTGTGTGGGTAGGCCTAGTGCCCGCGACAGGAAATGACACAAAACACAACGTGGACACACCCCAATTTCACTGTGAAAAATGACCCTTTTTTGGCAAAGTGCCTAGCTGTAGTTTTTGAACCCTAGCTCTGCCGGCACCTAGGGAAACCTACCAAGCCCACACATTTCTGAAAAGTAGACACATGGGAGATTCCAGGGAAGTATGGCTTGTGTGGATCCCCCAATGTTTTCTTACCCAGAATCCCCAGAAACCTGAAATTTTGCTGAAAAAATCACTTTTTCACACATTATTGTGTGGGAAAGTTGTGGCATCACCGGGCTGACACAAATTTCCTACCACCCAGCATTGCCCCAGGTCTCCCGATAAAAATGGTGCCTCACTCGGGTGGGAGGCCCAAGTACCCGTGACAGGCAAGGGCCCAAAACTTATTGAGGCGACATCAAAAATGCCTATCACAAAACGACCTGGTTTTGCAAGGGGGTCCCATGACTTTTGGCCCGGGGCTCGGCGGCCACCTAGGGAAACCTAGCAAACCCACACATTTCTGAAAAGTAGACACCCGGGGATTCCAGGGAGGTATGGCTTACGTGGATCCACCAACGTTTTCTTACCCAGAATCCCCTGCAAACCTGAAATTTTGCTGAAAAAATCACTTTTTCACACATTTTTGTGTGGGAAAGTTGTGGCATCACCGGGCTGACACAAATTTCCTACCACCCAGCATTCCCCCAGGTCTCCCGATAAAAATGGTGCCTCACTCGGGTGGGAGGCCCAAGTATGCGCGACAGGCAAGGGTCCAAAACGTATTGAGGCGACATCAAAATTGCCTATCAGAAGACGACCTGGTTTTGCAAGGGGGTCCCATGACTTTTGGCCCGGGGCTCGGCGGCCACCTAGGGAAACCTAGCAAACCCACACATTTCTGAAAAGTAGACACCCGGGGATTCCAGGGAGGTATGGCTTGCGTGGATCCACCAACGTTTTCTTACCCAGAATCCCCTGCAAACCTGAAATTTTGCTGAAGAAATCACTTTTTCACACATTTTTGTGTGGGAAAGTTGTGGCATCACCGGGCTGACACAAATTTCCTACCACCCAGCATTCCCCAGGTCTCCCGATAAAAATGGTGCCTCACTCGGGTGGGAGGCCCAAGTACGCGCGACAGGCAAGGGTCCAAAACGTATTGAGGCGACATCAAAATTGCCTATCAGAAGACGACCTGGTTTTGCAAGGGGGTCCCATGACTTTTGGCCCGGGGCTCGGCGGCCACCTAGGGAAACCTAGCAAACCCACACATTTCTGAAAAGTAGACACCCGGGGATTCCAGGGAGGTATGGCTTGCGTGGATCCACCAACGTTTTCTTACCCAGAATCCCCTGCAAACCTGAAATTTTGCTGAAAAAATCACTTTTTTCACACATTTTTGTGTGGGAAAGTTGTGGCATCACCGGGCTGACACAAATTTCCTACCACCCAGCGTTCCCCCAGGTCTCCCGATAAAAATGGTGCCTCACTCGGGTGGGAGGCCCAAGTACGCGTGACAGGCAAGGGCCCAAAACGTATTGAGGCAACATCAAAATTGCCTATCAGAAAACGACCTGGTTTTGCAAGGGGGGTCGCATGACTCTTTGGCCCGGGGCTCGGCGGCCACCTAGGGAAACCTACCAAACCCACACATTTCTGAAAAGAAGACACCCGGGGGATTCCAGGGAGGTATGGCTTGCGTGGATCCCCCAACGTTTTCTTACCCAGAATCCCCCAGAAACCTTAAATTTTGCTGAAAAAGTCACTTTTTTCACACATTTTTGTGTAGGAAAGTTGTGGCATCACCGGGCTGACACAAATTTCCTACCACCCAGCGTTCCCCCAGGTCTCCCGATACAAATGGTGCCTCACTCGGGTGGGAGGCCCAAGTACCCATAACAGGCATGGGCCCAAAACGTATTGATACGACATCAAAATTGCCTATCAGAAGATGACCTGGTTTTGCAAGGGGGGTCCAATGACTTTTTGGCCCGGGGCTCGGCGGTCACCTAGAGAAATCTACCAAACCCACACATTTCTGAAAACTAGACACCCGGGGGATTCCAGGGAGGTATGGCTTGCGTGGATCCACCAACGTTTTCTTACCCAGAATCCCCTGCAAACCTGACATTTTGCTGAAAAAATCACTTTTTTCACACATTTTTGTGTGGGAAAGTTGTGGCACCACCGGGATGACACAAATTTCCTACCACCCAGCGTTCCCCCAGGTCTCCCGATAAAAATGGTGCCTCACTCGGGTGGGAGGCCCAAGTACCCGCGACAGGCACGGGCCCAAAACATTTTGTGATAGGCAATTTCAATGTTGCCTCAATACGTTTTGGGCCCATGCCTGTTGCGGGTACTTGGGCCTCCCACCCGAGTGAGGCACCATTTTATCGGGAGACCTGGAGGAATGCTGGGTGGTAGGAAATTTGTGTCATCCCGGTGATGCCACAACTTTCCCACACAAAAATGTGTGAAAAAGTGATTTGTTTCAGCAAACTTTCAGGTTTGCAGGGGATTCTGGGTAAGAAAACGTTGGTGGATCCACGCAAGCCATACCTCCTGGAATCCCCGGTGTCTACTTTTCAGAAATGTGTGGGTTTGCTAGGTTTCCCTAGGTGGCCGCCGAGCCCCGGGACAAAAAGTCATGGGACCCCTTGCAAAACCAGGTCGTTTTGCGATAGGCATTTTTGATGTCGCCTCAATACGTTTTGGGCCCTTGCCTGTCGCGCGTATTTGGGCCTCCCACCCGAGCGAGGCACCATTTTTATCGGGAGACCTGGAGGAACGCTGGGTGGTAGGAAATTTGTGTCAGCCTGGTGATGCCACAACTTTCCCACACAAAAATGTGTGAAAAAAGTGATTTTTTCAGAAACATTTCAGGTTTGCAGGGGATTCTGGGTAAGAAAACGTTGGTGGATCCATGCAAGCCATACCTCCCTGGAATCCCCGAGTGTCTACTTTTCAGAAATGTGTGGGTTTGCTAGGTTTCCGAGGTGGCCGCTGAGCCCCGGGCCAAAAAGTCATGGGACCCCCCTTGCAAAACCAGGTCGTCTACGGATAGGCAATTTTGATGTCGGCTCAATACGTTTTGGGCCCAAGCCTGTTGTGGGTACTTGGGCCTCCCACTCGAGTGAGGCACCATTTGTATCAGGAGACCTGGGGGAACGCTGGGTGGTAGGAAATTTGTGTCAGCCCGGTGATGCCACAACTTTCCTACACAAAAATGTGTGAAAAAAGTGACTTTTTCAGCAAAATTTAAGGTTTCTGGGGATTCTGGGTAAGAAAACGTTGGGGGATCCACGCAAGCCATACCTCCCTGGAATCCCCGGGTGTCTTCTTTTCAGAAATATGTGGGTTTGGTAGGTTTCCTAGGTGGCCACCGAGCCCCGGGCCAAAGAGTCATTTGACCCCCTTGCAAAACCAGGTCGTTTTCTGATAGGCAATTTTGATGTTGCCTCAATACGTTTTGGGCCCTTGCCTGTCGCGCGTACTTGGGCCTCCCACCCGAGTGAGGCACCATTTTATCGGGAGACCTAGGAGATCGCTGGGTGATAGGAAATTTGTGTTAGCCTGGTGATGCCACAACTTTCCCACACAAAAATGTGTGAAAAAAGTGATTTCTTCAGCAAAATTTCAGGTTTCTGGGGGATTCTGGGTAAGAAAACGTTGGGGGATCCACGCAAGCCATACCTCCCTGGAATCCCGCGGGTGTCTACGTTTCAGAAATGTGTGGGTTTGCTAGGTTTCCCTAGGTGGCCGCCGAGCCCCGGGCCAAAAAGTCATGGGACCCCCCCTGCAAAACCAGGTCGTCTTCTGATAGGCAATTTTGATGTCGCCTCAATATGTTTTGGGACCTTGCTTGTCGCGCGCACTTGGGCCTCCCACCCGAGTGAGGCACCATTTTTATCGGGAGACCTGGGGCAATGCTGGGTGGTAGGAAATTTGTGTCAGCCCAGTGATGCCACAACTTTCCCACACAAAATGTGTGAAAAAGTGATTTCTTCAGCAAAATTTCAGGTTTCTGGGGGATTCTGGGTAAGAAAACGTTGGGGGATCCACGCAAGCCATACCTCCTGGAATCCCGGGTGTCTACTTTTCAGAAATGTGTGGGTTTGCTAGGTTTCCGAGGTGGCCGCTGAGCCCGGGCCAAAAGTCATGGGACCCCCTTGCAAAACCAGGTCAGTCTACTGATAGGCAATTTTGATGTCGGCTCAATACGTTTTGGGCCCATGCCTGTTGCGGGTACTTGGGCCTCCCACCCGAGTGAGGCACCATTTGTATCAGGAGACCAGGGGAACGCTGGGTGGTAGGAAATTTGTGTCAGCCCGGTGATGCCACAACTTTCCTACACAAAAATGTGTGAAAAAGTGACTTTTCAGCAAAATTTAAGGTTTCTGGGGGATTCTGGGTAAGAAACGTTGGGGGATCCACGCAAGCCATACCTCCCTGGAATCCCCAGGTGTCTTCTTTTCAGAAATATGTGGGTTTGGTAGGTTTCCCTAGGTGGCCGCCGAGCCCCGGGCCAAAGAGTCATTTGACCCCCCTTGCAAAACCAGGTCGTTTTCTGATAGGCAATTTTGATGTTGCCTCAATACGTTTTGGGCCCTTGCCTGTCGCGCGTACTTGGGCCTCCCACCCGAGTGAGGCACCATTTTTATCGGGAGACCTAGGGGATCGCTGGGTGATAGGAAATTTGTGTTAGCCTGGTGATGCCACAACTTTCCCACACAAAAATGTGTGAAAAAAGTGATTTTTTTCAGCAAAATTTCAGGTTTGCAGGGGATTCTGGGTAAGAAAACATTGGTGGATCCACGCAAGCCATACCTCCCTGGAATCCCGCGGGTGTCTACTTTTCAGAAATGTGTGAGTTTGCTAGGTTTCCCTAGGTGGCCGCCGAGCCCCGGGCCAAAAAGTCATGGGACCCCCCCTGCAAAACCAGGTTGTCTTCTGATAGGCAATTTTGATGTCGCCTCAATATGTTTTGGGACCTTGCCTGTCGCGCGCACTTGGGCCTCCCACCAGAGTGAGGCACCATTTTTATCGGGAGACCTGGGGCAATGCTGGGTGGTAGGAAATTTGTGTCAGCCCAGTGATGCCACAACTTTCCCACACAAAAATGTGCGAAAAAAGTGATTTCTTCAGCAAAATTTCAGGTTTCTGGGGGATCCTGGGTAAGAAAACGTTGGGGGATCCACGCAAGCCATACCTCCCTGGAATCCCCTGGGTGTCTAGTTTTCAGAAATGTGTGGGTTTGGTAGGTTTCTCTAGGTGGCCGCCGAGCCCCGGGCCAAAAAGTCATGGGACCCCCCTTGCAAAACCAGGTCGTCTTCTGATAGGCAATTTTGATGTTGCCTCAATACGTTTTGGGCCCTTGCCTGTCGCGGGTACTTGGACCTCCCACCCGAGTGATGCACCGTATTTATCGGGAGACCTGGGGGAACACTGGGTAGTAGGAAATTTGTTTCAGCCAGGTGATGCCACAACTTTCCCACACAAAAATGTGTGAAAAAAGTGATTTTTTCAGCAAAATTTCAGTTTTCTGGGTAAGAAAACTTCGGGGGATCCACGCAAGCCATACCTCCCTGGAATCCCCCGGGTGTCTAGTTTTCAGAAATGTGTGGGTTTGATAGGTTTCCCTAGCTGGCCGCCGAACCCAGGGCCAAAAACTCATGGGACCCCCCTTGAAACCAGGATGGTTTGTGATAGGTAATTTTGATGTCGCCTCACTAGGTTTTGGGCCCTTGCCTGTCGCGGGTACTTGCCCCACCCACGCGTGTGAGGTACCATTTTTATCGGGAGACCAGGGGGAGCAGAAAGGCTGTAATGGTGGCGGGGATTTGGGCATTGGCGTGCCCACTTCGGGCAGCCGCCACCCTAAAAAAAATTGCAAAAAAAAATCCCTGGCGTCAAGTGGGCTTTCTGCCGCCCCGGAGGGGGGCAGATTGGGGGCTACTGCCCCCATCTGCCCCCCAGGGGGGGCAGAAAGAATGTTATGGTGGCAAGGGTGTGGGGCATTGGCATGCCCATTTTGGGCAGCCCCCACCCTAAAAAAAAAAGCACAAAAAAATCCCTGCCGTTTAGTGGGCTTTCTGGCCCCCAGGGGGCAGATGGGGGCTACTGCCCCCATCTGCCTCCCAGAGGGGCAGAAAGGCTGTAATGGTGGCGGCGGGGTGGGGGCATTGGCGTGCCCGTTTTGGGCAGCCCCCACCCTAAAAAAAATTGCACAAAAAGAATCCCTGGTGTTTATTGGGCTTTCTGCCCCACTGGGGGGGGCAGATTGGGGGCTACAGCCCCCATCTGCCCCCCAGGGCGGGGCAGAAAGGCTGTAATGGTGACGCGGGGTGGGGGCATTGGCGTGCCCGTTTTGGGCAGCCCCCACCCTAAAAAAAACCACGCCAAAAAAAAATCCCTGGCGTTTAGTGGGCTTTCTGCCCCACCGGGGGGGCAGATTGGGGGCTACAGCCCCCATATGCCCCCAGGGGGGTAGAAAGGCTGTAATGGTGACGGGGGTGGGGGCATTAGCGTGCCCGTTTTGGGCAGCCCCCACCCTAAAAAAAATATTACACATAAAATAAATCCCTGGCGTTTAGTGTGCTTTCTGCCCCCCCGGGGCGGCAGATTGGGGGCTACTGCCCCCCATCTGCCTCCCAGGGGGGGCAGAAAGGCTGTAATGGTGGTGGCAGGGTGGGGGCATTAGCGTGCCCGTTTCGGGCAGCCCCTACCCTAAAAAAAAATGCGTCCAAAAAAATCCCTGGTGTTTAGTGGGCTTTCTGCCCCCGGGGGCAGATTGGGGGCTACTGCCCCCATATGCCTCCCAGGGGGGGCAGAAAGGCTGTAATGGTGATGGGGGGGGGGTGGGGGCATTAGCGTGCCCGTTTCGGGCAGCCACCACCCTAAAAAAAATGCGTCCAAAAAAATCCCTGGTGTTTAGTGGGCTTTCTGCCCCCCCGGGGGGGCAGAAAGGCTGTAATGGTGGCTGGGGGGTGGGGGCATTAGCGTGCCCGTTTCGGGCAGCCCCCACCCTAAAAACAAAATGCGTCCCAAAAAATTCCTGGTGTTTAGTGGGCTTTCTGCCCCCCCCGGGGGGGCAGATTGGGGGCTACTGCCCCCATCTGCCTCCCAGGGGGGGCAGAAAGACTGTTATGGTGGCAAGGGTGTGGGGGCATTGGCGTGCCCATTTTGGGCAGCCCCCACCCTAAAAAAAATTGCAAAAAAAAAAATCCCTGCCGTTTAGTGGGCTTTCTGGCCCCCCAGGGAGGCAGATGGGGGCTACGGCCCCCATCTGCCCCCCAGGGCGGGGCAGAAAGGCTGTAATGGTGACGCGGGGTGGGGGCATTGGCGTGCCTGTTTTGGGCAGCCCCCACCCTAAAAAAAACCACGCCAAAAAAAAATCCCTGGCGTTTAGTGGGCTTTCTGCCCCACCGGGGGGGCAGATTGGGGGCTACAGCCCCCATCTGCCCCCCAGGGGGGGTAGAAAGGCTGTAATGGTGACGGGGGTGGGGGCATTAGCGTGCCCGTTTTGGGCAGCCCCCACCCTAAAAAAAAAATTACACATAAAATAAATCCCTGGCGTTTAGTGGGCTTTCTGCCCCCCGGGGGGGCAGATTGGGGGCTACTGCCCCCCCATCTGCCTCCCAGGGGGGGCAGAAAGGCTGTAATGGTGGTGGCGGGGTGGGGGCATTAGCGTGCCCGTTTCGGGCAGCCCCCACCCTAAAAAAATGCGTCCAAAAAATCCCTGGTGTTTAGTGGGCTTTCTGCCCCCGAGGGGCAGAAAGGCTGTAATGGTGGCTGGGGGTGGGGGCATTGGTGTGCCCATTTCGGGCAGCCCCCACCCTGAAATAAATGCACCTAATAAAAATCCCTGGTGTCTAGTGGGCTTTCTGCCCCCCGGGGGCAGATTGGGGGCTACTGCTCCCATCTGCCCCCAGGGGGGCAGAAAGACTGAACAATGGCAATTTTTGGGGGGAGCAAAAGCCCTTGCCCAAGGGGCCGCTCCCCCTCCCTGGTGCCTTAGTGGGTGGATCCCTGCTTGGGGATCGCCCTCCTGGGGCGATCCCCAAGCAGGGATCCACTGGGGAGGATACCATTGGAAAGGGAGATTCTCCCCTTTCCAATGATACCTCTCCCGTCTTTCTAGGTGCTCAGGGGCTGAGATAGCCCCTGAGCACGTAGAAAGTGAAACTGAAATGAGCCTAAAGGCTCATTTTAGTTTCGTTTTCAGTGAAATGAAGTCAGCGCGACGTGCGCGCTGATCTTCATTTCACTGAAAGGGGAGCCTCGGGAGCTGGGGAAGCTCTTCCCCAGCTCCCGAGGCTGTGGGGAGAAAAGGAAATCCCTCTGCTGTCTGCAGCAGAGGGATTTCGTGCCCCTGGCCTCATGACGGAATGGTTCCGTCATGAGCACAGGGGCACCGATGCTCATGACGGAACCATTCCGTCATGAGCATCGAAGGGGATAATGGACACATATATAGTCTTCAATAAATCTTTTTGAACCATTCCTCTTGAACACCTTAGATTTGCTTACACCAGGGGTAACCCTCTTCACCAGGAATTATATATTACCTATCTTTATCAGTAAAACGACTTCCATGGGGTGCATACCTAACACTCCCATGAGAGTACAGACTAAAAGTGGTAAAAAAAAAAAGAAAAAAATCACATTCAGCAGAAAAAAAATCAACTGAGAATCGTCCAAAAAACCCCTAGAATGTCTTGCTTTCAGGAATTAGAGGAGTCAACCTCAGCAATTGATAAAGAGGACTATATTGATTTGAAGGCTCATGATGAATTATTCAAGAGGACTATGTGGTTTCTCCTCCAGCAATGATGCCTCAAGAGTATAACCCCCATAATGGTCACTATTCACTTAACACCTTCGTAAGTGGCCTTAATCCTTCAGCTAAACTTTATTCATATCTAGTTGAAGTTAATGTTTCCAGTGGAAATATGCCAGTGGGAAAGGTTACCGCCTCGTATGTGGCTAAAGCAACCACTACGGTTGACTTTGTTGTCAGGTTTGATCATGACATCATTCTGAATAGGTCCTTTGTCTATATCTTGTATTAAGATAAAGAAAAATTAAGGATGGTGCAAGGCATTAACATTTTCCTTGTGAATATCATGCATTCTCGTTTGGTGAACAAATCAAGGGTGTCATTTCAGTCTACGGTGGTGTCAAATTTAACTGTACAAAATAGTGACTATTTCCTCTGTAGGGAGACTGATATATGCCCTGTGTAGGAAGCTGGCTCTGTATATACTATACCAAAGTAAGGTTTAGTGTGCACAGAGTCCAGTGGATCCCCAAAGGCTTACAGAGGTTAAAGTAGATATTACCTTACTCTCTCTTTGTGGTAGTGTGGGAGAGCAGTAAAGGTTTTTTCAGAGGGTAGTGTTAAGCATTTATTGTATACACTCAGGCAAGAAATGACGTCACACACTTAAAGACTGAACTCAGACCAATTGTTTTGTATAAAAAAAATATTTCTTTGTTTTATTTTAAATTTAGAACCAAGCCAGACTTGGTGCAGGTAATTAAAATAGTACTTTTCTGGTATAATACAGTTGGATGCAGTTGAATGCAGTTGGCTTTGTTACAGGTAGCTCAAATGTTCAGAAACAGTTGAAATTACTTTTCAGTTACTTTGCAATTACTTTGTGATTACTTTTTAAATTACTTTTCAGGTTACTTTTTCTACTCAGTGTGATTTGCCTAGATATCACACTGGGACATTTCCTAGATTAAAGGTAAGGAAGTCAGTTGTTGTAAGCACACAGTTTCTTAGGTTTTATCGGGAGACCTGGGGCAATGCTGGGTGGTAGGAAATTTGTGTCAGCCCAGTGATGCCACAACTTTCCCACACAAAAATGTGTGAAAAAAGTGATTTTTTTCAGCAAAATTTCAGGTTTCTGGGGGATTCTGGGTAAGAAAACGTTGGGGGATCCACGCAAGCCATACCTCCCTGGAATCCCCCGGGTGTCTAGTTTTCAGAAATGTGTGGGTTTGGTAGGTTTCTCTAGGTGGCCGCCGAGCCCCGGGCCAAAAAGTCATGGGACCCCCCTTGCAAAACCAGGTCGTCTTCTGATAGGCAATTTTGATGTCGCCTCAATACGTTTTGGGCCCTTGCCTGTCGCGGGTACTTGGGCCTCCCACCCGAGTGATGCACCGTTTTTATCGGGAGACCTGGGGGAACACTGGGTAGTAGGAAATTTGTTTCAGCCCGGTGATGCCACAACTTTCCCACACAAAAATGTGTGAAAAAAGTGATTTTTTTCAGCAAAATTTCAGTTTTCTGGTTAAGAAAACTTTGGGGGAACCACGCAAGCCATACCTCCCTGGAATCCCCCGGGTGTCTAGTTTTCAGAAATGTGTGGGTTTGATAGGTTTCCCTAGCTGGCCGCCGAACCCGGGGCCAAAAACTCATGGGACCCCCCTTGAAACCAGGTTGGTTTGTGATAGGTAATTTTGATGTCGCCTCACTAGGTTTTGGGCCCTTGCCTGTCGCGGGTACTTGCCCCACCCATGCGTGTGAGGTACCATTTTTATCGGGAGACCAGGGGGAGCAGAAAGGCTGTAATGGTGGCGGGGATTTGGGCATTGGCGTGCCCACTTCGGGCAGCCCCCACCCTAAAAAAAATTGCAAAAAAAAATCCCTGGCGTCAAGTGGGCTTTCTGCCGCCACGGAGGGGGGCAGAAAGACTGTTATGGTGGCAAGGGTGTGGGGGCATCGGCGTGCCCATTTTGGGCAGCCCCCACCCTAAAAAAAATTGCACAAAAAAAATCCCTGCCGTTTAGTGGGCTTTCTGGCCCCCCAGGGGGGCAGATTGGGGCTACTGCCCCCATCTGCCTCCCAGGGGGGGCAGAAAGGCTGTAATGGTGGCGGCGGGGTGGGGGCATTGGCGTGCCCGTTGTGGGCAGCCCCCACCCTAAAAAAATTGCACAAAAAGAATCCCTGGGGGGGCAGATCGGGGGCTACTGCTCCCATCTGCCCCCCGGGGGGGCAGAAAGACTGAACAATGGCAATTTTTTGGGGGGGAGCAAAAGCCCTTGCCCAAGGGGCCGCTCCCCCCTCCCTGGTGCCTTAGTGGGTGGATCCCTGCTTGGGGATCGCACTCCTGGGGCGATCCCCAAGCAGGGATCCACTGGGGAGGGATACCATTGGAAAGGGAGATTCTCCCCTTTCCAATGATACCTCTCCCGTCTTTCTAGGTGCTCAGGGGCTGAGATAGCCCCCTGAGCACGTAGAAAGTGAAACTGAAATGAGCCTAAAGGCTCATTTTAGTTTCGTTTTCAGTGAAATGAAGTCAGCGCGACGTGCGCGCTGATCTTCATTTCACTGAAAGGGGAGCCTCGGGAGCTGGGGAAGCTCTTCCCCAGCTCCCGAGGCTGTGGGGAGAAAAGGAAATCCCTCTGCTGTCTGCAGCAGAGGGATTTCGTGCCCCTGGCCTCATGACGGAATGCTTCCGTCATGAGCACAGGGGCACCGATGCTCATGACGGAACCATTCCGTCATGAGCATCGAAGGGGATAATGGACACATATATAGTCTTCAATAAATCTTTTTGAACCATTCCTCTTGAACACCTTAGATTTGCTTACACCAGGGGTAACCCTCTTCACCAGGAATTATATATTACCTATCTTTATCAGTAAAACGACTTCCATGGGGTGCATACCTAACACTCCCATGAGAGTACAGACTAAAAGTGGTAAAAAAAAAAAGAAAAAAATCACATTCAGCAGAAAAAAACCCAACTGAGAATCGTCCAAAAACCCTAGAATGTCTTGCTTTCAGGAATTAGAGGAGTCAACCTCAGCAATTGATAAAGAGGACTATATTGATTTGAAGGCTCATGATGAATTATTCAAGAGGACTATGTGGTTTCTCCTCCAGCAATGATGCCTCAAGAGTATAACCCCCATAATGGTCACTATTCACTTAACACCTTCGTAAGTGGCCTTAATCCTTCAGCTAAACTTTATTCATATCTAGTTGAAGTTAATGTTTCCAGTGGAAAGATGCCAGTGGGAAAGGTTACCGCCTCGTATGTGGCTAAAGCAACCACTACGGTTGACTTTGTTGCCAGGTTTGATCATGACATCATTCTGAATAGGTCCTTTGTCTATATCTTGTATTAAGATAAAGAAAAATTAAGGATGGTGCAAGGCATTAACATTTTCCTTGTGAATATCATGCATTCTCGTTTGGTGAACAAATCAAGGGTCTCATTTCAGTCTACGGTGGTGTCAAATTTAACTGTACAAAATAGTGACTATTTCCTCTGTAGGGAGACTGATATTTGCCCTGTGTAGGAAGCTGGCTCTGTATATACTATACCAAAGTAAGGTTTAGTGTGCACAGAGTCCAGTGGATCCCCAAAGGCTTACAGAGGTTAAAGTAGATATTACCTTACTCTCTCTTTGTGGTAGTGTGGGAGAGCAGTAAAGGTTTTTTCAGAGGGTAGTGTTAAGCATTTATTGTATACACTCAGGCAAGAAATGATGTCACACACTTAAAGACTGAACTCAGACCAATTGTTTTGTATAAAAAAATATTTCTTTGTTTTATTTTAAATTTAGAACCAAGCCAGACTTGGTGCAGGTAATTAAAATAGTACTTTTCTGGTATAATACAGTTGGATGCAGTTGAATGCAGTTGGCTTTGTTACAGGTAGCTCAAATGTTCAGAAACAGTTGAAATTACTTTTCAGTTACTTTGCAATTACTTTGTGATTACTTTTTAAATTACTTTTCAGGTTACTTTTTCTACTCAGTGTGATTTGCCTAGATATCACACTGGGACATTTCCTAGATTAAAGGTAAGGAAGTCAGTTGTTGTAAGCACACAGTTTCTTAGGTTGTCATACAATTGCCAACTCCACACAGCTTTTTTCACAGAAAGCAAGTCAATGCAATCCTATGGGAGGAAATTTTGTTATCGGTTTAAAGTTAAGTACTTGGTTGTGGGAGTTGGGTTTCTGGGGTAGAACCAGAGTTCCCCCAGGGTCAAGGATGCACTCAGAGAACACCCTCAACGGCACTAGGGCGGCCGGGTGCAGAGTGCTGAGGCCCAATGTTATCCAATGGTTTTAGGGGCCTCCCATTGGTGGCCGCTCATGGCACGCCACTTGGGTGGGGGAGCAAAGCTCCTAGGGTTTAGCTCAGGGCAAAGGGAGATCCAAGATAGCACACAAGGTGCACCCAGAGTGGCACTGGAGCAGCCGGGTGCAGGGTGCTGGATCAACGTCGGGAGCCCTGTTGATTTCAATGGGGAAGCTCCTGTCAGAACAAACACTGCAGGCTCGGGCACGAAGATCTTCTGGAGTTGATCACCAGTTGGAGAGGTAAGTTGGGATGTCGTGGGATGCCGGGACACCGTCGGTTGGGCCACCCAAGGCCGTGGGGCGCGGGTGCAGGGATGTCTTTTGGAGTCAGGTTTTCCTTAACAGCTCCGGTAACGATCGGGGGATCCCCCAGATAGGGGCTCAGGCGTCGTCAGGAGACTTGAGATAAGTCAGGGATCACCAGATCCTAGGTCAGATTCTCTGGGGAGACCTCCTCATGGTGTTGAGCCACTCGAACTCGGGCCACGGGCGTCGGGTGCAGAGTGGTGCAGACTCGCGGATTTGGCCGGAGCAAGAGTCTGTTGGTGAGCAAATCCGGTGGTCACGGGAAGGCAGGGCAGGTTCTCTGGGTTCTGGGGGGTTGCTGGCTGCAGGACATGCCGGAATTCCACTGGAGCAGGAACGAGGTCGGGACAGGCCGGTAGGGCTGGGGCCAAGTCAGTTGGTGTCCTCCTCTTCTTCCTTCAGCACGGCTCTTCGGCTCTTCTTCTTCTTTCTTCTTGTCTGAAGAGGCAAGGTTCGGGGTTGCCCATAAAAACTAAATTTAGGGGCGTTTCAGTTAGGTACAGGTTGGAACCAATGGGTCCCTTCCTTGGGGTGGGTACACCCCCTATTATGCCACCCTCCAGTGGGAGGAGGGGCATAAACCTCACTCTGGTTGGCTGGGTCCCCCCATCTTCAAGATGGCAGTGACTGAGAGTTGTGCTTCACCTCGCCTCCCCCACCTGAGGGGTGGGGTTGGCAAAGGTGGGCACACCTCTCCTCCTATCTTGGTTTTCCCACTGATTCTCCCACCCAAGGTGGGGGTCAGAACTGGTGCGGGCCAGTTGCTGGGAGCAGCAAATGGCTGGGTCAGCACAAAAAGGCAGCAAGACTTTGAAGCTTCCCTTTCTTGGACCCTGCCCATCCTGGGGGAGGAGGCTTGGCACCTCTGCCCAGGATGTGCTTTGTTTCAGGACCTCGAGTGCAGTAGGCTCTCAACCCAGGGGTCCAGAAACATGTCTGGGGTGGCAGCTGGCGAGCAGCCAGTCAGCCAGGACAGCAGTGTTAGGTCGTTTTTCAGGGGTCATCTCTAAGATGCCCTCTAAGTGCATTTGGCATTAAATCCCACACTGGCATCAGTGTGGGTTTAATGTGCTGAGAAGTTTGATATCAGACTTTCCAGATTTCAGTAAAGCCATTATGGTGCTGTGGAGTTCATAATGACAAACTCCCAGACCATATATTCTTTATGGCTTTACTGCACTTACAATGTCTAAAACTGGATTTAGACACTGTAGGGGTACAGGGCTCAATGCACCTGTACCCTTACCAGTGGTATAGTGCACCCAGCTAAAGGGGTGGCTTACCTAAGCTGTGGCAGTGGATTGTAGGCATGGCACACAGAGATGTGTGCCATGTTGACTCTTCACTTTGCTCTGCACCAAAACACGCAGCCTGCAATGGCAGTGTGTGTCTGTCAGGGTACAGGGCCTCTAAGGGTGGCACGAAATGCGCTGCAGCCCTTAGAGGCCTTCCTTGGTCACAGGGCCCTTGGTACCCATGGTACCTTTTACAAGGGTCTTACATGTGGCCAGAGAGTTGCCAATTGGGTGTGCAACAGTACAGTTTTAGGGAAAGAACATAGGCCATGAGAACCCAGGGCACACTCAGTCAAAAGATCATCAATATCAGGCAAAAAGTGTGGGGCAACCATGCAAAAAGGGGCACTTTCCTACATCCTGTATTTTGGGAGAGTAGCAGGAGTAGGTTTTTCAAAGAGGATGGGAGCTTCTCTCTAGAAGGTAGTACTGCTTGGGCTGGGAAAGAGACGAATTGTGAAAATCCTAAACATCTACCTGGGGGAAGGAGGGAGATGGGTCTCTTTGCTAGAGACAGAGGAGAAAGGGTCCTACCCCATAATAGAGGATGAATTGAGAAAATGGAGTTGGCTGGCAGGCACCCTCAACAGTAATCGAGCGCTGGGCCCCAGGATTATTGGACGCAGTTAACAATAGCTTAAAATTGAATTTCTGGAATGCCGCTGGTTTGTTGAGCAATCCTGACAAAATATATTTTTTTAAATAGCTTAAGGGCTAATGTGATTTGCATTCAGGGAACCTGGTGCTCGAAAGATTTTGAATTGGACAGGTTTTTTGTCCTCAGTTGTAGTGCTGCCCCCGCTTGGAGGGGTCATGCTGGTGGGGGGATTTAGCCAATCTTTTAAGTAACAATTTTAGCTGGAATTACAGCAGTTTTGCAGATGCCTCGAACTTTTTCTAGCTGTAAAAATGTATCTGATGGAGGGTAAGTTTATGTGGGAGAGTCAGTCTTATTAGTAAAGGCATACGTTCACCCGACTCAACTTAAAATGTTCTCCTCCCTGCTTTGTTCTCTTTTATAAATAATGCTATAGAGCCAGAGACTGGTAGACAGACTATATTAGTTGGTGACCTAAATTGTAAAGTATCTAATCACACAATTAGCTTATATGCCGATTTATTGAGGGAAGATGCTTTAAAAATTGCTCCAGCTTGTTTTCCAGCAAAAATAAGAACAGATAAAGGAGGACTTTTACTCCTGGATTAACATAGGAAAAAAGATTGCTTTATAGTAAATGGTAGAATTGACATCAACTCCCCAGCACATTTTAATTATAAAGATATTATTGAGTGCTCTATAATTAACTACCTTATTGTTTCTATTCAGTTTTCAAAACCATTGTGGAAATGAATGTTATTGATAGCACCTTTAATGATCATAAAATCCTCTCTTTTTAATAGAGTTTTGTTCTCCAGTGGTGGGTTAATGGAAGCTTAATGGGACCACAACAAGTTTTGAGAAGTCATCAGGTAGAACTCATTGGAGGCCAGTTATGATCACAAAATTAAAAGGGATATTGGAAAATATAATTAGTAATAGAGAATTTTGGAATTCAGATGCAATCTTTCAGTTCTCCCAATCCATGAGACAGTTGGTAGGCTGGGACTGTCACAGGGATAAGATCCCTCAATGTAAAGTGCCATGACAACCACTCTCATCCCTGAATAAAGAGATAAATACACGAATTTGAAACCAATTAATCTCGAATTTGGCTGAAAGAGGGAAACTAATAACTCTACTAAAGAGGAGAAAAAGACGATTAAAGGAGGGTTTGAAAAAACATGAGGGTAACCACAAACAGACCAAGTTCAGATTGGCAACCTTCTGTAAGGATATGAGAAAATATTGGGAGATCATTGCTGAATGTTGTCCGTCAAGAGTGAGGCCCTATCCCATCCAATTTAGGAAGTGCAATGGAGCCATTGCATTTTCAAGTTATATGGTGCTATTGATGAGTAGGATGCTTATATAGACTTTCTTTCCCCAGCTTGAATCTGAGTTAGCAACTTATGGCCACCTTTCAGTGGAACAGATCTAAGACTTTATCTGATCAATAAGAAATTCAGGTGCGATTGGTCTGAATGAAGTCTGGATCTCTGTTATCAAAAGAGAAACCAAACACTTGGCGAATATTTTTAGCACCCATTTATGAATATTGCTACTCTCTCTCCACAGTCCCTTCATCTTGGTTAGGGAGAGTTCTTATTATGTTATACAAAAGGGCCCTCATAACTTGCCAAACAACTATAGGTCAATTGTCTTATTAGACGCTGTGGGAAAAATTTCAGCAAAAAGCATTTTGGAACACTTACACTCCTGGGTAGAGAAGGAAGCGACCATTGCATTAAAGCAATCTAGCTTCAGGAAAAATCATTGCACAGTAGATAATATCACTGCTCTGCAGCCTATAACAGATAAATATGTGAAAAATTAAATATTCCCCAACATATGCAGCAATTATTGATTTCTCCACAGCATTCGACAGAGTTGACCGTCTTATGCGTTGGGGAAAAATGTATGGTCCTGGGTTGTCCCGGACTCTATTATGCTTAATTATTGCTTTGCACTCTCCTATCTGGTGTCAAGTGTTGCTGGGGAGGGTGCAGGGATAATCGTCAGTAGTTTCCACAAAAAACGACCTGAAACAGGGCTGCATTCTTGCTCCAGTGTTATTTTCTCTTTAATTTTCTGATTTGCCTTTCCATCTAGGTAATAACTCCGGCAATCTGCTGAGAATTGGGGTCCGCCTTGTGTTTTGCCTGTTACATGCGGACTATGTTGTGATTCTCAGTTTAACACCCAAGGGCTAGAACAGTCAACTGATGTCACTTCAGAAATTTGCTGTTCCACATTTTTTTAAATGATTGTATTCATAAGTAAAATTCTGATTTTAAAGGGAAAATAATCCCAGAAATATCCTAATTATAGTTGTGACCTCGTTAAAGAAAAACTAGAGGTAGTTAAGTTTTATCCATTTTTGGGTAAAATTATGTCAAGTATCCTGAATGACTGAACATATTTCTCACAGCTTATGTAAGGCCAAATCACAGGCTAATAGGTTAAGGGCTTTCTATAATGCAGCTGGCAGAGGGCATTTCGCTCATTTACTTTCCAGACAAAAACCCCTTCGACCCTACTGTATGCAATTTAATTAATTGATGTGATGAAATGGGATTCTTTAGATAAAACAGAAACGTTAATTTTAAGGAAATTTTGTGGTTTTAATACACATGTGGCTACCCCGGAATTTTATGTGTATCGAGATCTTTGGAAGTAAAAAATTGAGGGGCATATTAGCAAGACCCACGTTAAAATTATCGCCGTTTAGCGGCAGGAAACTGCCGCTAAAACGGCGATAATGGGCTTGCTAATATGCGTTATGGAATTCAATAGAGCCCAGGTTAGATGTCCTGCACATCTAACCTGGGCTTCTATTGGAATTCTATAGCGCATATTAGCAAGCCCATTATCGCCGCTTTAGCGGCAGTTTCCTGCCGCTAAAACGGCGATAATGTTATCGCCGGTCTTGCTAATATGCCCCTAAAAGTCTTTGGGCCATGTTATCAAGAACGGGCGATAACATTATCGCCGCTTTAGCGGCAGGAAACTGCCGCTAAAGCGGCGATAAGGGGCTTGATAATATGCCCTATAGAATTCCAATAGAAGCCCAGGTTTGATGTCCTTGACACCAGAACCTAGGCTTCTATTGCAATTCTATCGGGCATATTATCAAGCCCCTTATCGCCGCTTTAGCAGCAGTTTCCTGCCGCTAAAGCGGCGATAATGTTATCGCCCGTTCTTGATAATATGGCCCTTTGTTTGAAAGAAATGTTATTTATGCATTAAGCTTGATTGTGCTCCTTTTCTGAATCGCATCTAAAACTCTTTCTCAAGCATGCTTCTTGTAGCTTAAGTTTACGCTTAGGTTTTGAATATTGTGGTGAAAAGGTAAATTTGATGCGGTAATGAACTCTTCCATCCCAAGAAAGCCACAGCAATATTTAACATGGAACATTGATCATGGTCTTAAATGTTGCTGGAATCTACTGCATTTTAATTTTCTGCCATTAAAAGTCTTAACTGCTATTTGGACTCAAACAGCAAACAAGGATAATGTATGAAATGTTGTATTTATGGCACACAGGATTTGAATCATGTACCATTTGTTGTCCCTGCACAGTTTTTTTTAACTGTCGCATATATTTGAGGACTCTGTAAAATACCATGCATGAATGGAGTCTGAAGCCCTTGATTGATTGTCTTTCCCACCAAATAAAATGTTTTGTGTGAGAGTTTTTAGATTTTTTTAATTTGTATTGACTAGGTGCTAATTTTCTCTGTTAATGTTCTGCTGTAATGCCGCATTTAGTGAATTATATTGAATGCACAATTGTTTTTCCTATACCTTTCTTGAATTGGTTAAATTGCTGGTGCTTTTACATATGATGGTTATATTTAATTTAAAAAAAAATATCTTTCTTGTGGGTCTCGTATAAGTTCCAGATCTTGAAATAAAACTTGACTTCACTTGAAATGAGACCCATAGGGCTAGATTTATAATTCTTTCATGCAGCGCAACGCAGCAAGCCACCTTGCTACACAGCGTGGAAGGGAAAGGGTAGGAATGCGCTGTATTTACCATTATATAGTGCATTCCTGTCCGTTCCTAGTGCTGGAGCACTTTTAGCTGCCTAGCGTCAACTCAGGCACCCTTGAGTCATGGTCCGAGGGAGCCTGCGTTGTAGACAGGATTGTTTTTGTTCAGGAGGGGCCTCCTTCATACACAAAAACAGTCCTGAGATGCATTTTCCTCTTTTTACGTGTGGTGCAGAATGCAGCACACATAGATAGAGGAAAAAACAAGGAGAAATAAAGACATTCCTCTTTGTTATGCCTCCCCTGGAAGGCGTATCATTTTGATGCATTCCTGGGTCTACCACTAATGGTAAATCTGGAAATGCGCCAAAATCCATGCTCCTCCCATGGAACACCTCCCTGCCACAGAGTAACGCGAGGCAGCAATTTGCACTGCCTTGCGTTACTCTAGATTTATTAAGCCATGCAGGGCCACTCAAGGTGGCCTTGGGGGCTTGATAAATATCACTTAGGTTTTGTGTTGCCCTTGTGCCCCCTTGCATGAAGCAAGGGCGACACAAATCCTAGATATATCTGGCCCTGAGTGTTTTGGTGGTGAGGTGGCAGAGGCAGAATGGTGGCAGAATTATGTTCTCTGACTGCACTCTATTAGCTAATGATTGTGCCTGTGAGGAATTAGGCTGTTGTTTGAGGGGTGTGTGAGCCCTTCTCAAGCAACAGCCACAATCCTTGTCAGGCTGAACTACAAAAGCCACAAAATTATGTGAGAGATTAACTCTTTGGTAGCTTGGCATTGAAGCAGTCAGGCTTAATTTAGAGGCAATGTGTAAAGTATTTATGCAGCACACAAACAGTAATAAAGTGAGAACACAAAACAAAAGAAAATCAATAGAACCAGAGGCCAGCAGGGCCCAGGCAGGTCCAGTTGCAGGCCCAGGCAGGTCTAGTTGCAGTAGGTCAGCTCGGGAGTTGCAAAGAGTCTCTGGAGCTTGTTATGTTCCTGTAGCTTGGAACAGGAGTTCAGTCAGCTGACTGTTGGAGTCACTTCAGCCTAGAATGACGGCAGTAGGTCAATTTTTCCTTTTCAGACAGCAGGACAGGCCCCAGGCATCAGGGTAGTCCACTGGCAGCAGGGTAGTCCTTCTTCTGTAGTATTAACAGGTCCAGGGGTGTACTGAAGAGTAGGTCTGAGGGTCCTATTTTTATATCTGGCCCCCTTTGAAGTGGGAGAAACCTCTGGAGGCATACCCCCACTGAGGTGTCTGGAATCTTCTGCCTCCCTTCCTTGGTCCCAGTCTGTATGCAGAAACAATAGGCTTCTGTGACTTCTAGTTCTGGTACTGGGTGCATCATGCCGTGGTTACCAAAAAATAGAGTTCAATCACAACAGAGTGTTGGAAGCAAAGTCCCACAATTTAACACAATACCACACTTTAGCACAGCAAAGTCATTTCTAAGCACAAAAGCAAAATACAGAAAGGACACTCAACGGTAATACTAGGTGAGTTTTGTTAGCAGGCCTGCTAACTGAGGCTTTCAAACTATCGACTTACTGATCTTTTATGAGCGTGACTGTGGTAGTTTTTGCTGCACCTGTGATTTCAAATAATCCATGCACTACAAAGTCTACAAGGAGGGCATATTTGGGATTGCTCAAACTCTAGCCCAAATTTGCAAAGATTTCACACAACGTATCATCCAAATTCACTGTGTTACGTTACATGAAGAGAAAAACATAGCACAGAGCATTGTCTACAATGAGTTGCCAACTGTTGGAGTCACCAGTGCTCCAGCACACAAAACAAACTGTTTTGAGACATGCACAACCTTGTATCATTGCGCAGAGTTGATTGTACGCTGTGCAGCATCAGAGTCGGACTAGGGAACCAAACCCAGCCCTGGCAAAAAGTCTCAAAACAGCCCAACTTTATTTCTATCCTCGCTTTACCTGTCTCTTTTCATCCATCCATTTTCTCTCTATGCTTCTCTCCAATCTCTCTTCTCCCCCTTGGATGTCTTTCTGTGCACCTTCCTCTCTGCCTTTCTTTCTCTCTCTCTCTCAAAGCCCCTATGAGCCTGCTACAATTCACCTTGGGGAGCTGGGGAATGGTAGAAAGGCTCCTGCAGCAGGTCTGGGCTTTCAAAACTGTCATTCAATGGTCCCACCCCACAGTAGACATGCCCATGGAATAAAAGGTCCGGCCCTGTCCATCATAGTATTTGTACTGGAAGCATACCCTGTCAAATGCCAATGCATACACAAATGCAGAAGAGTGAGAGGCACTGGATGTGTCCTGTGCACTGCAGCACATATGCAATTCATGATTTTAAGAGGGGAAAACAATACATTCCCTCTTGTTTGCTCCTGCTTCCAGTGGGAATTAGTTTGATGCAAAGTCCAGAAGGCTACCTTAATAGATTGGGCTCTGAGTCAAAACTAATAGGCATTTGTGACAATCCGCCCCAGAAATATCCCATAGATGCAAATTAGTGCAAGGTAGATTTGGTGCTGTGAAAAGTCTGCATTTCTAGGCAAAAACATATTCTGCTTTGGAAAGTAAATCCCTGCTATGGGATTTGTTTCTTACTAGCACTGGCACAAGGCATTAGTAAATGTGGGCCTCAGTTCCTAGCATGCAACACAATGCAACGCATGCGGTCTGGCTGCCATCTAGGGCAGCGGTTAGACCCCAAGATCTTCTCTAATTTTCGTCCCATTTCCTTACTTCCTGTGTTTTCCAAAATTCTTGAAAAACACACTAATTCCCAGTTGACGAAATATGTTGAATCTCATAACATTCTACACCCGTCGCAGTCAGGCTTTAGAGCAGGATTCTCTACAGAGTCGACTCTCCTGGGAGTCACTGAGAATATCCGCCAACTGGTCGATAAAGGAGATACTGTGGCACTCATTCTTCTTGATTTGAGTGCCGCTTTCGACACTGTCTCCCATACTACACTTTTAAAAACCCTTTATTCTATAGGCATCTGTGGCACGGCACTTGAATGGTTATCCAGCTTCTTGTCCAATAGGACCTTTCAGGTCTTCTCCTCCGCAGCTCAGTCCAAAACACTGATCTCCTCATATGGAGTCCCCCAGGGCTCCATTTTAAGCCCACTGCTCTTTAACATCTACGTCAGCCCACTTGCCACGTTAGCAGAGCAAGCTGGGCTAACAATTTATTCGTATGCGGACAATACCCAACTTATCTTCTCGCTTTCTCCGAAGGAGACTACCAAAGCATCCTCCCTTCAGATGGGGCTAAATAAGATTGCTGACTGGATGCACTTCAATAAATTAAAACTCAACGGGGGGAAAACGGAACTCATCATTTTTGGGACCAATAAAAAGCTTTGGGGCCCCCAGCATTGGCCATCGCAAATGGGCGACCTTCCTCTCCCATCTCAATCAGCCCGCAATTTGGGCATCATTGTTGACGACCTATTATCCATGCGGCAGCAAATATTTAAGGTAGCCTCCACCTGCTTTGTCATCTTAAAATGGCTAAGAAAAATTCTCTGGATGCTTCCCACCACTACACAGAGAACCGTAATTCAGGCCTTGATAATGTCCAGGCTGGACTATGGTAACGTGCTCTACCTGGGTGCCAGCAAAGAAAACCTTCGTAAACTTCAGGTGATCCAAAACTCTGCAGCACGACTACTATGCCAACTTCCCAGTACAGCCTCCGCATCAGGAGCGCTTCGCAAACTGCACTGGCTGCATATTGACAATCGAGCCAAGTTTAAAGCCCTCTGCTATATGCACAAAATAAATGAAGGAGTAGCCCCCCACTATTTAAATGCCCTAGTGCAACACTACCGCCCTTCACGTCTACTTCGCTCTTCGAATCAATTAAAATTTCAAGTACCCAGGATCAAACGAGCCAGAATGGGAGGACGATCCTTTGCCCATCTGGCTCCCTCCCTTTGGAATTCCCTTCCGATGCACCTCTGCATGGAAAAACACCATCTTAAATTTCGCAAACAACTGAAAACCTGGCTCTTTGATCAATAGATTCTGTCTTGCGTGCTCGTTACGTCGTGTCCATAGGCGCCGGGAAACCTCCGGGTAGCTGTGCGCCATATATAAATTTAAAATAATAATAATAATAATTACAATGCAGCCGGTTGGACTGCAGAGGTGGGGGTAGGACCGCCACCTCCGACAGGATCAAAGATCCTGTCTGGACAGCGGTCAGATTCCTAATCCCTACAATGGGGCGGTGCCTGCGCAGGCACCGCTGTGTGGATTAGGACGTCCCTTTCTGACTGCCTGTTCATGGAGGTTCCAACACCATGAACAGGCAGTCAGAAAGGGCCTTTGGGGTCCCAAGCAGGGCCCTTGTCCCCCATGGGGAACTAGAATGTGGCCATGGGGCACATGTGGTGCCCCCCAAACATCCATGCACCATGTGCCAGGCACTACATGGTGCCTGGCACACATGCATGGAGTTTTAAAAAAGTTGCTTTCTCAATTGCGGCTTGTGCTGGCTTTTCTGGGCTGCAACACAAGCCGCAATTGAAAAGGGATGTTTCCGACCGCCTATAGGGCAGTCACATTGTAATCTGGCAGGTGGGACTGGTGACTACTTGTCAGCTGTCCCCAATCCCGCAACGATGACGGCCAGACGCTCCTCCGACCACCATCATAATGACCCCCTAATTACCGTTCACTTTAGGAAGGAAAACAATTAGATCATTAAAAATATAGACAGTTTCACAGACCGATATATTGGAAATGGTTTGTCATTCTACCAATGATCAGGCACATATCTAGCACACCCTCTGAATACTTCAAATTAAATCTCATATTTCTTTTAAATATTATAACTTTTGTTGAAATACCCAGCATACAAGACTTTGTGGACTTGTTAAAGAAGCTTGTATTAGTGCTTGATCCTTCGGAGAGGATGGGTTTTGTCCTAACTTGTATTTTCTTCCTTATTTTGCGTGCATCTGGGGTAGTTGCCAAAAGGACCACTTGCAATCACTTTTAATCTAGTAGCTGGCATTTACAATCACTCCTCACAAAGGATGTTTGTACCAACATTCGAAAAAGGCCATGTTACAGTCACGGCCCTAGTTCTCCCCTAGCTCTCTCTCACTCTTAGATCATAGTTATTAACTTTTTCTAGAGCACACTCCTCAATAGGAATTGTCTCTTGACACTCCCATCAAGGGAGTCAATAGTTCTTAACTCAATATAATGCGAGTGTCATTAGGATAGGATAAACTTACCTGCTAACTAAAGGACTCACCAATGATATGCAACTAACTGAGGAACAGGAAGAACATGTATTTGTAATTCATATATTAAAGGTAAAATGTATTGTCTTACAATGTGTAGTAAGGGAATGGCTAAGTGTAAGAATATAAAAAGGAATTTTGGAGGCACTTGCAAAGCGTATAATTCTGATAAACCTTTAGTCCAAACGCTTTTGTAGATAATAATCATAATAGTGCTACTACTACTACTACTACTACTACTACTAATAATAATAATAATAATAATAATCCTGTAAGCTCTATCAACCTCTGGGCTGTGGTCTGTGAAGAGCGTCTTTCTATCTGTCACCCTGACAGATATAGCGATGGTATACATGGAGCGCAGCGTTATCATGGACCCGTAAATATCTATTACAGTGAACTGAGTTAGTGTATAATATTTTACTATAATTTATAGAGGTACATGGACTTCCAAATTAAAATATGAAATATGCAAATAATAATAAAATATCTTGCTGATTGGAACGCACAAGTCTTGTCACTAATTTAGAAGTAAGAAACTCAGAGCTGACGATTTTGTTTTGCTCCACGTTCTCAAAATGTTTTCTAGTGGTCCTCGGCCATTGATCAGCTCCTGAATTCATAGTTCTGAAAATATTACAAAATGCCATTTGGGTATTATTGAGCAAACCAAGTAGACGCACATTATCTCTTCTTGAAACAATCTCTAGGTCTTGTAAATTGACTATGTGTTTCCATTGAATTATTTCCATTTAACAGGTTTGGGTGAGAGTCTGCTACATGTTACTTTACTGTCAGTCTTCACTCTGATTTACTACTGTGGGGTCGATTCCGATTCGGGCCGGAAATTTCTCCGACCGAGCCGGACCCGGAGAGATTTCCGACCAAATCGGACCCGTGCAGTCCGACCGAACGAGTACGATGCGTCCGTATGTTATCGGACTCGAGTCGGTCGGACTCCCATTGAAGTCAATGGGAGCCGGTCGTACAACGCGTACGCGGGCTCCCATTGACTCAATGGGTGCGAGTCGGACAAGTGCGCCCCCTACAGCGGGTACGCGGCGAAGCGATCGCGCCGTACACGCACAGGTAGGGGGACCCATGGGTCCCCCCTGTGTGCGACTCGCGTGGCTACGCTGTACAGGGGGTCCGACACGCACCCTCGAAGTACGGCTCCGACAGCTCTTACGAGCCGGACGGCGCGGCTCGGTCGGACTGCTCGCGGCGCGCATCGTACTTACCCAGCCGGGAAACGTCTCCATTGCGCGGTGCGAGTCGAGTCCGAGCGAGTCGGTCGGAGCGGTTCGAGCCGGGAGCGAGTCGGTCGGAGCGGTCGGGATGCCCGGACGAGTCGGTCGGCGATTTCGCATCGTACTCGCTCGGCCGGACCCGCGTACGGTTCGGTCAGGAAACAGGGCTCCGAATCGGATCCGGTAAAGCCGAATCCGATTCGGAGCCCTACCGGCCGAGATCGGAATCGGCCCCTGTGTCTTTCAGCGTGTCCTATTCTATCTATAGACAGTGGCTGATTTTTTGGGGCTATCAATATTTTCAATAATTTTAGTATCACTTATTTTAAAGCTCCATTATGTCGCCCTTCACAGTGAAGGTTATGTATAATACCATGCCATGCTCTCCCTCATGTGATCTTTATTTTAGCAATGTCGCTCAGTCACTCAGGATTGTCAAAACAGTGAGCTCCTTCCATGTTTTACCCTTAGCCCTTATGCTGCGTGACATGTGTACTACATTGACTGATGTGATATCCAGATTCATAAAAGGGCTCCTGATGCTGAGCAACCATCCACCAATAATCTGCTTTATCGAATTGTCAGAGTGAAGTGCTGCTAGTAACAGAGAGTTAATCTTATTACATACCTTAGGTTTGTGGTCGGACTGTGAAATCTAATGAATATTTGCTGTAATGACAGCTGCAGCCTCTCCAGCTTCAATAACTATCTAGCTAGCCCTACGATCAGGGATGTTGCTACAAGGGGGGATTTTGGGGTGTGACACCCCCAAATAAATGCATTATTGACCTGGTAGGTGAGTTGGGGACAGTAATTCTGGTCTGCTATCTCTGTTGCATTTTTTCTCATCATGACCCAAGACCAACCAGTCTATGTCCAAATTGGGATCACTGACAGAATATCGACGACCACAATATCGAGGTCCTAAAATATCGGGACCGAAATATCGATGTCAAAAATATCGACATCCTATCTACATCATGGTAAGTACAAAAATATCAAAACAAAAATATAGTTGTTAAAAATATCGATGATAAAAATATCGGGTTTTTTTGTATAAAAAAAAAGTAATATAAATTAAATAATACATATAACTTAAAAATAAATATTTATAATTATTAGAAAATGTTAAAAATGATAAGTAATAAATATAATGTAAAAATAAATTAAACATACATATATAAAATATAATATATATATATCTACTTAATATTTATTATTAAATAATTAATTTAATAAATTATGAAATGTTAGAAATGTATTAAAAATGATAAATACATATATATATACATACACCTGTAACATAAAAATAAAAAAATATATATATTATAAATTAAAATATTTATTCATTTTTAAAACTACATATTACACAACATTAATTACAACAGTAAGGATAGTGTTAGATAGCAGAGGTGAATAAATTACTATTCCCACTCCATCAAATGCAACAGTAGTGAAAATGTTGGATAGTGGAGGGGAATAATTTACTATTCCCACTCCAGCGAGTGCAACAGTAGGGAAAGTGTTGGATAGTGGAGGGAATTAATTTACTGTTCCCACTACAACGAATGCAACAGTAGGGAAAGTGTTGGATAGCGGAGGGTAATAATTTACTATTCCCACTCCAATGAATGCAACAGTAGGGAAAGTGTTGGATAGCGGAGGGGATAAACTTAATATTCCCACTCCAGCAAGTGCAACAGTAGGGAAAGTGTTGGATAGCGCAGGGTTAAAAATTACTATTCCCACTCCAGAGAGTACAACAGTAGGGAAAGTGTTTAATAGCAGAGGGGAATAAATTACTATTCCCACTCCAATAAGTGCAACAGTAGGGAAAGTGTTGGATAGCGGAGAGGAATAATTTACTATTCCCACTCCAATGACTGCAACAGTAGGGAAAGTGTTGGATAGCGAATAGGAAAAAATTACTATTCCCACTCCAGCGACTGCAACAGTAGGGAAAATGTTGGATAGCGCTGGGGTAAAAATTACTATTCCCACTCCAGGGAGTGCAACAGTAGGGAAAGTGTTGGATAGCGTAGGGGAATAATTTACTTTTCCCACTCCAGCAAGTGCAACAGCAGGGAAAATGTTGGATAGCGCAGGGGTAAAAATTACTATTCCCACTCCAGGGAGTGTAACAATAGGGAAAGTGTTGGATAGCGTAGGGGAATAATTTACTATTCCCACTCCAGAAAGTGCAACAGTAGGGAAAGTGTTGGATAGCGCAGGGGTAAAAATTACTATTCCCACTCCAGGGAGTGCAACAGTAGAGAAAGTATTGGATAGCGGAGGTGAATAATTTACTATTCCCACTCCAGCAAGTGCAACAGTAGGGAAAGTGTTGGATAGCGAAGGGGTAAAAATTACTATTCCCACTCCAGGGAGTGCAACAGTAGGGAAAGTGTTGGATAGCATAGGGGTTAAAAATGACTATTCACACTCCAGTGAGTGCAACAGTAGGGAAACTGTTGGATAGCGGAGGGAAATAATTTACTATTCCCACTCCAGCGAGTGCAACAGTAGAGAAAGTGTTGGATAGCATAGGGTAAAAGTTACTATTCCCACACCACTGAGTGCAATAGTAGGGAAAGTGTTGGATAGCGGAGGGGTTAAAAATGACACAATTAACATAATTCATTATCAATCAATTAATTCATTAATAACAATTAACGATGAAAATATAATTATATATTAATAAATTAATTCAAATTAACACTATAAAATCATAAATAAAAAATATTACATATCAAATATTAATAAATATATTAAAATTAAATTACTTCCCACCCTATTCCCCTATCAACCCACAACCCACTCCTAAAAAAATGACACAATTAACCTATTTACCAATCAATTAATAATAATTAATAACAAATGACTAAATATTTAATTATAAGTTATTTCCCACAATTAACACTATTAAATATGAATTAATTAAATATGAATTATGAAAAATAATAATAATTTAATTATAATAAAATTACTTCCCACCCTATTCCCCTATAAACCCACAAACCGCTCCTAAAAAATTACACAATTAACATATTTACCAATTAATTAATCAATAAAAATTAACAGCCAATTAATAATTAATTAATAATTAATTACCATAATTAGCACTATAAATAAAAATGTAAATAAATACTAATAAATAAAAATTATTCAATTAATTATTTTTAAATTACTTCCCACCCTATTCCCCTATAAACCCACAACCCGCTACGGAACTAAAACGAAAAATATAATTCAAATAAAATTCAAAATCAATTAATTATCATTAAATTACTTCCCACCCTATTCCCCTATAAACCCACAACACGCTACGGAACTAAAATGCAAAATGTAAATATAAAAAATTAGTAACTTCTAAAAAATTTAACACATACATAAAAAATAAATGCAATACTTAGACAAACAAATATAGCACATACATTTAAAATACACACTAAAATACATAACACTAACTAAAACAGCGATATTTCTAACAACTATATTTTTGCAAACGATATTAATAACTTCGATATTTTTTAAAACGATATTAACAACTTCGATATTTTTAAAAACGATATTACTTACCTTAGACTCGATATTCTTGTCCACGATATTCTGACTGTAGATATTTTTGACAGGCGATATTCTAAACTCGATATTTGTGCTAGTCGATAATTAAAACTCGATATTTAGACTGTTTACCTCCAAATTGTATGATCCTAGGCAAATATTTTATTTCACAGAGCCTCCTTTTTCTTTACTATCACATATCAGTGCAATTTCAAATACTAGAGTTCATGATGTGTGCTGTACAAGCACCTCGTATGTTTGATTTAATAGACTATAATGCTGTTTCATCTATAATAACAATCTAAGCCATGCTCAGGGTTTACAAGACTAATGACTTGCTTCTTAGTTCGCAAATGGTATTGTCGTTGGGGGTGGGAGCCATAAAAGTTTCTAAAAGATAATCCTATTAATACTTGTCTATCTATGCAGTGATGTAATCGGAGATACTAAGGTGAAACACTTCTGCATGTTAAAGGAATGCACTTTTTTTATTTTGAAGAGATTGTTTCATATTTTTACATTATCTTTTTTGCATGGTATACATGTCAAACAT
Source organism: Calotriton arnoldi (assembly GCA_963921515.1). Lineage (NCBI taxonomy): Eukaryota > Metazoa > Chordata > Amphibia > Caudata > Salamandridae > Calotriton > Calotriton arnoldi. The sequence goes on along the minus strand of CAWUFW010012160.1, from coordinate 115,626 downwards.
TTCCATGGCTCAGCTCATGACTGGGTTTTAGAGCCAAGCGAGACCCATGGCTCTGCTCTGGCTCAGCTTGCCTTACTAATTTGTCTCTGCTCCCTCCTTTATTTGTGACTAGGGTTTAGTAGGTGAAGCCATCAGTCACTTGAGTAAATGATTTGTAAAAGGTGAGGACTAGAAACATAGAACCCTGTCCACATGCATCGAACTGACAACTCTACCATAAAGACTTCTAATATCAGAGATGAAAAAGAGTGTGTGCAGTGAAAATACATTTAAAATAAGTGACACAGGGCAGGGACTCCAGGCCATTGTGTTGTACGTGACCATAGTCACGAGCACTCAGGGAGAAATACCAGCCCTAGGTCTGATGGGCAGTTGTGCAGCTTTACCGGGGACATTTATGGTGTGACAAACTTCAAATGCATTTTTAGTTTGGTAGTTGGATATGGGGGCCCTGAGATGAGTCTGCTAAGCCTGTGTCAGTTTTTCTCATCGTTCTTATTCCACTAAGCAGTCTTAACTTGCTCATTCTTTTGATCAAGATCTTAAATGTATTTATATAGTGACTGGTTTACCAAAAAAGTAGTTAATCTGCATGAGAAGACTTCCCAAACATTCTCATTAGCAGGCTTGGAAAGCTGCACCAATCTCAGGTTTCCAGGCATATTACTGGCAATCAAACACCAAAATGCTGCTGGGATGAGTGGTCACAAATAGTGTAAACAGTGGCAATCATTCAGGGTAGCATTCCAACCCATTGCTTTTCCCCCACTGTGCCACTTTAGACAGAGGCCCACCTAAAGCAAACCAGCACTGGCCCTCTTCATCATGGGACGAGTCCATCCAGAACCTTGGTCATCTCACCTCTCCGCCCTGTGGTCCAGTGTTTTTTCAGTTGAGAAATTTGAGATTTACGCTCTCCGAATCTCACTAACTCAGCTACGACCATGCCTGCAACTTTCTAATATCTAAGTTATGGTGATCCCATGATGATTGGAACTGACCCTTGCATTCTATGGAGAGCTACATAATGCTATGCCTTGCATCACTTTACTACAACTAGTATGGAAAATAAAGGTTTCAGAATACAAGTCTTTGGAGACTCATTTGCTGACATAAGTTCCTATTACCCAGTCGGGTGAATTCTTAAGCCGAGCCTTCATGAATCATGCCATATGTATATTTTTATAATTCCGAACAAAAAAGGTGAATTTGCATCAGCTCCGGTGTTCTGCAAATGTTTTGTTCCTCTCTCCTCCTGACACCTAGGCACACCCCCTAGATCTGCGTTTTCTCTCTATAGCTTTCCATAGACATATTGGGGTCGATTCCGATTCGGGCCGGAAATTTCTCCGACCGAGCCGGACCCGGAGAGATTTCCGACCGAATCGGACCCGTGCAGTCCGACCGAACGAGTACGATGCGTCCGTATGTTATCGGACTCGAGTCGGTCGGACTCCCATTGAAGTCAATGGGAGCCGGTCGTACAACGCGTACGCGGGCTCCCATTGACTCAATGGGTGCGAGTCGGACAAGGGCGCCCCCTACAGCGGGTACGCGGTGAAGCGATTCGCGCCGTACACGCACAGGTAGGGGGACCCATGGGTCCCCCTGTGTGCGACTCGCGCGGCTACGCGTACAGGGGGTCCGACACGGACCCCAAAGTACGGCTCCGACAGCTCTTACGAGCCGGACGGCGCGGCTCGGTCGGACTGCTCGCGGCGCGCATCGTACTTACCCGGCCGGGAAACGTCTCCATTGCGCGGTGCGAGTCGAGTCCGAGCGAGTCGGTCGGAGCGGTTCGAGCCGGGAGCGAGTCGGTCGGAGCGGTCGGGATGCCCGGACGAGTCGGTCGGCGATTTCGCATCGTACTCGCTCGGCCGGACCCGCGTACGGTTCGGTCGGGAAACAGGGCTCCGAATCGGATCCGGTAAAGCCGAATCCGATTCAGAGCCCTACCGGCCGAGATCGGAATCGGCCCCATTGTGTCACTTTAATTCATGTTCCATATTAGTAATCAGGCACATCATTTCCTTTCTTTACCCTAGTAATTTCTGATAAATTATCACTTCAGAAACCATACTGTAAAGCAACAGAGCTCTGCACACAGTCCAGAATATGTTTTGCTCAAATAGGTGTCTAATGGTAGACTTAATGATGCTGTAGCCGTCCAAGTGCTTTTCTTCCTCCACTATAATGGCATTTGCATAATGTATGAAATGAAATGTTATTTCTATTAAATAATGCATGCATATTTTCCACGGCCAAAATAGGTCTGGATCACACTCCAAGCTGTGGGTATGGTTTTCTGAATGGCTGATTCATTTGTTGGTACATCTAAAGTGTGGTTACATCTCTGCTAATTACCAGTGTTATGACTGAGGTAAGTACTGAATTTAACTGTCTGCTAACACTTCCATAAGTAAATATAGCACAACATTAAATTTGCAGTGTTTGAGTGTTTGTCCTCTACAATGTCTATTGTCTTAAAAGCATTACGCTTAGCACTTCAGAATCAAGAAAAAATGGTCATCCATATTACATGAGTCAATACTCAATCAGGTTCTGATTTACACTGTGATTTTATCAGGAGGGGAAAGAAGGAAGGGAAGCAAATGTGTTCTTTTACAAATTTAAAGGCTGCAAAGTGAGAACTGGGACACTGCGTTGCCTATACGTTAGCCCTGCAAAAACAGGGTTCTAGAATTGAAACATAATCACAGTATATAATTTAATTCAGACATAAAGAATGTACGTTCTATGCAAAAGTTTGATTTTAAATTTTTTCATTTAGTGGAGAAATGACAAAAACACTAGGGGGCCGATTCCGATTTCGGCCGGAAGGGCACCGAACGATGGTCGGAGCCCTTCCGACCGAATCGGAACGTGCCGGCCGGATTCCTTTCCGAGCCATTCCGATGGGCTCGGTCGGAAAGGAATCCGACTGGGATTTCCGGATGGCTTACGACGGGCTTGGAGAGCCCGTCCGCTGTCCGGAAATCCTTCAGTACTCCCCCGGCCGCCTCTTCACGACCGAGGGAGTATGATGGCAGTATTTCACTGCCTTTTCGTGCCGATCTTTCCGGCACGAAAAGGCAGTCGGTAACTGTCTTTGGGGGGCCCCAGTAGGGCCCCCATGGGTGCGAGGCTGCCGAATGACGGCCTGGGGGCACCTATGGTACCCCTCTGTTGATCCCTGCACCCGGTGGCAGGCACCTTGGGCTGCCAGCCACAGGGTGCAGGGATGAACTGCACCCCTGCTTTCCACAATGCAAGCATGCATCCCGCTCGGAATGCATGCTCCCATTGTGTAGTATACGAGTGCGACCGAACAGGGTTCGGTCGCATCGTATCTGCAGGGCCGTAACCGACGACAGCAGGTCGGTCGGTTACGGCTCCTGACCGATGTCGGACGGACCGGAGTCCGTCCGACATCGGAATCGGCCCCTAGATGTTAAATATAAAGGGGAACAATTATGCTGTCAGCAGGGCGAACTTAATGGTTATTATTAAATTAATCCGACGTGAAGACTTGGCCAAAAGTTTTTGAATGTTAACTCCTTTGAATTTAGGATACAAAATATTCTTTCCATCGCCGCTACGTTTTGCATGTTCGTCCACCACTCACCATCTGCAGCTTGCTTGTTCGTTTTCTACTTTTAAAGACAACGGCCTGATTCACAAAACTCTATTAAATTTACATCTAGCGTAAGTTACGTTTACGCATGTTTCAAACATAAATGTGTTGCCCTGAATCACACTTATCTTGAGTTATGGTAACATTTGTTGTAGCTCACAGATATCAACCAAAGGATATCTTGGCGCAGTGAAGGAAGACATGCTCAAGGCTGAAAATGGTGAGAAGAGGAGTTTCTTTTCCTGGAATCCAAGAAGGAAGAGGGGGAGTAAATAAAGGGAAGTAGTTTGTTCCAGGATGTCGGGTAAGGGTAATAGAAGAAGTGACCTCCTGCTCTCATGCCTGTGTGTGGCAAGTAGGACAGATCCGAACGAAGATGTCTGTAAGGGACATGGAAATAGATCTTATTGCTGAGGTAAGAGTGCTTGCTCGTGTGACAGCAAAGTTTAAAGAACACATGCTTGAAATGCAAGGACGATGGTGCAGGCTCAGAACGTGCCTGGTGACTGTGTTCTTTGCAACCCGTAGCCTCATGGTGAGGTGGTTGTGAGCAGCACTTGGGTGATGGCAGCCACTTAAAGATTTTCCTAAGCATCTTGAGGATGCTGAAGCCTAAAGCAGAGACAGTGGTATATTCATTGATGATTGTGAATTCATTATCAATAATGGGCGGGGGGGTGGAGATCCAGCGGCCCTCAAGCATTGGTCTGTCCAAAGAGAGGTGACTTTGCCAAACAGAATGATTTTGGTTTTCTCACCCTTGAGCTGGAGACAACTATTACTCATCCAGTCTGTCGCATTGGACATAGATTGAGTTATGTTGGTCTGGGTGTTGAGAGTGTATCGTCACCAGAGGACGTTATAATAAAGCCGAAATACCTCAAGCTGCTGCTAATGGTGCCATATATTTGGTAGAGTGTGGGGCTTAGGGAGGATTCCTGTGGTACCTCACACAAGATATTAACAGCGTCAGAGTGGAAGAGAGGGAGAGAAACTGATTTGTTCCATTGTGAAAGGAAGGACCGGAACCAAAGAAGTGCTGGGCAGCAGATGCCTGCGTCATGGAGGCATGTGAGCAGGATGGAGTGAGATACCCTGTCAAAAGGAGCAGTAAGTCTCCTTTTTTGGTAATGAATTATTTGTCATTTGAGGCAGCTATGAGGGCAGTTTTAGTCCTGCAGTTAGCCCTGAAACCTAATTGATGTGTGGTCAAGAAGCTTATGAGACTTGAGTTGAGTTGGTAAATGACCAGTTTTTTAAGAATGTTAGCTGGATAGGGAAGATTTGGAATAGGTCTGTAGTTAGCCAGGACCTTTGGCAGATCGTTTCTTAAGAAGGGGCTGAACCATGGCATGTTTTCAATCAGTGGATAGGAGAGATTGAATAGAGTGATAAGGGCCTCACCAATGGTTTTGAGACATGGAGAGGAGATACAATGGGGCAGGGGTCATTAGGAGAGGCATATGTGACAAATAGCATGGTACAGGCGACATCTTCTGCCTTGAATGGCATCAGATCAGGCATGGAAGTCAAAAGCATTTAGGGGTGATTGAGAGTTGAATTTATCGTAGATAAGCTTAATCTCATTGTGGAAGTAGCTGGAAAGATCAGAACAGAGTGTCCCACAGGGGGTGATGGATTATGAATAGGCAGGAGAAAGGGTGAATTCCTTCACAATGGGGAAGAATTCCTTGGAAGAATTAGCACTTTCCCAGATGTGGCAGGCTAGATAGACTCACCTCGTTTGCCTTAGCGAAATGTTTTAGTAACAGAGAGCTGGTTTTAAGTTGCATTTGGCCTGACAGATATACGAGCTTCTCCAGTGAAGCATAAGCTGTTTGCAGTGGCGTTTAAGCTGCCTGAGGTCTTTTGTATGGTAAACAGCCTTTACTTCGCATGCTAAACAAACGCATGCCATAACAACACGGTTGTTACAATGACCGCGTTGTTATTTCGCATACCGTTACAACGCAAGTCGGAAAAACGACGTGCGTTAGGGGGAAGAAGGTGTTGGATTTAAAATCCAACACCTTCCCTAGTGTCCGCATAGACTGGAGTTGTGATGGAGCAGGGTAAATGAAAACATTTTAACCTCCTAATAATTTTCGTAAAATAATTAATACACATGTTCGTTTAAGTAAATAACCAACAAAGTATGTTACATGTGAAGGGTTAAAGGTAACACGCTATTTTGTGTGCAAAATAATCAACTTATAATTGTTTACGTGTCTAACATAACATAATATTTGCGTACTAATAAAATAATAAACGCATGATCTGTGCTTTTTAAATAAAACGTGTGGTTGCAAAATAAAGCGATGGTAAGTAAGGGACGCCTTTATATGTTGCTTTTTTGCTAGGTAATACCTAATTGGGGTACGTAGAAAGACGGGAGGGAAATGAAAGGGTTTATATTCTTTATTTTAACAATATTTTGTTTATCTTTGAAAATAGTGCGCTTAGGCCTGTTGAACAGCGATATAAAATGGCCGCCATTTGCTAGAGTACGCATGTCCAAGAAACCGTGTGGTAGAGGGGAGAGGCTGTGAAAAAGGATGATCACGTGATCGTGCTGAGAGGCTAAGACGGAAGTATGGTCAAGGCTATTGTGACCTTTCTGAGCAGATGTGTGCCAAGATGATCAGCAAGAAGCGTGAGAAGTCAAACTGAATAAATGGACGGAACTGTTGAATCTAAAAAGTAGCAGAAAAAGATACAAATTGGACTGATCGAAACGGATGAGCAATGTCATGAACTGTGGGAAACGATGCAAGCATGGACATTCCACAAGGAACTGGTTAAGACAAGGAAGTTTGATTAAAATGTATATGGGCCTGAGTGAACCAATGAGAAAGAATCACGCCATGAAGATGCAACATTTTTATTCAGTAAGCTAGAATTAGGGTATAAGAAGACCTACTCTTGGTGGGAGGGGTTAGATGCTGGAAAGTTAGATGCTGGAGAGTGAGATGCTGAAGAAGTTAGATGCTGTAGATGGGTGAAGTTGCGGTTGCTGATGCTGACGAGCTGATGATGCTGCTGCTGCTATTTTTATTTTCCAGTTGAGTATAAGATGCTGCTTTAGGAGAACCTTTTTATTCCTGATAGATTTTTCATTTAGAACTATTAGATTTTTCCAAGACAGATAGATTGATCTTTAGAGTTCTTACTATGACAACCTTATTTTTCCGTCTAATAGATATGCATTGCAATTTCAATTTATTCTTATATTGATGAAAAATGTAATAATCTGAATAATAAGCTTAACCTCATTTCTTGTTTCAAAACTTTATATAAACTTTATTATTCTTTAAACAAATGACTCAGTGATTCTTTAGCACAATGATTAAGGTAAATTGATAAAGAGTTTATTGTGATTGAGCTGGTCCTAATCACCATCAACTGATTCCTACTAGTTGGTCCATCGACCAATGAGCGGAATACCTTAAAGCAAATGAGAAACATTATGTCATGTTAAAAGAGGTATCCCGTCTCCTTCCAGCGAATCGTTTTCTCCTAGGTTAAGGATGGAGGAAATCCAGGGAATAAATGAGTAAGTGAATGTATGTGCGGTGTTATGGGCCCCACCGTCATATGGATATAGTTTGTGTGTTGGAGGAATAGTTGCACCTGGATGACCGAAGCATATAGGAGAATAATTTTTATTGTTAGCGCTGGATCAGATTTCTTGGTAGCAGAGTTATGGTTACTATAGATTAGTTTGGTGATTATTGATTATTGATTATTGATAAGTTCATGTCTAACACTTTATGTTGAGTCACGTTATGTTATATGTAAGTTTTCACGCTTCCGGGAAGTAGGAAGTGGAACACGTGTGGCAAGAGAAGTCACATGGAATGGTGCATTGTCTGAGTTCATATTGGTGATAACACAGGTTGTGTTATGATAGGGACATTTTCCCTATAAAAGGTGTGTGAGTGAAATAGTGATCGGTTTTCTTGTGAAACTCTGGCCTTAATTCTCAGGAGCAGTATAGTCTCCACATGTGTTTTATCCCCAGAGAAACGGGTTTACTGTTTGCTTGAAAGGAGGATAAGGTAGAGGGAAGTGCTACTTTATCGGCGAAACTGAAAATTCTGTGGTAGGGTAGAGGTAAGCGCTGCCTACTGGAAAATACAGAGTTCTTGTATAAATGGTCGGAACTATCTTTTCGGTTTAGCGAATCAGACAATGGAAATGTGTTTTAAATGTTGTAACTAACGAAGAATTGTCGAAAAAGAAATTGCCGATAAATTTTGTAAAGGAGGGGTCAAGAGCAGAAGTGACATAGACAAGAGTCGCGCTGGGATTGGACAGTGCGTTAGTCACACGGAAACAGGAGCAGAACTGACGTAGACAAAGCCGCGCTGGGATTGGTCAGTGCGCGGTAGACAGAAATCGCTCTGATTGGAGCTTTGGTGTGAGTCGCGCTAGGATTGGTCGAATAGCCTAGTGACGTGGAAGTTTGTGATTGGAGTGTTAGTGTGAGTCGCGCTAGTATTGGTTGGAATAACGCATAGAGAACAGTGTTGAATTGCGGATCGTTTGAGGAGAAAGAGCGATTGTGAATCATGTCGTATTATGAGTATGGTAGAGAGAAAACGTCATGGATGTCGAAAGTTAAGAACTTCTTTAAGAAAGACAAAAAGGTAGTAACTAGAGAGGGACAAATAATTCCTCCGCCGAAATCACCAGCTTCGCATATGATGCTGAAATATGGATATCAAAATATACCAAGAATGATGGAGCTTTGGCTTTCCCTGAGAATGGTTCATTTAATGTAGCTGTACTACGAAACTTGAGAGAAAAGATGGCAATGTTAGAACCTAGACCTAGACCGACACAGTTTGAAGCTTTTACGGAATGGGAAGATGAGATGTATGAGCGAGAGAGATTCAGAGGACTAAAGAATCATGAGTGTGTGCCTGGAAGGTTATGGGGAGTAAATCATGAGGACAGAATAAAGCATTGGAGATGTGCAAATATGACCGGAGGTTTGTTTCCAGCTTTTACAGTTGAGGAAGAAGCAAAGAGAAAGTGTACAGAGAAAAAGAAACATGTAGTTATAGAAAAGTATGTGTATGGTGGTAGTGAAACGGATGACGAATTGCTGGAAGATATTTTAAACAGAAACCCACCTCCATACCAACAGACTTCTGCGGTGGTGACACCTAATGCACCGCCAATGGAAACTGGGAGGAATAAAAATCCCGAACGAAGAGATGAGATAAATAGGTCACAAGATCAATTAAAAACTTCACAAAATGAAGAGATAGAAAGTGACAATGCAACTGAATTAGCAAAAACCACAAGAGAATTGACTGAGAAAATAAGAGCATTGACAAAGAATATGGAAGCTGTAACTGTACCAGTAACAATAGGTCCAGTGATGCCAATTTTTGAGAATCAGAAAATTGATGAACGTTCTTTAGTGATTCCCATGAATTCACATTTGCAAAGAAAAAGAGAAGGGATGGAACTGAATAATGAAAGTGCACACCATTTGGCTAGTACCTATAGACCAAGCCCACCTACTAATTTGACGATAAATGAGAATGAGATTAGGAGAATACCTATGGTGACGGAGTCTGCATCAGGGACATCAGAAAGAAGTAGCAATTGGATAGAATTAAATAGTACGCCTGTAGGTCCAACTCCAGATGAGTTAAATGAATGGATGAAAGCGCTAAAAACTAAAGAAACAGAAGTGAAACCATTAGATGCAATTAGGTTGAAAATAGACATGGAAGAATTGATTTTAGGAACAATTGGTACAGAAAAATTTAAAAATTATCAGGATGATGAGATTATGTTTTTGTGCAAAAGTCTTACATGGAGAGCTATAAATTTACATGACAAATTGGAAGAGACAGCAAATGAACTAGGAGTAGAGTTTGTAAAAGTGAGAACGTTGCAGAAACCATACAGAGTAGATTTTTGTGAGAAAGATATAGAGAACTTGAACACATCAGGAAGACTGACCCAAATAAAGGAGTTAATTGTTTTATTGAGAAAATGGGGTGATGTGGATAGATGGAGAAATAGATGGACGAAAAAGAACGAGAAAACAACAGATAAAGCATCTTTGGCTTTTGCAGTGACAGATAAGGAACCAGTTGTAAGGGAGTACCCGATGAGAGAAACTCCAGGTGGTAGTTATGTGCATGTTCCATGGACTAGACAGGATATACTGTCATTTACAAATGACTTCCCAAAGTTGAGAGAGAAGCCAGTAGAATGGTACAGACAAGTGGAAAGATTTGTTAAGGTGTCAAAAGTGTTGTGGATAGACTTGGATGGATTGTTTGATATAGTAGTGCCAGCTGATTTGTGGACAGAATGTAAGATTACTATTGATTGGCCAACTGTAGAATATCCAAGGGATGCTAAAACAGGAGCGCCAGGACCAGAAGTGATGAGGAAGTATGACCAAGTAATTACCTTTTTGAAGAATAAGATTCCACCAAAAGAAACAGATTGGGTAAAAATAGACAGAACAACACAAGAAAGTAAAGAATCAGTGCATGCTTATTACGAGAGGCTGTTGTTGGTTTTCAAACAGTACAGTGGTTATGAGACACTAAATGAGAAGGATATGAGTCATTTTGTATATAGATTTGTGTATGGGTTGAAACCGGAGATAAGTGAAATGATTAAGCAGCATATGATTTGTTGGCAGAATAGCACAGTTGACGAGGTTTTGAGATATGCTAAGTATTGCAGTGATGATATTGAGAGTAGACAGCGAAAACTGAAAGAAAAAGCCATGTGGGCACAGGTGAAAGTTGCAGAGAAGCAAGAAGCTCATTTGAGTAATACCGGTAATGAAGCAGGACAGGTTAGATCTCGACCAAATATAGGTAAAGGAAAAGGACAAATGAGTATAGATGAGGCAAAGAAAAAGTGGCCATGCCACAACTGCGGAAAGCTAGGGCATTGGAGAAACGAGTGTAAATTTCCTCCAAAACCTAATGTGGAAAATCAATCATTAAATTCACAGGTGCAGAGTGAGGTAGTTACTCAACAAAGTCAGGTGCCACAACCACCACTTCCCAAGAGTGTTAACCAACAGAAATACAGTGCAGAAACAGGATTCTATGGAGGAGAACAGGTAACACAGTTGCCGCGTGCAGCTGCAATTTCTCAATATTGGTTACGACAGGATGAGGATGACACGGATGAAAGTTTCTGAAGGTGCCTAGGAGAGGGGGAAGAGTGCGTGCTTGGCGCAACTCTAGAGGTAGATCAGTCTGGTCCATTTGTGGATGGAGAAGTGAATGGTGCAAATGGAACATTCCTTGTTGACTCTGGAGCTACCCGTTCTACTGTTAGGTCAGTGGAAATTCCAAACCTTCCTCTCTCAGGTGAACATATCCAAGTAGTTGGAGTTTCAAATCAGCAAATTAAGACGCCTCTTACTAAATTAGTGGAGGTAAGAATTGGTCCATTTAGTGAAATGCACTGATTTGTGGTATGCGATTGTAGTCCCGTGAACCTTTTAGGAAGCGATTTATTGTGCAAGATGAATTGCACTATCTATTGTACCCCAGACGGAATTGCATTTCAGACCCCAGATGAAGATGTGCTGTATAAAATGACAATGGTGAATTTAGAACCAGAAGTAAATGATTTGTTTCCTGTATTTGATGCAGAGAAAATCCCAATTGAATTGAAAAAGACAGTGAAAGAAGAAGTGTGGGACTTTACAGGAGAAGATGTAGGATTAATGAAAGAAGTAGATCCCGTTAAAATAACAGTGAAAGAGGGAACGAGTTACCCAAATACGCCCCAGTATAAATTGACACCAGAAATAATTGAAGGAATAACGCCAGTAATAAATAAAATGATTGAACAAGGGATTCTAAAAGAAATCATGAGCAGTCCATGTAATTCGCCAATAATGGGACTGAAAAAGCCAAACGGAACATATAGAATTGTACAGGATTTGAGGAAGGTAAACAAAATTGTTGTGCCTTGTTGCCCAATAGTACCGAACCCTGCTGTGATTCTATACCAGATTCCACGTGAAGCAGAATGGTACACAGTAATTGATTTATGTCATGCATTTTCTCTATTCCATTGCATCCAGATAGCCAGCCATTATTTGCGTTAGGTTTGGAGAGCGTATTTTGGCATGGTGCCGAATTCCTCAAGGGTACACAGAAAGTCCCTCAATCTTTAATCAGATTCTAAAGAAATCGTTGGAAGATTTAAAAATGCCAGAAAAGTCAGTGATGGTTCAGTATATTGATGACCTACTGGTGGCATCAAAAACGAAGGAAGCATGTGTCAATGATACAATTGCTTTGCTGAATCATTTAGCAAAAAGAGGACATAAAGTGTCCCCATCAAAATTGCAGTTTTGTCAACAAGAAGTCCAGTATTTAGGGCATAAAATTGAGAAAGGAGTGCGAAAGGTAACGACTGAAAGAATAAAAATGATTCAAGGAATGAGAGCTCCAATGACGCAAAGAGAGGTAAGAATGTTTCTGGGAATGGTTGGATATTGTCGACAATGGATAAGCGGTTTTTCGCTGATTGCTAAACCGTTGCAAAAACTGACAAAGAAGGATGTTAAAGATCCGTTTGAAATGAATGATGAAGAAATGAAAGCATTCAGAGAGCTGAAAAAGAAATTGTGTGAGGCTCCAGCATTAGGAATGCCTGACTATGAGAAAGATTTTGAGCTGTATTGCAGTGAAAGAGATGGATGCGCATTTTCAGTTTTGGTACAGAGACATGGAACTATGAAAAGACCAATTGCATATTTTTCAGCTGTTTTAGACCCTGTAGCGAAAGCGTTGCCTGGATGTTTGAAAGCAGTTGCTGCTACTTGTGTGAGTCTGGAACAGAGTGAAGGCATAGTGATGGGATATCCACTGAGAGTATATGTTCCCCATTCTGTGGAAATTCTCTTGACAAGAACGAAAGCACAATACATGACACATAGTCGGCTGACTAGGTATGAAAAAGTAATTTTGAGTGCAGATAATGTGACCATTGACAGATGTATGAATGTGAATCCTTCGACATCTTTACCAGATGAAGAAAGTATAATTGAAATGGATGAAGTAGATCACGATTGTCTGAATGTGCTTGAATATTGTACAAAACCAAGATCAGACATACGTGATGAGCCTTTAAAGGAATCAGATTATATTCTGTTTGTGGATAGCTCATGTTTGAGAACGAGTGATGGAGTTCTAAGTGCAGCATATGCGGTTTGCACAGTAGCAACTGTAATGGAAGCATCTTGTCTGAAAGGGATACGGTCTGCCCAAGTCGCAGAACTAGTAGCTCTAGCATGCAAGTTGGGAAGAAATGTACGGGTTACGATTGTGACAGATAGCCAGTACGGCTTTGGGGTGGTGCATGACTTTGGTCAGATTTGGTCACAAAGAGGTTTCTTGACGTCTGCAGGAACGCCAATTAGAAATGGAGATTTTGTGAAAAGGTTGCTTGAGGCGATACAGCTGCCTAAACAGATTGCTGTTGTGAAGTGCAATGCACATAAAAATGGGGAAGACTACATAACTGTTGGTAATAAATATGCTGACGAGATTGCACAGTACTGTGCAAAGAATGTGGTTTCTTTAAACAAAAGTCGAGAAAGAGAGCATATTTCTTGTCCTTTGCTTTTTACTAACCCTGTTGAGACATGGGATGAGGTGAGACAGTTACAGGAAGCTGCAGATGATGAGGAAAAAGATACATGGATAAAAGCAGGATGTAGAAAACATGAAGAAAATGATGTTTGGGTTTACAGAGATGAAAGACCAGTTATGCCTGATAGCATGATTTCTGACATGGCACGGATGTACCATGGACAAGCCCATATTGGGAGAGATTCAATGGTCAGACTTTTTAGACAAACATGGTATAATCCAAAATTCAGAGCCATAGCTGAGAGTCTTTGTCAGAGATGTCTTATTTGTCAACAGTTAAATCCAGGAAGGAAGACAGTAGTGAGTCTAGGAACAATAGGACGAGAAGGAGGTCCGTTCACTAGAATGCAAATGGATTTTATTGAAATGCCACCTTGCAACAGATTAAGGTATGTCCTAGTGGTCGTCTGTTTGTTTTCCCGTTGGGTGGAGGCATACCCAACCAGAAGGAATGATGGAATAACGGTAGCAAAACTTATGCTGCGAGAATTCATTCCGAGGTATGGTTTTCCAGTCACGATTGAAACAGATAGAGGAACACATTTCCAAAATGAGTTAGTTAAACTGATTTGTGAAGCACTTAGTATTAAACAGAAACTGCATTGTGCATACAGACCAGAGGCTTCTGGAATAGTAGAGCAAGTGAATGGAACAATTAAGAACAGGTTAGGAAAAATGTGTCAAGCTACAGGACTCAAATGGCCAGATGCCTTGCCATTAGTTTTAATGACAATCAGAAGTATTCCGGAAAGGAAAACTGACTCAGTCCCCATGAAATAATTATGGGACGAGCAATGAGACAAGCACAAGTACCTGTCAACAAACTACTGACTATAACTGATGATCTAGTGCTGGATTATTGCAAAGGATTGGCTGATGTGGTGCGTTCTGTGTTTCATCAGGTTGGACCGGATGCGACCACTCTTGAAAGAAAACCAGCTCACGACTTGAATCCAGGAGATTGGGTCCGCATAAAAGTCCACAGGAGAAGAAACTGTTTGGTTCCTCGCTGGGACGAACCACGACAAGTGATCCTGGTGACAACCACTGCAGTCAAGTGTGCAGGAGTGAAACACTGGGTGCATGCCAGTCACACCATCAGAGTTCCAGAACCTGAAGATCGACATGTGAGTCAACATCTGGAAGTATTGGATAACAGTTCAGCATCAGAAGCAGAAGAAGAAACAAACAGGGTGCCAGAACCTGAAGATCGACCTGTAAGTCGACATCTGGAAGACCCAACTACAAGTGCAACGACAGAAGAAGTAGAGGAAATAGCTGAAGTTCCAGAACTTGAAGATCGACCTGTAAGTCGACATCTGGAAATATCAGATACCAGTTCAGAATCTGATACAGATCATTCGGATTGTGAAGAAATTCTGAAAAGAAATTGGAAATTTGATAGCATAAGAGAAGAAACTGAGCCAGAAGATAGTAACAGTGAGCAACCAAGTACAAGTTGTGGTAAAAATCCTTCGGAGATAATATTAATAGATGAAGAAGGGAGAGTTTCAAACAGAAAATTAGAAAATTCGGAAGATCCCCGAGGAGCAATAGGGACAAATAGTCAAACAAAAGAACAGGGAAATTTAGAAGTAGATAGAGAGACTGACACAAATTCGGAAGAACCTCGAGGAGGGACAGAAATAGGTGAACGAAGGAAGATAAGAAAAGAACTACAAGTAGAGGAAGGAAATGAAATTATAAGTTTCAAAATAAGAGGCAATAACAAAAGAATTGAAACAGAGTCTGAAGAAAGTGGAGAAGAAAGAAACCAAAAACTAGAGTCAAGAAAAAGAAATTGGAAAACAGAAAGAGAGGAAAAAGGAAGTGAGGCAAAAAGGCCAAGAAAAGGAGACAATTGGCCCAACGAAGTAAGAAAATTAAGATACAGAATCATAAGGTTAGATGGGAAAAGTGCTGAACAAGTGAATGAAATAACAAGTCAGAGAGAGCAAGAAAAACAAGGTGGAAAACACTTGCAGAAAACGAAAAGAGTAAAGAAGGTAAATCCGAAGTATAGATCGCCTGAATGGTTGTATCTTGCTTTGACTGATATCAAAGAAGAAAAGAACACTCACGAGAACCCAGAACAAAGAAACCTAATGGGTGAAGGTGAGGTGCAACAAACCTGAAGAAGTTTAAACAGTTTCTACCGGACTTGACAAAACACTGGATCTGACGAATTTCTACCGGATATGACAAAGAAAGAATTCTGAAAAAGAATTAAAAGAAAGTACCAAGCAAAGACAAAACATTGGAGTACAGAGTGGCAAATAAGTAATTTCTGAGGTGTAGTGACACAATTTTCTGGAAAACAAATAAATAAGGTTATAAAACAAAATGGAGAATACTAGAGATAGAAAATGTAAATGTGAGTTTTTAAGTAGATGGTGTAAAATGTGCTGCTTTTGTACAGGATTATTAATGACAGTATGGGTGGTTTTAGTAATCACTATTCCAATTAGTTTAGCTGTAGTAAAAACTTCTAATAACACCGAGAAAGAAAAAGGAGCTAACACTCAAGAACCAGTTATATTAAAAAGTAGTGCAGAATTACACAAGGACAAATCAATAACAGATTTTTCTAAGAATGTTTTTACTAAATTATTATATGAGTATGTCGAAACAATGGATGTAAGAGATTGCTATGTTTGTATGCAGTTGCCTGCATCTGTAGCAGAGGGTGTGACTTATCATCACCTCCCTTTGACGTATGGAATAACATGTAGTGTTTTAGCAAGTTTATTTTATAAAACAGATAGATTAGAATATTATTACACTGACATAGATAAGATTTTTGCGAAAGTTTCTGTATTCCCGAGCTAAACAAAATAAAAGAGGGAAAAACGTTTGTTGAATAATTTTTAGAAGATACGATTTTAACATTAGATAATATAGTTAAATACAACCTTACCTGTGAGTTAAAGAAGGAAGAAAAAGTATTTTTAGAAATGGTTGAAGAGAGAAGAGTGAAATTTCAAAGAAAAGTGATAGAAGAGACAAAAACACCTCTTTGGGCGTTTGAGGAAGACAATCATGACAAGAAAAAGACAAATGCAGCTATGACTCTGGATTGGCCCCAACAGGGAAGGTTGTGCATTAGAAGAAATAAGACAAGATATGAAAATTATTTTGTGGGTTCCAGTATTTGCCATGACAATTATCACATTTTAGGCGGATGGGGATTCAAAGGGGGAAAAGATCCAATATTTCCAGGGATCTATTATGTTTGCGGAAATAGGGCTTATTATAGGTTGCCGGACCATTGGTATGGGTCATGTTATTTAGGCCTGGTCTTTCCAAAGATTTTTCATATGGATAGAAAAGAAAAAGGAACACACAAAATGATAAATACCTTTACACGTAGAAAAAGGGAAAGTTTTTCAGAAATAGTAGGTGATATTTTTGGCGCATTGATACCAGCAGTGGGAATATCTTTGAATGCATTTAGAATTCGGAAATTATCCACAGTGGTAGATCGTTTATCTACAGATACTGCTGGAGGGTTCTTGATGGTAAATACCGAGATGGTTGCCATGAGAGCTATGGTGATGCAAAATCGACTTGCCCTTGACATTCTTTTGGCAAAAGAGGGTGGAGTCTGTGGAATGCTGAAAGTCCAACATTGTTGCACTTACATTCCAGATAAAATTGAAAATATACAGAAGTATATAACAAATATTACAAGTTTGCACAAAGAACTTGTTCCACTGGAGGTTGAAAGTGCTTTTGGAAAAATTGGTAAAGGGTTTTCTTCAGTAATAAATTGGTTAACAAGAATGAGTGGATTAATAATAGGGAAAGTTATAATAATAGCAACCATGATAATATTAATAATTTTAGTACTGAAGCTTGTAATAACATGTATAAAGAGAAGAAGAAGAAAAAATAAAATAGAAAAAGAAAACATGATAAACAAGGAGAGAGAGAGAGAGAAATGGGTGAAATAGAGTTAGAAGAAATAAAAGAGAACATGTACAAGAAGACGAAGAGACAAGTTGAAAGGGATACAGTTGTGTAAACTAACAAAAGCAAACGGATAAAAGATATATGCTGTCTGAGAAAATTGTATAACTTGGGTTTTGTGGTGATATTAAAAATCACCAAAGGGGGGAGTTGATGGAGCAGGGTAAATGAAAAACTTTAACCTCCTAATAATTTTCCTAAAATAATTAATAAACATGTTCGTTTAAGTAAATAACCAACAAAGTATGTTACATGTGAAGGGTTAAAGGTAACACGCTATTTTGTGTGCAAAATAATCAACTTATAATTGTTTACGTGTCTAACATAACATAATATTTGCGTACTAATAAAATAATAAACGCATGATCTGTGCTTTTAAATAAAACGTGTGGTTGCAAAATAAAGCGATGGTAAGTAAGGGACGGCTTTATATGTTGCTTTTTGCTAGGTAATACCTAATTGGGGTACGTAGAAAGACGGGAGGGAAACGAAAGGGTTTATATTCTTTATTTTAACAATATTTTGTTTATCTTTGAAAATAGTGCGCTTAGGCCTGTTGAGCAGCGATATAAAATGGCCGCCATTTGCTAGAGTACGCATGTCCAAGAAACCGTGTGGTAGAGGGGAGAGCCTGTGAAGAAGGATGATCATGTGATCGTGCTGAGAGGCTAAGACGGAAGTATGGTCAAGGCTATTGTGACCTTTCTGAGCAGATGTGTGCCAAGATGATCAGCAAGAAGCGTGAGAAGTCAAACTGAATAAATGGACGGAACTGTTGAATCTAAAAAGTAGCAGAAAAAGATACAAATTGGACTGATCGAAACGGATGAGCAGTGTCATGAACTGTGGGAAACGATGCAAGCATGGACATTCCACAAGGAACTGGTTAAGACAAGGAAGTTTGATTAAAATGTATATGGGCCTGAGTGAACCAATGAGAAAGAATCACGCCATGAAGATGCAACATTTTTATTCAGTAAGCTAGAATTAGGGTATAAGAAGACCTACTCTTGGTGGGAGGGGTTAGATGCTGGAAAGTTAGATGCTGGAGAGTGAGATGCTGAAGAAGTTAGATGCTGTAGATGGGTGAAGTTGCGGTTGCTGATGCTGACGAGCTGATGCTGCTGCTGCTATTTTTATTTTCCAGTTGAGTATAAGATGCTGCTTTAGGAGAACCTTTTTATTCCTGATAGATTTTTCATTTAGAACTATTAGATTTTTCCAAGACAGATAGATTGATCTTTAGAGTTCTTACTATGACAACCTTATTTTTCCGTCTAATAGATATGCATTGCAATTTCAATTTATTCTTATATTGATGATAAATGTAATAATCTGAATAATAAGCTTAACCTCATTTCTTGTTTCGAAACTTTATATAAACTTTATTATTCTTTAAACAAATGACTCAGTGATTCTTTAGCACAATGATTAAGGTAAATTGATAAAGAGTTTATTGTGATTGAGCTGGTCTTAATCACCATCAACTGATTCCTACTAGTTGGTCCATCGACCAATGAGCGGAATACCTTAAAGCAAATGAGAAACATTATGTCATGTTAAAAGAGGTATCCCATCTCCTTCCAGCGAATCATTTTCTCCTAGGTTAAGGACGGAGGAAATCCAGGGAATAAATGAGTAAGTGAATGTATGTGCGGTGTTATGGGCCCCACCGTCATATGGATATAGTTTGTGTGTTGGAGGAATAGTTGCACCTGGATGACCGAAGCATATAGGAGAATAATTTTTATTGTTAGCGCTGGATCAGTTGGAATAGTAAATTATTCTATTCCAACATCCAGCGCCCCCTAAAAGCAAGTCGTTGTTCCGACTTGCGTTGTAACGGTATGCAAAATAACAACGCGGTCGTTGTAACGACCGCGTTGTTAAGGCATGCGTTGTTATGGCATGCAAAAAAAAGGCCTATATTCCTTTTGTATACCAGCTGGCATGCAAAATGTGTCAGGAAATAAGGCAAGTTTGTAGAGGAGCCAGGTTTTTAGCACCACTAGTGAGCTAAGTGCAGAAACTGATGTTTACTGAAGTTAGGTTAGTAGCTAGTAATAGGGCTGTGTATTTAGAGAGTTCAAGTTTCCAAATGTTGCTGTAGATTCTGTTCCATGGGTGATCCTCGACAGTGAAGGGCAGGGAAGTTGGACAGGGTGAAGGTAATGTGAAAGCATGTCAGGTGGTCCAAGTGAGCGGGTGAGGGTTCTCTGATCATAGCAGGGGGATTTTGGAGAAAATTGTGTTGAGCAAGTGTATAGGAGGTAGATCATTTGTTTTTCTGGCCTCAAAGCTCTGGAATGCTCTTCCTCTTGTCTTGAGAAATAACCAGTCCGAGACCTCCTTTAGATAGAGCTTAAAAACGTTACTCTATAACTTCTGCCTTGACGTCATTTGGATTTTGCTCCTTGACTTCCTTGTTGGTGAACTTTCCACTAGCACCGGGACGCATGCACTCTACAAATGTGTTGTATTGTATTGTATTGTGTTGGTCCCTCTGCTTGTTGAGAGAGGCCCAGCACTCTCAGGCCAATGAGGAGATTTATAGAAATCATGTCAGATGTGTCTTTGAGGTGGAAATTGACATTCTTCAAGGCAATTTAGTGATTGAAGGAGAGAATTAGGGGCAAAGTAGGTTCCAAGAAGATGTTGCTAAAGATTTTCCTAGGACCACGGGGCTGTAGAGCAGGATCTCTCTAAAGGCAGGTACACTGAAAGGGCTAATTTTGAAAGCAAGATGTTTGATCCAGTTATTTGTTTAGGCAGATATGATGGTGCAACTAAGGCTGGAATGGTGTGCGAGGGGCTCCCTGCCCCCAGGTTTGTGAGCTCTTTCTTGTTTGAGCATGCTATAGCCAGGAGGCCCGGCAACGGACTATGTCAGGAGCAGAGGTAGAGTTGAGCCAGGTTTTCATAATGAATAGCGTAATGGGAGGCCCCAGCATCAATCAAATACCATACTTCAAGGGCATGTCTGGCTAGAGAGCAGGTATTTGTAAAAAACCATTTCAGACTGGTCAAGGTAGGATCTTTAGTAGCCCATGGATATACAGAAATACAAGAAGCTGGGTGAATGATAAAATTCGGGGATGGAGGGTTTCCTGTGTTAAGAGGAGGAAGAGGGACATGGTGAGTTTACAAGTGAATCTGCAGTGTAGGTAAGTGAAAGCACCTCCCACAAAGCAGGCTGGTGCATAAAGGAGTTGGCTACCCCTAGTCATAGTTGTGTAGGAAAGTGGCAGAGCATCTGCAACTTAACTCAGACTGTGTGGCTGTGGTCCAATGGTCTGGGCTCTGGGCGCACTCTGGTCATGGACAGGTACAGATGGGCTTGCTTTTGCAATTCCTTGGGTGTGCCAGCAGCACATCCACATTGCGGTAGCAATTTGAAGAACCCCAGAGAAGGGGGTGATTCAGAGGGAAGGAGATCGGGGAAGCAGAAACCCATATTTGGTCCCCCAACAGCACTAGGCGCCCAGCTATAGGCAATGAAAAATGGGCCAAAACCACTTAAATTGTGAAAGAAATGAGCTAAAATATTAAGGATAAATAAAGATTACAAATGAGGCCAGGCATTCTCGGGAGGAGGGGGGGGGGGTTGTAGAAGGAAACAATTATACACACAAAATAAATGTAAGTAAAACAGCAAAGGTCTGAAAGGGCCAGGCAACTTTTGGTCAGAAGACTGAGTCCCTGAAATATAAGACAACAAAAAAACATAGATAAGTTGCAGGAATGTGGACCACAGAGGTCAGGTGGTACAGTCAAGAACTTTCTATAGGCATATCTGCACTACGGCCATCATTTTAAGAGTCCCAGAGGAGGAGAAGCTGTGCTTCGGAGAGTGGTGGAAGAGGAGCAGTCACCGTGAGTCATTCCACCAATAGACCAAGACCAAGGCACATTAAAATGGGTCAAAACAAATGAAACTGAGAAAGATTTGAGCTAAAATAATGATGATCAAATAAAGTTAAAAACAAGGCGAGGCAACCCTGGGGGTAGGGGAGAGCAGAGAAATGTAGAAGGAAACAAATATACATGCAAAATAAGTTAAACTAAAACAATAAAGGTCTGAAAGGGCCAGACAACGTTTGATCAGAAGACTGAATCTCTGAAATATAAGGGAAAAACACAGATAAGTCGCAGGAATGTGGACCACAGAGGTCAGGTGGTACAGTCAAGCACTTATTATAGGCATATCTGCACTACGGCCATCATTTTAAGAGCCCCAGAGGAGGAGAATCTGTGCCTCAAAGAGTGGGGGGGGGGGCAGTCACCAAGAGCCTTTCTACCAAGAGACCAAGGCGGCTGGCAAGAGGCACAGAAAAATGGGCCAAAACAACAGAAACTGAGAAAGATATGAGCTAAAATAATGATTATCAAATAAAGTCCAAAACAAGGCCAGGCAACCCTAGGGGCAGGGGAGTGCAGATAAATGTACAAGGAAAAAATAATACAAGCAGCTTAAATGAAACTAGTACAATAAAGGTCCAGGCAACCCTCAGGTGCATAACTGAGGCTCTGAAATACAAGGAAAAGAAATGCAGGTTAATATAAATATTAGAAAATCAGTGGGGGAGGTAGAGGAGAAAGAAGAGGACTCGTCCTCCAAACTATTTGTAAATAACCAAAAAGAGTCCCTCCTAGGAGAGACAAGAGGGAAAAAAATAGGAAAAGAACAACCTCATCCTGGGAGGGAAAATAATTTTTTCTTTAAAGTAACCCTCACCCACCAGGGTTACCCCTTGGTGGCATGCTTCATCATAGGGTTCATCCCTAACCCGCTACGGAAAGGGGCGTGCTACGACCGACGGATATGCGGGAACACTAATAGTATGATATTCCTATACCCCGTTTTGGACTCAGGAGGCCTAGTAGGGTCTCGTAAATGTATGTAATGTTGTGATTGTTTTTCATGTACAGTACAGTTTCCATTTGGAAACAAGTACGATGTGTGTTGTTTGTATTATGTGTCCACGTCATCCTTATATTATAATGACATTTCACAGAGTGCTCACATGTTTTGAGAAATATATCACAACACACTATTTTAATGCGTGACGAATAAGACTTTTACCAGGCACATGGGCTGTGCATATTTTAATTTTCCCTTTTTCTTCCCCAACCTCTGTAGAGCAATTTTGAGAAAAAATAAGAACAGGCCTATTAGGTGCTGTATACTTTTGTTTTTCACTATATTAATTTATTTTGCACTTATCAAGAGAGCAGTTGACTGTAGGAGTGGTATTAGGGAACAAACCCCCTTACATCCTGACGAAAAGCCTTGGGGTAGGGCTTGAAACTAGTTGACCAGAGAAACGGTGGGTCATATACCATAGGAGTTTCTCATCATCCCCATATTTTAGTCATATCAACTAGGGGAGTAAATATATTTACTCTTTTTCCCACTAGTCAGATATTTTTAAACTTTTCTTTGCATAATAAAACCCACTCCAATACCATCACAACCAGCATAGGTGTATAAGAATATCATACTATTAGTGCTCCCACTTATCCGTTGGTCGTAGCACGCCCTTTCCGTATCGGGTTAAGGATGAACAGTATGATGAAGCATGCCACCAAGGGGTAACCCTGGTGGGTGAGGGTTACTTTAAAGAGAAAAAAAAATTCCCTCCCATGACGAGGTTGTTTTTGTGTCCTATTTTTCCCCCTCTTTTCTCTCTTAGGAGGGACTCTTTTTGGTTAATATACATAGACATGTCTTGTGCTTTATTATTCTATACATGTTTCAATTAACAGCCATATGTATATGCCATTCACCTGGGACAGTTTTTCACATGTTACATGTATATCCCATTGTGACCTACACATATGGTTTGGTCAGATGCACGAAAGAAAAAACAAATAGATTTGAATTTAACTTACTGTCAACTAAAAACTGTTTCTTCTTCAATGGGCCACATCCAACTATTTTTTATGATGCCCTTTAATGCATTATCCTCTGTACACCAACATATCATTGTGTTGTGCAGGTAGGTGCTAAAAAAAGGGCTGCATGGTGTTTGCGGATTCAAGCTATGAATGTACAGCTCCCTCATCTCATATGCATTACTTTGCTCTAACATATATACTAGCTCACCTCTTGAAATGCCTAGTAGAGCAGGGTAAGCATAAGTCCGTTTTTATATAGCGCAGCTACTCACCCTTACGGGTCTCAAGGCACTGGGGGCCGGAGTGGAAATTAAGTGAGCTATTGCCCAGAGTCACATGGTGCTGAGCTGCCGCCGGAGCCGGGGATCGGACCGTGAACCCTGTGCTCCGAAGTCAGCTGCCCTGGCCGCTGCACCACACCTCTCCACCATAAACTAAGTATGTGTAGTATAGGTGGTAGACCAGTCAGCCTTTTGTGTGGTCCTCCCCCAAACTTTTTACCTTCTCCCCTCCTGTTTGCTGTTATTCATTTTTGTTGGCTTTAGGATTCAGTGCATTTTTCTCCTGCTAACCAGTGCTAAAGTGCTTGTGCTGACTCCTTTAAACATGATAAAATTGGCTTACACCTAATTGGTGCATTTACTACATGTACCCAGGGCCTGTAAATTAAATGCTA
The DNA here is from genome assembly GCA_963921515.1 of Calotriton arnoldi. Taxonomy (NCBI): domain Eukaryota; kingdom Metazoa; phylum Chordata; class Amphibia; order Caudata; family Salamandridae; genus Calotriton; species Calotriton arnoldi. Next base: position 91,784 of record CAWUFW010012160.1, on the reverse strand, counting down.
CCAGTGGTCCAGCAGCACTTATCGTGCCAGCCAGTTAAGTAGCCCTTTAAGACATGGCTCAAATCTGCCCATGCAGTCTGTGTGCAGTTTCAAATTGCCATTTAAACCTGGCAAAATAAACCTTTTGCCAAGTGTAAAACTGCCTTTTTAATACATATAAGTAATCCCTAATGTAAACCGTAAACATCCAGGATGCAGAATATATAAAACATTGGGCACGTACTTTTAAGTTTTACATGACCGGGTAATGAAAAACTCTTACTTTCGATTTTCACAACTGCAAGGTCTACCTCTCCCGTAGGATAACATTGGGTTACCTTATTACATTTAATAAGTGATAACTTATGTTTAAGAACAGGTAGAAAAGTCATGTTTGGTCTCAAATTAATTGTAGTTTAAGATCCTCTTCAATGGTAAAGTAGGATTTTAAGTCATAATTCTGAAAATGCCACTTTCAGAAAATTAGTATACAAAACAGTGATGGATGGAATGCTTGAATTAACTCAGCCACTGGTAATCACTTGGGGCTACATCACAATACATCATTATGTTGCACATCATGCTACCTCATTTTGTTCCCACCTATAATCAAATCAGTATTGACCCTGCTCTAAAAGGAACAGTCTAGACCAAACTGCCAAAACAGGTCCTCCCTGTACCAGAACAGAAGCAACCCAGGACCGGTTTGGCCCTAGTTATGAACTAATCAGCCGGGTACAGCTTGGTTCCAGTGACATAGACACAGTGTGTATGGGACCCACGTCTGGGCATACCTGTCCCACTTAGGATGACACAATGAGTATAGAAAACAGTGATGGATGAAACGCTTGAATTGATCTCAGCGACTGGTAATTACTGGGGCTGCATCCCAATCCATTGTTATTTTGCACACCATGCCACCTCAGTTTGGACCCAGCTATACGCAAATCACTCTTGACCCTGCTCCAATAGGAACAGTCCAGTCTGCACTGCCAAGCCAGATCCTCCCTGAACCTGAACACAAGCAACCCAGGACCGGTTTCGCCCTAGTTATGGGCTCATTAGCTTGATACAGCTTGGTTCCAGTGACACAGTGTGCATGGGACCCACATCTGGGCACACCCGTCCCACTTAGGGCGACACAATAGTATACAAAACAGTGATGGATGGAATACTTGAACTAATCTCAGCCACTGGTGATCGCTCTGGCCGCATCCCAATCCATCGGTATTTTGCACTAAATGCCACCTCAGTTTGGACCCAGCTATATGCAAATCAGTCTTGACCCTGCTCCAATAGAAACAGTCCAGCCTGAACTGCTAAGCCAGGTCCTCCCTGAAGTAAAGCACAAGCATTCCAGGACCAGTTTTGCCCTAGTTATGGGCTCATCAGCCGGGTACAGCTTGGTTCCAGTGACACAGTGTGCACAGGAACCATGTCTGGGCATATTCGTCCCACTTAGGGTGACAATAAGCATACAAACTAGTGAAGAATTAATCTCAACTACTTGTAATCACTCTGGTTCCATCCCAATTCATCTTGGGTAGTTTTCCCCACCAGAGGGGTGTGAGGGCACATGTTAGACCTGTCAGCCTTTTGTGTGGTCTTCCTCCAAACATTTTGCCTTCTCCCCTCGTGTTTGCTGAAATTAATTTTTGGGCCTTTAGGAGTGTGTACTTTACCCCTGATAACCAGTGCTGAAGTGCTTATGCTTACTACTTCAAGCATGATAAAATTTTCTTACACCCAATTGGCACGTTTAATTTACTTATAATTCCCTACTAAAGTGGTACTACATGTACCCAGGGCCTAAAGATTAAATGCTACCAATAGGCCTGAAGCACTAATAGTGCCACCCACTTATAAAGAACATTAAAACATGTCTCAGGCCTGCCATCTCAACCTGTGTGCAGTTTTAAACTACAATTTTGACCTTGCAAAATAAACGTTTGCCAGACTTAACTCTTCCTTTTTGATAAATATATATTACCCCTAAGGTAGGCTCTAAACAGCCCTAAGGGCAGGCTGCAGTGTATTTAAAAAGTTGTACATGTACTTGCAAGGTTTACATGTCATGGAAGTGAAAAACACTTACATTTATTTTTCACTACTGCAAGGCCTACCTCTCCTATAGGTTAACATTGGGTTAACTTATTACATTGAATAAGCGATACCTTTTATTTGGGAACTGGTTGATAAGTCATGTTTGATCACTAATAATTTGAAATATAAAATCCTCTTTAATGGTAAAGTTGGATTGTAAGTCAAAATTCTGAAAATGCAACATAAAGAAAGTTGGCATTTTTTTGTCCTAACCAGTTGGTGCCTGCAGCTTATGTCCTGGGTCACATGACTAGCTGTAGTTGGCAGTTGAGCATTGTGTATTCCTCCCAGAAAGTGTAACAAAGGGGGACTAGGTGTTGGCAGGATGGGTCATCCTACCAGAATTGGAGGGCTGCAGCTGCTTCCCTGCCCCACTTACATTTCAAAGGTGCTGCTTTACCACACTCACAAAAAACCTGGCACTAGCTTTTGTCAACCCCAGACATCTTGAAAACTGGGCAGGAGAAGGAAGGCAATTCCAGTTCCAGATGTGGGGGGAAGTCAAGAATTCCCTCCCACTTCAAAGTTGGCATCGGGTATAGATATTGGATTCTCAGACCAACTCTCAGTACACTCCTGGACCTGTGGATACTACAGAAGAAGGACTGGCCTGCTGCCAGAGGAGTGTGTAGTAATGTAGAAGATGTTCAAGTAGGTTTATTCAAGTAGATAAACAAGTAGCTCAGATCCTGTACAGCAGCCCCACCAGGAGCAGCCTGCTAGCTGCTCAGCCCTTCCAGCAACTGTCACCACTCATACCCAGTCACTCAAGCATTCCACTCATGGCCCACACACCAACATTCCACACAGAACACTCACACTGGCTGAGCAGCTAGGAACAAGATAACATAGTACATAATAACAAGACATGAAGATACTACAGAGTGCCTTGCTGCCCTTCTCTCTGAGAAGGAAGAATGGACCTGCTCTCTTCATCCCAGGCTGAGTGAGTTCAATGGTCAGGTGGCTGACCTCATGTTCTGAGCTACAGGGACACCACAAGCCTCCCTGCAACTAGTGTACCTGACATTTCACGCTACAGAAGGACTATCCCCGCATTGGAAAATGTTTGTGAATCAGTCTAAATTATAGGTATTAAACTGTGAATTCTCCATTATGAATAATAATTGGCAATATTTACTTGAAATGTTTTGTTGTTTTTATGGTCAGTCTATCTGGCACTTTCTTTCCTCGAGTCATTTGATTTCTCATTGCTTCTTAATGTGATTTGTCATTGCTTCCTAATATGCAGGTAAGTTCTAAATCTGAATTCTAACACATCCCAAAGTCTCTCTTATCTTTCAAATTTTGCTTTGCCTTTTCTGTGTTTAGACTACATAGACGTATTCAACAATTATGTTGACATGTCCCACAAAGATGTCTTGCAGATCTAAATATGCTAAAATCTAGCTTCAGTGGGGCAATTGAAGGACCTGAACCGGTGAATCCTTTTGGTTTGCAATTTTCCTCTTTTTCCTCTTTTATAGCAGTTTGTAGTTTTTCAGAAGCGACTAAGACTTGAGCTGCTAGTTGGGAAAGTAAGATGTTTTATGGTCCATTTTAGCCTATTATATACAGAGGATCTACATGGCTATCCCAGGTTACTAAAGCTGTTTAACATTAAACAGTAAAAGAATTATTAACAGCAAGGTTATCTCGATCACATGATAACATTTAATTTAGTCCCCTTTGAATCTCCCTTTCTCTGGTAAGTCTTACCTGGATTGTATTGGAAATGTTGGGCCTGATTCACAAAAATAAAGTTAGATGTTTGGTCTAAACTGAGACCAAACGTCTACGTTTATGACTTTGGGAATTCACAAAGGGCATTTACAAGTACTATCTTTATGTCCGCACTGGGCATGGCTCTCCACCCTGAGTACAGACATAAATATAGCACTCGTAAATGCCCTTTGTGAATTTCCAAAGTCGTAAACTTAGAGGTTTGGTCTAAGTTTAAGAGAAAATAAGAGGAACCCCTTAGTGCCAAAGGAATAGGGTTATATACAATAGTATAGAAAGAGGAATCCTTTGGACTGGAAAACTATAAACAGTGGAGCTGGAAGTTAAAACCCTAACACAGTCGTGCAACACACATTCAAATGCTGTCACAACACATATACTATTGGGAAGGCTACTCATACATCTGAATGACAAACTAAACAATGCACCACATTTTTAGAAAAATATCGACATTTTTTATTAAACATTTTTTTTTCCATAGAACATATAGAACCACAAGAACACAAATTTTCTGTTAACAAAGATGAAATTATTTTCTGAACAAAGAATGCTACATACTGATAAGGGTTCCTAATTGATTCTGTGAGTATGTTGAGTGAACAACATGGAACCTATTTGTGAATAGTACCTGATTTACTAATGTGAATAATTTGTTTGGTGTGAAAAAACACTGCTTTCAAGAGAAAATACCCAAATATTAAGTGGTGTGCTGCAGCAAGGTTATTTGTGAGAATTCAGAAAAGCAGCTACGTGTTTACTTGTGAACTTTACTACAAAACCTTCTCCACTCTCAGCAAACATCCAAAGAAAATATTCATTTTTACTTTGAGTCGGGTTGAAAACGTACTTTGTTGTAATGTATAAACATTAAATGCCATTGGTGCAGATAGAGGCACATAGAGAAACTCAATTTTGGATCTCCATTTCAGAAAAAAGGCACCTTTCCTGGAAACAGTCAGGAATGCCACTCTAGAAGGAGCCTGAGGTTTCAAACTGATCTCCTTGTAAGTAAGACAAGTTGCAATGAATTATCCGATAGTGGACCTCCTCTGAAAGCATTCACCTGGTTGAACAATGTTAGAGATTTCTGGTCAAGACCAATGGAGCTGCTCCTCTGAACGCTCAACTGAAAGAGGAGATATAAATAAAGACTTGCTGGGTGTATCCATTCTTTCTGTTAATAATCAGCTAGCAAATGATTCCATATCCCTCCCTTTGACGAAGGCATATCTTTCTCAACAGGTTAGAAGCTTATAACCCACTTTCCATAGAACAGCATTTTGAGGATGGAAGAGACCAGCTTCCCTTTCTTAAAAAGCTATACAAAACAGATTAAATGCATGTCTTGGATGAAATAAGGCTTTTTCCATGGCCAGGATTAATCTTTTGGACACCCAAAAACCCATGCAAATAGGCACTCATTCAAACCAGTGTAATTGTGAAGTGCAGTTCCCAGAATAGCATGGAAAATATTAGGCTTCAAAACATGTCATAGCACAAACATTGACAAACAAAATATAGTGAAGGTAAGTATACATAGGTAAGTTTAGAGATGAACATTTAACTCCACCTATATTTACCTTGACAAAACATATATCTTCAAGGTAGTTATAGTTAGGAATAATAAATCTATAATTATCTTTACAATATTTTGTTAACAGCAATATTGGCTACATTCTCTTTTGTGTGGTATTTCAGTCCATTATATGGTGACTTACAGCATATTGTAGGACAGATTAGCATCATTTGGTCTATCATCTAATTTTGGACTGTGCAGACCTGAAAGAGGCACAGACAAGAACATCTGCATAATTATTAAGCTGGTAAATATACAGTTCTCCTTGGAAATTGCATCTTTAACCCTCATTATGAGTGGCCTCTTATTTCAAACGGGGCCAGTTAAAGTAGTTTCCAACTCTCTCAAAATTATGAGATCTGCGAGAACATGACATATGTGTTAGTTTATTCTGGTGAAACTCTAGAGATACTTAAGGAATTATTAGGGAAATCAAACCAGGATTTACAGACTCTCTCAGTACCTCAGCAATTGTTCATTTTTTGGTAGACCCACAGTTGTCCCTGTATTTCCCTGTAACTGCTCACCCTGGATTTTCTGACTTGATGACTTTGTGGATGGTCAAATAAGGAGGACTATTGGGAGTCGCTTGTAATGTGAGCCTCTGTGTGAGTGAAAATCTGACAAATTGGTTCATAAGAACCTCAAACTATCCCTGTTTCAGTTAGAACAAATGGACAATAGAGGGGAACACTCAACTGCCTCCCTAAAGAATCTAAAATGCTACAATTCTGGAAGCAAGAAAGAAGAACACAAATTAGCTGCTTTGCATGAGCCTGGGATCAAGAATTAAGAAAGATAAAGATCCCCAATTTTCAGAATTATCTTACCCATTTCCTTACTTTCTTGTATATCCCTTCAATCCCCTTTTTGGTGACGATCTTTGTTCACATCATCCAAATGTTGCAGCTGGTACTTGTATCAGTGCTTGGGTGCTGGTATTCCTCACATCTCCAGGATCACATGAAAGCTGATTCAGACAATGTTGTCAAGGTGAATTACCTGTCCATGAAGTGCAGCAATGCCCATATTTGTATTTGAATGAACCTGCAAGCACGAAACATTTTGCACTGCCCCTTCAACTAAATACATCCCACTCCATTCACCCATGCCTCAGAGAGCAATTTTATCCCAATCAGTATCATCTTTAAAGATTGTAATACAAATATCAATGTGGTTGAATGCTAAATAAAAACAACAACCAAACTATAAAAGTAAGATGTACATATCACTTCTTTGTCTATTGCTCTTTAAAATGCTTTCCAGATGTCAATAATGCGTTCCAAGGCAATGGGGGGCTTCTAATCCTGTCTTGCCCGTTGGACTCCCTTGCACTATTATTGCTAGCCCTAGTCTCAGGGACCAGCCTGACAGTGACAAGAAAATGAAGTAAACTGGGTCCTAACGCCTATGTTTACTTTTTCTAGTTTTCACTTATTTCCCTTCTTCTAGGATCACCAGACGCAAATAGGAGACTATTTAGAAGGTAAGCGTGGGGCAGCAGGTCAACCCTGTTATGCCAATAGGATTCTCATTTATGCTGTCCTGGGGAAACTGAGTTTAAAAGAAGCATTGAGAAAGTTAATATGTTTGGCCTTCGGAAGGTGGTGTGATTAATTGTTTTGAATTTTCTATTGCAACCATATGCCACCAAAAATAAAAGAAGAAACAAATGAGGGATACTGCAGATTAAATGTGATGACTAATATGTTTTCAATAAAAGTTTTAAATTAAAAAATAACCATTGCACACAATTTTCAAAAAGCAATTCAGGTGGTGTTTCTAGAAGAGGTGTAGAAGCCCCTTTTAATGTATTTAACAGGAAAATATTATTCTTGTTGGTGCAAAGAAAAGTTACTGTTGGCTTTAAATTACAGTAACCACCACACATAGTTTAATCACAGAAGGATCACTAAAAAATTTAAAGGTAAGGAATTTAAAGACTAGAATGACAAAAGCATTGGTAAAATATTGTATTGCCACACTAGCCCAGGCACTAAAAATCACTTTTTGGGTGACTGTACATGAAACTAGGCAAAATGCTGTCACTCACAGTGAAAGAGAGCCAATGGCTTAGATGGGCTGACCCATTACCCCATGCTGTTTGATGAGGTGGGAATAAGTAAAATGGGAATGGCTATCGAACAGAGCAATGGCTTAAGAGAGCTAATCCAAAGGTTAAAGTAATGTTATAGTTAGTTGTAATAAAAATATCTATTTTGAAAAAAACGTTACAAATTCACTGAAACAACCGCACTAACTATAACTTGCTCCACCATACACTGCTTAGGACCTCATATATGATATCACTGATGACATATTCTATGACTTAATTTATGACATCCCTAATGACATCTGAAATGACATAATTGACAACATCATTTTTTTCAATGATTTCGAGGGGTTATTTTAATGTAAGGAAATATTTAATTACCATACTTAAATGCAACCCCCCTGCCTCGCAGGCCTTGCAGATAGCCTGTCCTCCATACAGTCCCATGCTGCGCAAAGCCTTTGGCCGTGCGCAGATAGTTTTATATTCACTGGAAAAAACGTAGGTTTCAGGGACGGTATAGTTAGAAATTAGCATTTTAAAAATCTTAGAAATTCACTGAAAAAACCACAGGTTTCAGGGACGTTATAGTTAGTTATAGATTTCACTCGTACAAAACCAGAGAAATTCATCCATTATAGTAAGTTGATCTAACTATAACTCGCGCCCCCGCAATGCACTGCTGATGACATCACATATTACATCACTCATGACATGGTCAGTGACATCACTGATGACATCTCAAATGACATCACTGATGACATCATCCAGTGACTGTGTGTTTCTGAAAAGTTTAAGTATGTTATATATATATATATATATATATATATATATACGCCAAGGTGTATTGAAGAATGAGTAGGTGTATGAGTGTCTGAATGGATGAATTAGTAGGTGCGTGACTGACTGTCTAAGTGAGTAATTAAACATGCTTTACTGAATGTATGGGTTAGTGACTAATCTGTGTGAATATCTGTATCAGTCTGTCAGTTGGTGTGTAAGCGGCTGCATGGGTTGGTGAGTAGCTACATAAGTGTCTATATAGGTTATTGATTGGTTGTCTTAGTACCTGTATGGGTGCCTGAGTGTCTGTGTGGGTGGGTGGGGATGTGTGACTCCCTGCATGGTGTGTGAGTGGGTGATTCACTGGGTGTATGGGTTCAAGAGTGCAACTGTGAGGGGCTGTATGGGTGGGTGAGTGTGTGTATGGCTGTGTTGGTGAGTGAATGGATGTCTCAGTGGTACATGTGTGAGTAACTACATATGTGAAAGGCAGTATATGTGAGTGTTGGAGTATATAACTGACTATATGTGAGAGTGAGTGATTGTGAGAGTGGCTGTATGGATGAGTGTGTGCTTGTGTCAGTGATTCTATAAGAAAGCAAGTATGTGTTAGACGCGCTGGTGAATTCCTTTGCATCAGAGTCATTTCTCTTGATTTTAACTTTTCCCGTCTGGGTTGCGGGCTGCCCTGCTTTGTTCCTGCTGCCTGGAGTGACTCTCTTTGTGCCCACGCCATCGCCTCACCCTGGTGGGACTCGGAGTCCCAGGGTGCACCACACCATCCCAATCAGCATCAGCTGCCGTGGGGGGAGGCGTGACCATCACGCTATAAAGCGCTGCCTCGACCCCTGCAGCGCGGGACGCGCTGGAGAATTCCTTTCCATCAGAGTCATTTCTCTTGATTTTAACTTTTCCCGTCTGGGTTGCGGGCTGCCCTGCTTTGTTCCTGCTGCCTGGAGTGACTCTCTTTGTGCCCACGCCATCGCCTCACCCTGGTGGGACTCGGAGTCCCAGGGTGCACCACACCATCCCAATCAGCATCAGCTGCCATGGGGGGAGGCATGACCATCGCGCTATAAAACGCTGCCTCGACCCCCGCGGCGCGGGACATGCTGGTGAATTCCTTTGCATCAGAGTCATTTCTCTTGATTTTAACTTTTCCCGTCTGGGTTGCGGGCTGCCCTGCTTTGTTCCTGCTGCCTGGAGTGACTCTCTTTGTGCCCACGCCATCGCCTCACCCTGGTGGGACTCGGAGTCCCAGGGTGCACCACACCATCCCAATCAGCATCAGCTGTCATGGGGGGAGGCATGACCATCGCGCTATAAAGCGCTGCCTCAACCCCCGTGGCGCGGGATGCGCACGGGCCAAGGGCGGGGCCTGTCTGTGCCCGTCCGAGACCGTAAGAGGCCGGGCTGGGCCACCTCCCTAAGCACTTGGTCAGGGTGACAATTTGTGTTCAGTTCGGTATTGTTTGGCTAACATTATATTGTGTTGATTACCCACTGTTATCATGAGCAAGCGTAACTTTAGTACAGGCAAGGGTGTTGTAGGGACGCTAGATGCTTTTTTACTGAGGGCAGAATCGGCCTCATTAATGAGATCAAGCTTACAGAGCGAAGGTTATCCCTTGAGCCCTTACCTTCTCAGAATAGACTTTCCTTGACTCCTGCACTTATTGAATCCCCTGTGGTGATCAACCATGATGTACCTCTACCTCGGATTAGACCTTCACCACATGCCGTAATAGATCCAGTGACAGATATTGTCTCTTTTTCATCTACTGACTCAGAATCTAGCCCTGTGAGACCTAAAGTCACCACCAGAGGGCAGAAAGCCAAACTTAGGTCGGATCGTATTACTGAACCCCCCCCAAACAAAAGGAAGATTCGAGGTATACAGAAACAGAGTAAACCCGTCCAAAGATTAATTGGGAAGAAAGCGAAACCCGCTATAAGTGTAAGTGAACCCAATGAGGGTCCCCCTAACTCCACTGCTCATATCATGTCAGGGAAGCCAGTCGATAGCACACAAGAGGGGAACTTCTGGGGAAGACTCGAAACTATGATGTCAACCTTATTGGAACCAATTCTGCTAAAAATAAGCACCGTAGAAGCCAGACTAATTAAGGTGGAGGAGCTGGTTAGTTGTAATTCTTTGGCTATACCAGCAGTCACCTCTAAGCCAAGTACAGGCCCGCCAAATATTATGGGGACAGGTACAGGGGCTGGCCAGTCTGCTAGCATTATTGCAAACGGACAGGCACAAGATAAGAGCAGTCTTAATAACACTGCACCTAGTGCAGTTAATACCCCTGCTTGTACTGGTCAGATTCCTCCTAGAGCAGGACTTTCTGTAGTAGCAACTAACAGTTCAGCTAGTTTTGAGAGAGGAGCCCCAGGGGTTAGAACAGAAATGAGGAGGTGGAGAGAGGCACAAACCTCCAAGAACATCAAGCTAAATCTTCTAATCCCACACGACATTTAAACCTGCCCCCAGAAGCAACACCGTATACGGTTGTTTTGGCTAACGTCCCTTCCTTATCCCACAATGTCTTTGAACATTGTTCGACTTTAAGGAACAAGTCACTACACTTTTTGAGTTCAAGGACTGGTATTAAAAACTCCCTTTATTCAGAATTTAAAATGGCACGGAGAATAGGGTGTGTGGGTCCCTCATCCAAATCACTATGTGGAGATTGCGTTGTGTTATCCTTTAGTTCGCCTTTTCTGGTGCACAAAATCCTAGAGAGGGGAAATAATGGGCCTATTAACCTTAATGCTATTAATATATTACCACTTGGTTATTTTTATCAACCACCTAATCCCCCAAACTTTCGAGGCTTTATGCATACAGGAGGCAATCCCATGGAGACCAGGGAGCTCAGATTTTCGGTCCCGGTGCGCAATCGCTTCGATGCTTTGAACTCTATGGAAGACATCGATTGACTGAACTTGGGGATCCCTGTTTGCCCCCATCCTAAAGCCAGTAGGTCTAATGACGGGGGCAACTCTGGATTGACCTCAACTGGAAAAGATGATCCCCTGCCTACATATAATAGCAGAAGAGATAGAGACGTGGTCCTTAGGACTGCAGACCCGGAGCTGGAAGTCTTTGAGGATCCACAGGGTCCTTTAAATGCTTCCCTCCAATACAGCAGTGTAATTGAGGATCCACCTGGGATCGTATTCCCCACTAATCCTTCAGATAATGGTAAACCCGCTCTTTGTAATATCGTTTCTTGGAACATCGCGGGTATTTGCTCTAAGTTAGGCAGTAATTTGTGGTGGGATTTCATCTTACACTTTGAGGTTTTGTGCTTCCAGGAAACTTGGACTAAGGAGGCGACTCACTTGAATGGGTTTAGGACGTTTCACACCCCAGCATTTGACGGACTGAGTGGTAGGGCTAAGGGTAGCTTGTGCACATATATATCGAGCAGTATGAATGTAAATAAGATAATGATGCTTGCTAATGACCACTATTACCAACTGGTTAGATTGGATATAGATGCTAAACACTCTATAGTCCTGACTAACTTCTACAATAACATTCCCCAGAGCAAGTAGGAACTGTTGTAAAAAATATGTTGCAATTGCTAAAATCTGTGGGGAAAAGCAAGGTAAAGGACACAATGCTAATATTAGCAGGGGACTTTAATTGTGGGCTATGTCCCAATGCCAGGGACAATTTATGTAGAGCCTTAAACGAAGAAGGGGCATGTTTATCTCACTTTCGGCACTCAATCTTAGGGGAGCAATTCAATGAACTAATCTTCAGCCTTGATTTGGGCTTTGTTAATGAACTATGCCCAGTACCTATTTCTATGCCCTGGACATTTAATGGCAGAGGTCTTTACTCCACTATTGATTATGTCTTAATATCAAGCAGTTATGCGCATTGTCTCCATTCCTTTTATGTTTCAGAGAATTCGTTGAGTGACCATTTCCCTCTGTGCTTAGCAATAATACTACCCTCTAGAAAAACCTTTGGGTCTAATAACAATGAGCAGTTGTAGAAAATCTAGTCATTGGGAGTGTCAACGGGTATTCTCTGCGCTGGACTATGATTGACCAAGCAGCATTAGTTACGACAGTGGTGGGCAAATGTAAACATGCTATAGAGACATGTCTGAATGAAACAGCCACTCCAGACAACATCTTAGCCTCATTCTTAGCGATTTCTAATGCAATAAGAGAGTCCCTCCTTAGACGTAAAAGCAGTACTAGGCACCAGAAGGGATGGTTTGACTCTATCTGCACCCAAGCCTATTCCCACCTAAAAAAAGAGCTGCAAAAGATCCCGAGAAATCTGCTCAAGATAAGGTTGGCCAGAGTGGAATACAAGCAAGCAATTAGGGATAGAAAAACCACTTTGAAAAAGGAGGCTTGGGAGGCACTACACACGGCCTCTATAGCAAAAGACAGTGCGGCATTCTGGAAAGCAGTTAAGGCACCTTTTCTGTATAGCGAGGTTGGCCCGTCCATTGAAATTGCAATCAGTGAGGAACAATGGATTAACCACTTCTCACGAGTATATAGTGGCGAGTGAAATTCTGTTGTGATGAACAACCATGCACGGGAGGTTCAAAATTTGAACCCTTCCCTCCAGAATCATGATCTGTTGTTCACTCTGGATGAGGTGGAGCGGGCACTTTCTCTCAGTCAGGGTGGCAAGGCCCCCGGACCAGACGAAGTCCCAGTAGACCTATTTAAAGCAAATATTTCTCTGTGGGGGCCTATTATAGTTCAGGTGCTTACCGCCAGCTGCAGCACTACTTTTTTACCTACCTGGGTAGAATCCACGATTGTGCCCATTTTCAAAAAGGGGGACAGACAGGACCCGGGGTGCTATAGGCCAATCTCCCTATTGGATGCTATAACAAAAGTAGCGGGCAGAATAATTTTAGAACGCCTCCAGGATTGGGCTGAGGAGAACTCTGTTCTATCTGACCTGCAATACGGCTTTCGAGCCGGTTTGGGAACGGTGGAGCAAGGCTTAAATCTCTCTATCCTGGTGGGGAAATACACGAGGGCTAAGAAGGGGAACCTGTTTTTAGCGTTTGTGGACCTCACGGCCGCGTTTGACTGTGTGGTCCACAGCAAGCTCTGGTCGATTTTAGAAGTTATGGGGGTTGATGTTCAGATCATTCATTTTTTAAAACGTTTTTATAGTGATGCCAAGGCACGTGTGTGCTGCGGCTTGAAGGGCGAGTGCTCGGCTGCCTTTCTGATAAGGAGAGGTGTCAGGCAAGGTTGTGTCCTGGCCCCGTTCCTTTTTAACCTTTACATCAACGGATTGGGGGAGGCTCTTCTTAAAGATAATCAAGACTTCCCGCAAGTGGCCGGATGCCCAATACCAGCACTCCTGTACGCAGGTGATGCGGTGCTGATGTCCCGCACACAAGTAGGTCTTCAGAGAGTATTAGATAGCTTTTCTCATTTTATGAAAGATCTTGGTTTAAGAGTAAATTCCTCTAAAACGTTTATTATGCGTTGCGGCCATGGCATCAAGAAATCCAAAGATATGTTTGTGTCAGGACAGAAGATTGGGGTAACCAAGAGGTTTTCATATCTGTGCATTCTTTTCACCCATAACGATATCTGGGCACAAGTAGTCGCAGCGAAAAAACTGGTACTCCTACGAACAACATCTGCCCTTACCACCTTTGCCAGGAAACTGGGCAAAAGACCACCTGAGGAGCTCATTACAATTTATAAGGCAAAGTGTGTTTCAGCGGTAGTTTACGGGGCAGGGGTCTGGGGTTTACGGATCTGCTTCCTATCCAACGAGCAAAAAAAATTCTTTCCTAAGATACATTTTATCTGTTCGTAATGGTACTTCAGCGTGTATATGCCATGCGGAGTTGGGACTCCCCTTCATCTCTGATTTAATAAAGCTTGAGCCTGTGCTATTATGGCACAGGCTCTGGACCAAAGAAGAGGCAAAATTAAACAGAGATCTTCTTCTGGATACCATGAAATTGGAAGGGGCTTTGAGGATCCCATGGATAAGATATGTCCGCAACTTCTTAAAAGATCTTGGCCACCTAGAGTATTTCACCAATCCCAGTACCATCCGGTCAATAACCAGGAAGGAACTAAGAAAAGAGGGCGTTCTGCTGTTGGATACCATTAGAATGTCATCCGAGATACTAAAACCCACAGTCCTGCACAACCAATTGATTTTAACTTCTTTTAATATTCAACCCTATTTAACTTTTGTACCAGGCGTTTATGACAGGTTTCTACTTACGCGATTTAGGTTGGGGGTTTTCATAGATTAGTCACCCTTCCTAAGATGAATGAATGGTCTCAAGACCTCCAACCATGCCCTTGTGATAATATTTCTGCTCAATCTACGATTCATGTTGTCCTTTTTTGTAGATTTTATTCCCACGTAAGGAGCAAGTGCTTAGTACCTATCTTAAAATGTCTCGGGCTCCGACAGTGTCGACCTGCTTTCTTGGCCTTACAACACCTGGATAATGAGCACAGTGTCTTTAGGATAGTAACTTTCCTGAAGAAAGTGCTGGGCCAAAGAAAATGTATGCTTACTTGATTGTTTTTTAGATGGATGAGGGCTTTGTCAGTTTAATTCAGTTTTAATGTTTTTTTAAGAACTGTAGATCAATTAATTTTAATTAATATTTTATATGAAATTTCTACTGCATGTAATGACAAATGTTTTACTCTGTTTTATTGTGCTTTTATGATTGTCTGATATAACAATCGAATAAAGCCTTTTTTTTTTGTTTGTGTTAGTATATGTATGAATAAGTGAGGTGGTGTGTGTATAACTGTATAGGTGAGTAAATGGGAGTGTGATTGATTCTTTGCATGACTGACTAGGTGTGTGAGTAACTCTATGGGTGAGTGGTGGTGTGTGAGTGTCTGTATGGGTGTATGAGTGAATATGATAGTGGCTGTATTGATGAGTGAAAGCATGTATGAGTGACTGTATGGGTGAGTGAGTGGATGTGTGTGTAGACCTAGAAATCAGTGACTGGGTATGTACTAACTGGTATTGGTGTGTCTATGGCTTTGAGAATGGTAGTCTGTATTTTAGAGTGGGTGTATCAAATGTTATATTTGGGTGTGAGGAGGTGCATCAGATGATCATGTGGATGATGTCATCAGTGATGTAATTTCAGATGTCATCAGCGATGTCACTGACCATGTCATGAGTGATGTAATATTTGATATCATCAGCAGTGCATTGCGGGGCGCGAGTTATAGTTAGCTCAACTAACTAAAATGGCCGAACTTCTCTGGTTTTGTACGAGTGAAATGTCCAACTAACTATAACGTCCCTGAAACCTGTGGTTTCTTCAGTGAATTTCTAAGGTTTTTTAAATGCTAAATTCTAACTGTAAGGTCCCTGAAACCTATGTTTTTTTCAGTGAATTTCAAAGGTTTTTTAAGTGCTAATTCCTAACTATAACATCCCTTAAACCTCCGTTTTTTTGTTTGTTGTGGATTTCTAAGGTTTTTTAAATGCTAATTTCTAAATATGCCTACATAGGTAGGACATGTGCAGAAAGAGGAAGAAAGGCGCAGAAAGAAGCAAAAGAAGTGCAGAAAGAAGCAAAAGAAGTGCAGAAAGAGGCAAAAGAAGTCCAGAAAGAGGAAGAAAGGTGCAGAAAGAAGCAACAGAGGTGCAGAAAGAGGCCTACTTCGACTGTACCTTTCCACAGACTCATACAAAGTAGCCTAATCACTAATCCTTCTCCAAAGATGTCTTAAACCTCACTTTTCTCTTGAAGGTTCACTATTCATCGACTGTTCAGAATGTTAGGCCTACCAAATGTAAAATAGCAATCCTAACCATATCACTGTTGTAAGTCTGACCAAGTTTTTGAAGGTATGCATGCGTGTGTCTCTGCTTTTACCTGGTGACATGTTACATAAAAATAAACATACAAAAACTTAAATGTCCGCGTTTCAAACAGCATACTCTGTAAATTTGTGTACAAGAAGGTGCATGTATTTCTTCCTGCTCCTAATACAGGGCACATGCACATTCAATAGTACATTTGAGGGGCTCTATAACACCTATATACATAACACATGTCTGCCTGTGCAACCGAATGACAGAGCAGAACTAACAAGATTTGACCACCTATAAAAGAAGGCAAGAAAGGTGCAGAAAGAGGGAAGAGGGGTGCAGAAAGAGGCAAGAGGGCTACAGAAAGAAGCAACAGAGGTGCAGAAAGAAGCAAGAGAAGTGATGAAAGAAGCAACAAAGGTGCAGAAAGAAGCAAGAGAAGTGATAAAACAGACAAGAGCGTTGCAGAAAGAAACAAGAAAGGTGCTGAAAAAAGGTAGAGAAGTACAGAAAGAGGCAAGACAGGTGCAGAAAGAGGCAGGAGAGGTGCAGACAGAGGCAAGAGGGGTGCAGAAAGAGAGAAGAGAAGTGCAGAAGGATGGAAGAGAAGTGCAGAAATAGGGAAGAGATGTGCAGAAAGGGGGAAGGGGGTACATAAAGAGGCAAGAGGGGTACACAAAGAAGCAACAGAGGTGCAGAAATAGGCAAGAGAAGTGCAGAAAAAAACAGTGGTGCAGAAAGAGGCAAGAGGAGTGCAGAAAGAGGCAAGAGAGGTGCAGAAAGAGGGAAGAGGGGTGCAGAAAGAGGTACACGGGGTGCAGAAAGAGGCATGAGGGGTGCAGAAAGAAGCAATAGAAGTGCAGAAAGAAGCAACAGAGGTGCAGAAAGAGGGAAGGAGGGTGGAGAGAGAGGCAAGAGAAGTGCAGAAAGAAGCAACAGAGGTGCAGAAAGAGGGAACAGGGGTGGAGAAAGAGACAAGAGAAGTGCAGAAACAAGCAACAGAAATGCAGAAAGGGGTAAGAGGGTGGAGAAAGAGGCAAGAGGGATGCAAAAAGAATCAAGAGAGGTGCAGAAAGAAACAAAAGAAGTGCAGAAAGTAGGAACAGAGGTGCAGAGAGGGTCAAGAAAGGTACAGAAAGAGGGAAAGGGGTGCAGAAAGAGTCAAGAGAGGTGCAGAAAGAGGCAAGAGAAGTGATGAAAGAAGCAACAGAGGTGCAGAAATGAGCAAGAGAAGTGATAAAACAGACAAGAGAGTTGCAGAAAGAAACAAGAAAGGTGCAGAAAAAAGGAGAAGTGCAGAAAGAGGCAAGACAGGTGCAGAAAGAGGCAGGAGAGGTGCAGAAAGAGGCAAGTGAGGTGCAGAAATAAGCAAGAGAGGTGCAGAAAGAGGGAAAAGGGGTGCAGAAAGAGACAAGAGAAGTGCAAAAAGAAGCAACAGAGATGCAGAAAGTGGAAGAGGGGTGGAGAAAGAGGCAAGAGGGAAGATGAAAGAAGCAAGAGAGTTGCAGAAAGAAACAAAAGAAGTGCAGAAAGAAGGAATAGAGGTGCAGAAAGAGGCACAAGGGTTGCAGAAAGAAGGGACAGAGGCGCAGAAAGAAGCAAGAGAAGTGCAGAAAGAAGCAACAGAGGTGCAGAAAGAGGGATGAGGGGTGGAGAAAGAGGCAAGAGAAGTGCAGAAAGAAGCAACAGAGATGCAAAAAGGGGGAACAGGAGTGGAGAAAGTGGCAAGAGGGGTGCAGAAAGAATCAAGAGAGGTGCAGAATGAAGGAACAGAGGTACAGAAAGAGGCAAGAAGGGTGCAGAAAGAGGCAAAAGGGGTGCAGAAAGAAGCGAGAGGTGCAGAAAGAAACAACAGAAGTGCAGAAAGAAGGAACAGAGGTGCAGAAAGAGGCAAGAGGGGTGCAGAAAGAAACAAAGGAAGTGCAGAAAGAAGCAACAGAGGTGCAGGAACTGGCAAGAGGAGTGCAGACAGAGGGATGAGGGGGGCAGAAAGAGGCACGAGGGGTGCAGAAAGAAGCAAGAGAGATGCAGAAAGAAGCAAGAGAAATGCAGAAAGAAGCAACAGAGATGCAGAAAGGGGGAAGTGGGGTGGAGAAAGAGGCAAGATGGATACAGAAAGAAACAAGAGAGGTGCGGAAAGAAACAAAAGAAGTGCAGAAAGAAGGAACAGAATTGCAGAAAGAGGCAAGAGGGGTGCAGAAAGGGGGAAGAGGGGTGGAGAAAGAGGCAAGAGGGAAGCAGAAAGAAGCAAGAGAGTTGCAGAAAGAAACAAAAGAAGTGCATAAAGAAGGAACAGAGGTGCATAAAGAAGCAAGAGGGGTGCAGAAAGAGGGAAGAGGGGTGCAAAAAGAGGCACAAGGGTTGCAGAAAGAAGGGACAGAGGTGCAGAAAGAAGCAAGAGAAGTGCAGAAAGAAGCAACAGAGGTGCAGAAAGAAGGATGAGGGGTGGAGAAAGAGGCAAGAGGGGTGCAGAAAGAAGCAAGAGAGGTGCAGAAAGAAACAATAAGAGCAGAAAGAAGGAACAGAGGTGCAGAAAGAGGCAAGAGGGGTGCAGAAAGAAGCAACAGAGATGCAAAAAGGGGGAACAGGGGTGGAGAAAGTGGCAAGAGGGGTGGAGAAAGTGGCACGAGGGGTGTAAAAAGAAACAAAAGAATTTCAGAGAGAAGGAACAGAGGTGCAGAAAGAGGCAACAGGGGTGAAGAAAGAGGGAAGAGGGGTGGAGAAAGAGGCAAGGAGGTGCAGAAAGAAACAAAAGAAGTGCAGAATAAAGGAACAGAGGTGAAGAAAGAGGCAAGAAGGGTGCAGAAAGAGGCAAAAGGGGTGCAGAAAGAAGCGAGAGGAGCAGAAAGAAACAAAAGAAGTGCAGAAAGAAGGAACAGAGGTGCAGAAAGAAGCAAGAGAGATGCATAAAGAAGCAACAGAGATGCAGAAAGGGGGAAGTGGGGTGGAGAAAGAGGCAAGAGGGATACAGAAAGAAACAAGAGAGGTACAGAAAGAAACAAAAGAAGTGCAGAAAGAAGGAACAGAGGTGCAGAGAGAGGCAAGAGGGGTGCAGAAAGAGGGAAGAGGGGTGCAGAAAGAGGCACTAGGGTTGCAGAAAGAAGGGACAGAAGTGCAGAAAGAAGCAAGAGAAGTGCAGAAAGAAGCAACAGAGGTGCAGAAAGAGGGACGAGGGGTGCAAAAAGAGGGAAGAGGAGTGCAGAAAGAGGGACGAGGGGTGCAGAAAGAAGTAAGAGACGTGCAGAAAGAAACAAAAGAAGTGCATAAAGAAGGAACAGAGGTGCAGAAAGGGGCAACAGGGGTGCACAAAGAGGGAAGAGGGGTGGAGAAAGAGGCAAGGGGCTGCAGATAGATACATGAGAGCTGCAGAAAGAAACAGAAGAAGTGCAGAAAGAAGGCACAGAGGTGCAGAAAGAGGCAAGAGGGGTGCAGAAAGAGGCAAAAGCGGTGCAGAAAGAAGCGAGAGGTGCAGAAAGAAACAAAAGAAGTGCAGAAAGAAGGAACAGAGGTGCAGAAAGAGGCAAGAGGGTTGCACAAAGAGGGAAGAGGGGTGTGAAAGAGGCACAAGGAGTGCAGAAAGAAGCAAGAGGAGTATTGAAAGAAGCAACAAAGGTGCAGAAAGAGGCAGGAGGGGTGCAAAAAGAGGGAAGAGGGGTGAAGAAGAGGTACGTGGGGTGCAGAAAGAAGCAATAGATGTGCAGAAAGGAACAAAAGAAGTGCAGAAAGAAAGAACAGAGGTGCATAAAGAGGCAACAGGGGTGCAGAAAGAGGGTGGATGGGTGGAGAAATAGGCAAGGGGGTGCAGAAAGAAGCAAGAGAGCTGTAGAAAGAAACAGAAGAAGTGCAGAAAGAAGGAACAGATGTGCAGAAAGAGGCAAGAGGGGTGCAGAAAGAGGGAAGATGGGTGCAGAACGAGGCAAACGTGGTGCAGAAAGAAGTGAGAGGTGCAGAAAGAAAGAATAGAAGTGCAGAAAGAAGGAACAGAGGTGCAGAAATAGGCAAGAGGGGAGCGGGAAGAGGGGTGTGAATGAGGCAGGAGGGGTGCAGAAAGAAGCAACAGAGATGCAGAAAGAGGGAAGAGGGATGGAGAAAGAGACAAGAGAAGTGCAGAAAGAAGCAACAGAGATGCAGAAAGGGGGAAGAGGGGTGAAGAAAGAGGCAAGAGGGGTGCAGAAAGAAGCAAGAGAGGTGCAGAAAGAAACAAAAGAAGTGCAGAAAGAAGCAACAGAGGTGCAGAAAGAGGCAAGAGGGGTGTAGAAATAAACAAAAGAAGTGCAGAAAGAAGCAACAGAGGTGCAGAAAGAGGCAAGAGGAGTGCAGAAAGAGGGATGAGGGGTGCAGAAAGAGGCACGAGGGGTGCAGAAAGAAGCAAAAGAGATGCAGAAAGAAGCAAGAGAAATGCATAAAGAAGCAACAGAGATGCAGAAAAGAGGAAGTGGGGTGGAGAAAGAGGCAAGAGGAACACAGAAAGAAACAAGAAAGGTGCAGAAAGAAACAAAAAAGTGTAGAAAGAAGGAACAGAGGTGCAGAAAGAGGCAAGAGGGGTGCAGAAAGAGAGGAGAGGGGTGTGAAAGAGGCATGAGGGGTGCAGAAAGAAGCAAGAGGCGTGCAGAAAGAAGCAAGAGAGTTGCAGAAAGAAACGAAAGAAGTGCTGAAAGAAGGAACAGAGGTGCAGAAAGAGGCAAGAGGGGTGCAGAAAGAGAGAAGAGGGGTGCAGAAAGAGGCACTAGGGTGGCAGAAAGAAGGGACAGAGGTACAGAAAGAAGCAAGAGAAGTGCAGAAAGAAGCAACAGAGGTGCAGAAATAGGGATGAGGGATGGAGAAAGAGGCAAGAGAAGTGCAGAAAGAAGCAAGAGAGATGCAAAAAGGGGGAACAGGGGTGGAGAAAGTGGCAAGAGGGGTGAAGAAAGAAGCAAGAGAGGTGCAGAAAGAAACAAAAGAAGTGCAGAAAGAAGGAACAGAGGTGCAGAAAGAGGCAAAAGGGGTGCAGAAAGAGGGAAGAGAGGTGCAGAAGAAGCACGAGTAGTGCAGAAAGAAGCAAGAGAGGTATAGAAAGAAGCAAGAGGAGTGCAAAAGAAGCAACAGAGGTGCAGAAAGAGGCAAGAGGGGTGCAAAAAAAGGGAAGAGGGATGCAGAAAGTGGCACGAGGGGTGCAGAAAGAAGCAAGAGACGTGCAGAAAGAAACAAAAGAAGTGCAAAAAGAAGGCATAGAGGTGCAGAAAGGGGCAACAAGGGTGCACAAAGAGGGAAGAGGGGTGGAGAAAGAGGCAAGGGGTACAGAAAGAAGCATGAGAGCTGTAGAAAGAAACAGAAGAAGTGCAGAAAGAAGGAACAGAGGTGCAGAAAGAGGCAAGAGGGGTGCAGAAATAGGCAAAAGGGGTGCATAAAGAGGCAAAAGGGGTGCAGAAAGAAGCGAGAGGTGCAGGAAGAAACAAAAGAAGTGCAGAAAGAAGGGACAGAGGTGCAGAAAGAGGCAAGAGGGGTGCACAAAGAGGGAAGAGGGGTGTGAAAGAGGCACGAGGAGTGCAGAAAGAAGCAAGAGGAGTGCAGAAAGAAGCAACAAAGGTGCAGAAAGAGGCAAGAGGGGTGCAAAAAGAGAGAAGAGGGGTGCAGAAAGAGGCACGTGGGGTGCAGTAAGAAGCAAGAGATATGCAGAAAGGAACAAAAAAAGTGCAGAAAGAAAGAACAGAGGTGCAGAAAGAGGCAAGGGGTGTAGAAAGAAGCAAGAAAGCTGCAGTAAGAAACAGAAGAAGTGCAGAAAGAAGAAACAGATGTGCAGAAAGAGGCAGGAGGGGTGCAGAAAGAGGGACGAGGCAAAAGGGGTGCAGAAGCAAGTGAGAGGTGCAAAAAGAAACAAAAGTAGTGCAGAATGAAGGAACAGAGGTGCAGATAGAGGCAAGAGGGGAGCGGGAAGCGGGTTGTGAAAGAGTCACGAGGGGTGCAGAAAGAAGCAAGAGAGGTGCAGAAAGACGCAACATAGGTGCAGAAAGAGGGAAGAGGGGTGGAGAAAGAGACAAGAGAAGTGCAGAAAGAAGCAACAGAGATGCAGAAAGGGGGAAGAGGGGTGAAGAAAGACGCAAGAGAGGTGCAGAAAGAGGCAATAAGGGTGCAGAAAGAAGCAAGTGAGGTGCAGAAAGAAGCAAAAGAGGTGCAGAAAGTAGATGAGATTTGTAGAAAGAGGCAAGAGAAGTGCAAAAAAAGAAAGAAAGGTGCAGAAAGAAGCAACAGAAATGCAGAAAGAGGCAAGAAAGGCGCAGAAAGAAGCAATAGTGGCTTGCACACCATTAGTACCAATTTAACACCCACATTTAGCAATAAGTAACAGATGACCATTCTAGGTTTGCAAAGGACCTTCCACCATGCTGTAACACTTGTCGCTGCATTTTTGGTAATGTTTGAGCCGTTTTAGCTAGAAACAAGGCTTTTTTTGTTCAAATCTGCAGATTAGGCAGCAGATGATGGATTATGTGGCTAATGCGGAAAATGTATAATTGTGCGAATGTCGGTGCAGCCAAACAGTCGCATAATTCCAGTGGCCCTGCTCATACCTCTAACTAGGTCCAGAAGTGCTCCTCAGTGATTCCTTCTTTTTTTTGTCTCATTGAGTTCATAGTTTAGCTTCTATGGAAACGAGGAAGACTAAACCTGAGGTTACCACTCCACAACACAGATTACCATACCTCATAATTACTCTCCATAACACATAATCCCACTCTACATAATTCCTATACACTAAATACCACATACTTTCTATCCACATAATTTCACTGCACAACATACCACATAATTCCACTACACACAACGTACATCCACTCCACTCCAAAAAACCTCAGTAAAAAACTTTACATTTACGCCAATAGCTCCAACACTTGCAAATGCAAAACCTATTACATTACAAATGCTTCTTTAACTGGTAGTCACGTTTTCAGAGTGGTGGAGAAAGGGGGCTGGGCCTCCAAACAGCGCTCAAGAATTCCTCTGCGTAGGACTTACAGGAGGTACCAGGAGGGCTTCTTGACCCCCAAAGTCCATCCGGAGTAAAGTGGACTTCATCCCCAACCCGTAGTGTGCCAGGAGGTGCATTTACAGAGTGGTGGAGAAAGGGGAGGCGTGGCCTCTGAAGACATCTTAGCAATCCCACTGTGTGGGACTTACTGGAGGTAACAGGAGGGGTTGTTGGCCCCCAAGGACAACATTGGGGGCCAACTACCCCTCCTGTTACCTCCAGTAAGTCCCACACAGCAGCGTTGGTAAGTACTCATAGCAGGCCATGCCCCCTTTGACCACCAGTCTGCAAACGCGCTCTCTGGCGTGCTCTTCGATGGGGATTAAAGTCTCCTTCACTGCTGGGGGTCCTCAGGGGCCAACTAGCCTACCTGATACCTCCAGTAAGCCCCAGATAGTGGGATTGCTGAGAGGTGGACACAGGCCACGCCCCCTTTCTCCACCACTCTGCAAACGCGCCTTCTGGTACGCTCTTGCTTAGGGGATGAAGTCCCTTTGCCTCCTGAGGGTCCCTGGGGGCCAACTAGCCCTCCTGTTATCTCTAGTCAGCCCCACACAGCTGGATTGCTGAGAGTGGTCCAAGGCCGCACACCCTTTTTACACCACTCTGCAAATGCGCCTCCTGGTGCACTGCTGCTCAGGGGATGAAGTCCACTTTAGTCCTGAGGTCCTCAGGACACAAGAGGACCTCTTCGCCCCACCAGCAGTGCGCCAAGAGGCACGTTTGCAGAGTGGTGTAAAAAGGGTGTGCGGCCTTGGACCACTCTCAGCAATCCAGCTGTGTGGGGCTTACTGGAGGTACCTGGTGGGCTAGTTGGCCCCCAAGGACCCTCAGGATTCAAGGGGACCTAATCCCACAACTTAGAATGTGCCAGAAGGTGCGTTTCCACAGTGGTGCAGGGAGGGGGCGGGGCCTCCGGCAAGATGCCGGCTTTTTTTTGGGGGGCCCTGGGGACCCCATCCCCCAGGGCATGGCCAGCCTTTCCTTTTTTTATTTTGGAGGGGGTCCGTGCGAACCCCCTCCTGAGGCCTTTATCGGCCCGAGGACCCCATCCCCTGGGGCATTGCCTCATTTTTTTTTAAATAATTAAATATTTGGGAGGGGGGCAGCGTGGCCCCCCTTCCCTGGGCCACTTCTGGCACTGGGGACCCACTCCCCCGGGGCCTGCACAGCCTTGAATCTTTTTTTTTATTTAGGAGGGGGCCGCGTGGCCCCCCTCCAGAGGCCAATTATGGCCTCGGGGACCCCATCCCCCGGGGCCTGGCCAGCCTTGATTCTTTTTTTTTATTTTGGAGGGGAGCCACGCGGCCCTCCTCCTGAGGCCAAATATGGCCCCGGGGACCCCATCTCCCCAGGCCTGGCCTTACGTTGGGGACTGCGGGGGAAGCCCCAATGCCCCCGCAGTCCCAGCCGGCTCCCCACCTCCTGCGGGAGCCGGCATTGCTTTTGGACAAGAGAAGCTGCTAACATGCAGCTCCCCTTGTCCAAAAGCAATCTGCTTCGCTTCATGGAAGCAAGAGCAGGTTTTCTGCTCTCGCTTCCATGAAGCGAAGCATAGTTTGCAATGACAGGGCAGGAGCCGTGCTCCAGCCCTGTCATTGCAAACTGCAAAGTCCCGGAGCTGGGCAGCCCGAGATATTGCCGGAGCCGGCCCTGTGGGGTGGCGGTCCCCAGGGCCAAGGAGGGCTCCAGGAGGGGGGCCACGCTGCCCCCCCCAACATGTTTAAAGCCCCGGGGAAATGGTGGTCCCCAGGGCCGGGGGTCCGCAACAGAACCCGCATTAACATAATGCTCGAGCCCCTCCACACTTACATTTTACAATAGCCCCGGGGAGGTGGTAGTCCCTGGGGCTTGGGGGGACCGTGAGGCCCCCCACCCATAATTAAACAAAGTCCCAGAGAGGTGGCAGTCCACAGGGCTTGGGTGGGCAGGTGAGGTCCCCCGCTCATAATTAAACAAAGCCCCGGGGAGGTGTCGGTCCCCTGGGCTTGGGGGTCCCGCAAGGCCCTCCCACCCATAATTAAACAAAGTGCCGGGGAGGTGGAGGTCCCCGGAGCTGCGGGGGGTCACGTGCCCCCGCGCATAATGTACACAAGCCGCCAGGAGGTGGTGATCCCTGGGGCTGCGGGGGCCCGCGCGGCCCCTGCATATATTTGGATATATTGCCCAGGACCTGGCCCACCTGGGGGCTCATTAAAATGAAGCTCGGAAATCCGCGCATCATTTTCTTTTGAGCGGGATCCCCGAATCCCGACAATTTTTTTTTTTAATGCTTTTTGGGCCCTGGGAGTCCCTCTGGTACCCCCTGACCAGGCCTAGGGGGTCAGGGTATTTCTACTCTGCCCCCTTTTCTTTTTTTTCACCTTTTTTCTTGAGACTCGGTTTTACCGAGTCACAAGATGGCTGCCAAAACTTCCTGGTTTGGAGTGTTGGCAGTCAATCAGAATGAAGCTCGTGATCGGGAGGGTTCGCAAATCCTCCTCAGTCACCAGATATCGATATTTTTTATTTTTAAATTTCTCAGGAACTACTGAACGATTTACACCATTTAAAGCAAAGAGTGCACTCTGGACCAAGAGCTACCTCTCTGCCAAATTCGGTGTAATTCCGTTCAGCAGTTCGGACTGTAACCGTGACAAAAGTTCGTATGGAAATTAACATGGAGAAAACGTGTTTTGGGAGCCCCTTTTCTCGGCCCCCGCTAGATGAATCACCCCGAAACTTTCAAGACAGGAGCTGACCAGAGCCCTGCATTAGTTTTGAGAATTTCACTAAGATTCGTCAAAAGGCGCCAAAGATATTGGCAAATCAATAAAACGATTTTCCTTTGGGAACTAGGTCCTAACTATAACTACCTACTGGTGGTATATATTGTTATATTGCTGAAGATGTCAGCTCCTAGCATGTCCTGAATGCGGATCACGTCATCAATAGGCACAGTCCTGGCCTTCGGAGATATGCAGTCTTAACACGTACTGCCTCCTCAGAAGCACTTGACTGACTTTAAGGAATACCTCAGCATTTGTGCAATATATCTAAGGATTGTCTTGTCCCGTTCCAGTCACCCAATTTCAATGTGCCTCTAGGCCACAACTATGTTGGTGTTCTGGTTACTTCTTTTTTCGCCACATTATACCTGAATGGCATGTGCCTACTTCCAGAAGTATTGCAACTATCCTTCTTACACACCGCGCTGCCCGATCAGCCAGGGTTGAATCATATTATAACCTTAGTGTTTAGGGAAAAGTTGCCAATGAACTCTTCTAATAGTTCAAGCCCCACTATGTGGGTGAACCGGTGTCGGAATCGCTTTTGGAGATGTATTCATGCTTTGGGGTAGGACCCAGTCATGATAGATAAGTACTTCTGAGCCATACAGCGATTGCTCTTCTTACAGAGGATAGAGTGTATTCAACCTTTATATAGAGGTTTTTTTCTAAAAAGGTTTTATCTGACAAGTAGGGTGTGAGGAGGAGTCACAGTGGAAGTTTCTAAAGACTAATAATTTTGTGTAGGTAAAACAATGATAATCTGATAATTCTAAGGTATCGCATCATTTAGGCCATCTGTGTCTGCGTGCAGCCTGTAAACCTATCTTTGTTCATGTCTCAATAAGGTCCTTGTGATGTCATTTTTTGTGGGTTATAATCTCTCAAGAACATACCACTTAAAGTCACTTTCATTGTGCCCCTTCTCTACAAAGTGATGCATCATTTTCGTCGTGGTCTTCCTACGCCTGAATGTGTTGTGATGTTCATTGGTGCATATTCTGACTTTTCTTGTGGTCATACCAATGTACTTTAAAATGCATTTACAGTTTATGAGGGATATATCACATTACTGGTGTTGCAAATTGAATGTTGCCTTCTCCAGGGTGTCGTGAGTCTCAGTTTGATCATTATTTTTTTCTCTTTCAACGGGCATATATTACACTGCTCACGTGGAAAGTACCCTGTCACTGCTGGGATGTTCCATAATGTACTCTGTTGCTGCGCTTTGACCTGGTTCCTAGGTCTTGTATGAACCACTATGTCTTTTATACTTCTAGCCCTCCTGAACACGAGCATGGTTTGTTCCAAGCTCAGTGGACCCGTGCTCATGATCTGCCAATGTTTCTTTATTAACTTTTGGCTCTGGTGGACAGAGGATCATATTTGGTGACACAGATCAATATATTGCATAGTTCTCGTACTTTTTCTCGTATGTTTCTTGCAGGACTCATACCACTGATGCTGTTCTCCACTGCCACTACTTGGTCTTTGTTTATTTTGTCTAATATTTTTGTAATGCATTAACAGGTTTTACTGTCCAGATTTGTTTGAAATGTTTTGCACAGAAATTGACCAAAAACTTCATTTATTTTATTCATTATAAGAATATCTTTGAAAACGATGATATTCACAAAGAAAAGGGAAAGTTAGTTGATAAATTAAAAATTAGAAAGGTTTTTTAGGCACTGCCTTAGAATTGACCTTTTTATCTACTCTGGATTTCCTCAAATTTATTGTATTGATATATTCGGAAATAACACATTGCTTCATGAATCGGTAATTAAATCAATTTTAATGTCCACTAGTCCCAGGTTTCAGCTCTAGTTGAATTCTAATACTGTTGTATTGGATCAATATCAGATCTAGTCTCTGGAGACCTGACATTTTTTTACTGTGGTATGGACATATGCTAAAACCCATGACAATAGCCAACCAATGCTCGACGGTCATCGAGGTGTATGTCAAATTTCTGAAGTATGCTTACAGAGATGAAGATATGTTCCCATAAGCTGTATGACCCAGCTACACAAATGAAAGTTGCAATAGGAGCTAACATCCAAATACTTTACACCTGTTCTGTGTTTTATACCTCAGGACAATTTTGATGGTAGAACAAGTAGTATGGTATTCAATTAAGATTCTGTCCTGGCAGAGAAAAATCCATTTCATAATTCATGCTTCTGCACTTAGTTCGGATAATTGAATAATAATAATGGAAGAGATTTTTAAGACCAGACTTAATGAATAACATCATTACTAATACCAGAGGGGATATTTAAACCAAGATACTCCATGACTGTAGATGCCTTTCTGAGCTGCTTCCAAAAATTAAAACATGTGTCTCTATCAAAATGAATCATGCAGTAGAAGTTTCGTAACTGCAAGTAGTTCTAAAAGTATTTGGGCTATTGGAAATCACATCTTCTCTCTACCTCAGAGAATGAAAGAAATAAACAAAGTTCTGTGAGTTTAGAGAGTCCTCATTGGTTTTCTCTTTCACAAAGCATGGATTATGTTATAAACTGACTACCTTGGCTATAAGCCTCTTCATGATCCTGAGTAAGACAGACATTACCTTAAACCTCATTTTCATACAGACGTGCTTACAACAAGCACAGCTAGAGGGATGGAGCTCCTTTGCCACCTGATTTAAAAGGAAACTATTAAATATGGGGTTCACTTCATGGCTACATTCTAACTCAACAATTGACAGGTCACAGCATAAATATAATTCTTTAATGTCAATAATGCTAAATCTCCCTTTAACAGTGTGCAGGAAAGTTTCTTCCACATATCTTGATGGGCTGTGGAGGATATTGCAGCTATCCTTTAGTGTGCCAAACAACGGGGAGTGTACATTGCACACTAAGGAAGTAATATCATTAGATCAAATAAGTAAATGACTCAACTCAGTCAGTGGTACCCAAAAGTCACCCTTAGATTCTAATGCCTATCTCTTTTCTAACTGCATAGATGAATAGCACATCGACCCCTGGTGACATACGCCTTATAATATTGACATCTAAATAGCCCAAAGTCTAGCACAGGTCTGGCTGTGTATCATTGATGTGCTTTACGTCACTCTGGCTAAATGAAAATCACCAGCACTAGACCTATTATGTTGAGCTGTGACTGAGGGCCTCGTTACGATGGTGGTGGGACTGCCACAGCTAGGCCATCGGTGGGGGTCCCATCGCCATCGGACCGTGCAACACCACCCGCCGCATTAGAATAGCGGGCGGATGGTTGGCGGGCGGAGAGACCATCAAACACTAATCCGATGGGCTCAAGGAGCCCGTCGGACGGACTGTAATCCCTACAATGGTGGTGGTGCCTGCTCAGGCACCGTCATAGGTATTTCAATGTCAGTTTCCGCCAGCCGTTTCATGGCGGTTGAAAAGGCAGGTGGAAAGTGACTTGGGGCCCATAGCGGCCCCCCTTCCCCTGGACCTCTGCCATGTGCCCTGGGGGGCACCTGTGGTGCCCCCCTAAACATCCCTGCACCATGAGGCACGCACTGCATGGTGCCTGCAACATAGTGCAGGGATGTTTTAAATGTGTTTTTTTGTATTGCGCCATGTGCTGCAGCTTGCAGCACACGCTGCAATACAAAAGATATACATTGCGACCGCCTTGAAGGTGGTAGCATCCTAATACCAATGGCGGGATTGCTGACAGCTAGTCGGGCGACAGGATGGCGGTCGGACCAAAGTCCAACAGCCATCATAATGAGGCCCTATATTCTAATCAGATTTGTGTGTTGCAAAATGGTTGTAAAACAATGGTCCTGAACCTAATTTCCAAAAGATGAATCAAATCACCACCTACAATACTAATTTAACAAATTATTTACTGAGCCCAATTCCTGTTGGCTCACAGTAATTAATTACAGACAGTTTACTAATGTGCAACAACCACAGAAAACATTTTCCTTTTCAAGAGTTTTATTCCATCATATTTAATAAAACAATATGTACTTTACTGTACGTGACACTGAAAGACAAAGGAAAGGTTGCTCCAGGGGAACGATGCAAGAATAGAAAAGTGCTCTAGCTGTGCAAAGGGTGAATAGAATTCAGATATTACGGTGAGAGCATAGGTTATAAAAATTCATTCATTTGACTGATGTATAATTCTCAGTCTTGGTTTCTACCTGACCACATTTTATCATTCCAAATCAATTATCAATCGATTTTGAAATACACAATACAAATCTTGTGATGCACGTTACAGTTAGGGACTGGTGGTCCAGGTTAGATGTATATGGGCGTCGACGTTTCGACCCGTCTTGGGGCTCAAGGGAAAACTAGGGGCCTCGGCCTGCGGGTCTTCCTCAGGACGGTGGGGGCAACCTGAGTGTAGGTGTAATATCTTGGTTAGACACCTGCCGCTAAACTTCGCTGGGTTGGGGAACCTCCTATTGGATTAGGCGTAGTGTGCGTTCCCATCCATGAATGAAGGGTAAAACGGTAATGGCTATGGCTTCCAATACAGTCAAGGGGCAAAACGGTAATGGCTATGGCTTCCAATACAGTCAAGGGGCAATCAATGCAGGAGCTAGGCAGACAAGGTCCGGCGCGATCAATCCGCTCGAGTTGCTGATCGCGCCGGACCTTGTCTGCCTAGCTCCTGCATTGATTGCATTGAGGGCACAGTGAGCCCAGGACCCACGTCTGCCACTGGAATCAAGCTATCCTGGCTGAAGAGGGGTGAAACCCCGAAACCGGTCCTAGGATGCTTGTTTCCAGTCCAGGGAGGACCTGGCTTGGCAGTTCGGGCTGGACTGTTCCCATGAGGCACAGGGTCAAGACTGATTTGCATATGGCTGGGTTCAAACTGGAATGGCATGGTGAGCAAAGAAACGATGGATTTAGGCCCAGATCTCTGTACTGGGGTGAATGTATGACATTGTTCTGCATTCTGTCCATCAACTGTTGTTTTTGCATTTGTCACCCCGAGTGGGACGGGTATGCCCAGACGTGGGTCCCGTGCTCTCCATGCCACTGGAATCAAGCTATCCTGGCTGAAGAGGGGTGAAACCCCGAAACCGGTCCTAGGATGCTTGTTTCCAGTCCAGGGAGGACCTGGCTTGGCAGTTCGGGCTGGACTGTTCCCATGAGGCACAGGGTCAAGACTGATTTGCATATGGCTGGGTTCAAACTGGAATGGCATGGTGAGCAAAGAAACGATGGATTTAGGCCCAGATCTCTGTACTGGGGTGAATGTATGACATTGTTCTGCATTCTGTCCATCAACTGTTGTTTTTGCATTTGTCACCCCGAGTGGGACGGGTATGCCCAGACGTGGGTCCCGTGCTCTCCATGCCACTGGAATCAAGCTATCCTGGCTGAAGAGGGTGAAACCCCGAAACCGGTCCTAGGATGCTTGTTTCCAGTCCAGGGAGGACCTGGCTTGGCAGTTCGGGCTGGACTGTTCCCATGAGGCACAGGGTCAAGACTGATTTGCATATGGCTGGGTTCAAACTGGAATGGCATGGTGAGCAAAGAACGATGGATTTAGGCCCAGATCTCTGTACTGGGGTGAATGTATGACATTGTTCTGCATTCTGTCCATCAACTGTTGTTTTTGCATTTGTCACCCGAGTGGGACGGGTATGCCCAGACGTGGGTCCCGTGCTCTCCATGCCACTGGAATCAAGCTATCCTGGCTGAAGAGGGTGAAACCCCGAAACCGGTCCTAGGATGCTTGTTTCCAGTCCAGGGAGGACCTGGCTTGGCAGTTCGGGCTGGACTGTTCCCATGAGGCACAGGGTCAAGACTGATTTGCATATGGCTGGGTTCAAACTGGAATGGCATGGTGAGCAAAGAAACGATGGATTTAGGCCCAGATCTCTGTACTGGGGTGAATGTATGACATTGTTCTGCATTCTGTCCATCAACTGTTGTTTTTGCATGGGTACAAATGGGAGCAGGTCCGCCCTTCAGATCTCCTCACATGTCACTGACAGCAGGTCCAGTCATTTTGTGCTCTGCTACAGGTCCAGAAAGTGTTCTGAGGAACTGAAGGTGAGGTCTTCAATTCATAACCCACGGGGTGAGGACACTCCTTGACCAAAGGGCTTTAAGCCTTCAAGAGCAAACTGTTAGGCCTAGGGTAGGAAGTATGAGTGGATGTGTTCCTGTTTACAAACTAATTAGACCATGGATGAGTAATTTTCTAATTCTGATTGAGAAATAATGGATGCGTCTAGGAAGAGAGTCGGAGCCCAAGAAAAGTACACTAGTGTTAACAAGAAATTGTCCCCTGTAAAGGTGGGCAACTGGGTAAGGTTACCAGGCATTTTTTGCCCAAAGTTAGTTCACAATTTTCTGTTCCAAGAAAGGTTGCGTGTGTAAAAAGGCCAGTTGCACAAGTGGATGATGGCAGGTAGCGGAATAAGAAAAAGTTGTCACTAGTGCAGCAAGACAGTCCTCTTATTAATATGTGTGAGGGAGCAGAAAACCAGAAGATAAATATTTAACTGTATCATTTGATTATATTTAAAAAAAAAAAACAATCTAAACATATCTCTGTTTTATTAATGAGGTACGTGTTTGACATCTGGTTTAAAGCTTTATTTATTTTGGTTCCTCTTTCACCTTTTTGTTTGAAGTGTAAAGGGGGAACATGTGTAAGGTGTAGACTGGGAAGTATGGAGCTTTTAAGGTTGGGGTTCGATATTACAGAAAGAATGTTGATGTTAAATTGTGGGGGCAGTTTGCGTATGGGGGTTCCTGGAGTCTGGTCGCTCTACTTATGTACTCAGTGAAAGAAGAAAAGAAACCCTCCTTTCCTTTCCTTCATTTTTCCCAAACGTTCCCACTTTTGCAGCACATCCTGCTTAGCTCACTGCAAACAATCCCACAGTGCATAATGTTCAGTAAACTCGAACATGCAAGCTTTTTCTGCCCCTGGAGAGAGCTTGTGGCACACCTAGGGGTGTGTTGAAGGTAATTAGCAGCCACCTCCCACACAGCCACTATAAACTGCTTCTGGGGACAGACATCTCTTTTACTGAAACTAAAGCCGGGAGTCTAAAGCTCGATTTAGGGTCAAAAGATCCCTTTTCTCCAGGCTTCCCTTTTCACTATAAAAGTTTAATTCACCTGTCCCATCTCTTTAATTAAGTTGGGTGAAGCTGGGCCACATTCCTCTCTTGATCCATCCTTCAAGGCCCAAGTCATTGCCACCACTCCAGGAGCAGTATTTCACACCTCAGCAAAGAAGCATTGACAGGCCATTTGCTGGCAGGCCAATGCTACTTAGCCAGTGAGGGCTTCAGGCAGGCTAATTATATTTTTTTTAAACGTCACCACTGAATTGGATTAATAAATATTAAATAAAAACAGTGGTTAAACCCTCTCTGTAGCTTCTTCCAAATGCAATATATAAAATGAACAAAACCGTGTTTGCTTTTTCTTCATAGAACCAGCTACAGCCTTTACAGTGAAAATAGCTTCTGAGGGTTAGTCGCAGGAGAAAAATGCAAACATTAACTTCTTACATGTTCCTATTTTTAAGTGCCAGGCTCTCTGCCATGCTGGCTACAAGGCCTACTTAGGAGTGACTTATTTAATATTCAAAATTAGCGCTTCATCACTTTCAAAATATATTTATTGAAAGGTCAGCCTGCATGTTTATAAGTTGCAGGAGTCAGGCTACACATGTAGGACAGAAACCATGGCTTCCTTTTCCGTGTAGTGAATGGCACAATAGGTGCTGCAGTCCACAGATGACATTTAACTTTCTTTGCCATTGGAGTATATTCTTACACCATATGATGTGGCGTTGCTGGAAAGTTAAAAATGCAAACTGGGAGTTAGCCAATTCTAAGGGGCATATTATCAAGGATCTGCGATATTTATCGCAAAGCGCGCTTAGCGCTGTTTTTTTTATCGCCGGCTATCGCTGGATTTCCCCTCCGTGATAGCGCGGTATTATCAACACGTATCGCAAAGGCGATAGGAAATCCAGCGATAGCGTGTGCAACCAGAAATAGCGTGAGAATTCCAGCGCTAAATCAACAGCGCTAATGGAAAGCTTGCTAATAGGCAAGTGTATACTTAACCCAACAATCCACCCCCCATTGACAAGATGGTTAAGGCAAGTTTTTTTCAGGCGTTAAGTTCCAGCGATAAGCGCTTTTAGCGCGAATTTTCCTATCGCTTCGCGGGCGTTGATAATAGGGGGAAGTTGTGTTTGCGACTGTTTCAATGGAGTTTTAGTCAGGAACGCCTACTTTGCATGTCATTAGCGATATATATCGCTGACATGCTTAGAGGTAAAAAAACGGCCGCTATCGCTAATAAACTCACGTTAGCTGCAGCTTGTTAATAGTGTGATAAAAATATCGCCGCATTAGCAGCAGAAAAGTGCCGCTAACGCGGCGATAAAGGGCTTGATAATATGCCCCTAAGTTTTTAGTGGTCAGAGCACGTGCACTGCAGACGAAGACAGCAGTAACCCAGAGTTAATAAACAGCAGCATTAGTCCACTACAAATTTCGGTGACTTCACAAAAAGAGATACTTTCTCACAATAATAAATACTGTTTGATATGGACAGACTTTACACATTTGGTTATGTAACTATTAGTTCCAATTTATGACCAATTTGTCAATGTTTATGTGTAATGAAACTGCTCTAGCCCCAATAATTCTTAAAGTGTAATCTATATATTTATGTCCAAGAGAGGTGTCAAATCTTGCTGCGGTCTGCCTTTACAGAAGTG
Source organism: Calotriton arnoldi (assembly GCA_963921515.1). Lineage (NCBI taxonomy): Eukaryota > Metazoa > Chordata > Amphibia > Caudata > Salamandridae > Calotriton > Calotriton arnoldi. The sequence continues at coordinate 57,215 of CAWUFW010012160.1, read as the reverse complement.
GCAAGCTATGGTGCTGCACAGTTCCTAGGTTACTATCTGCTACTGCTTGCCACTTAAATACTGAAGACCAGACATCTAGCTGGTGAGACCCTGAAGCAAGAGTGCAGCAACTTCTAGCACTACAAACAAACAAACCCACCTCAGAGTTTCAGCAGCATAACTCCAGGTCCTTTCGCCAACTGATAGGTAGGTGGTATCTGATAGTAGGGCAACACCAAACAGTGCCAAGCTTCCACATTCTGCCTTCATGATTCTGCTAGAGTAATGGTAAAAAACAAACAATACCCCTGTACACCCCTGTATGCAGGCTCATATAACTAATAGCCCAATGAAATGCCCATGTGCAGTGAAAAAGAAAAACTCCTGACTGAGAGATATAATCCAGCATGAGCTGGCCAATATGTGAATGACACAACTGGGACTGGAAAATTTTTGTTTTCAATTTGCATAAAGACGAGTGTAAATCCAGGAGGAAATTCTAAATTTCCACTAAATGCTCATCCACCGCCCACCATTGAAGAAAGAAATGAAGAAGCAATGGAATTCTTTTGAAATTAGCATGCAGTTCTCATTCCTCAGAGGTTTGAGGTCCTCTGTCTGTGATATCAAGGTTTAACCCCTATGTAAAGGTCCAGGCAATGTTAATTGCAATCACAGTCACCTACGGTGCTTACTTAATGGCTGCTAATAGGGACAATTGCAGCCTTTTCAAATATGGACAAAGGGGAAGTCTTATATTAGTCTCCAGTTCCAGTGGCGATGTCTTCGAATTAAAATGCTGTTTGGGCAGTTTGTTGTTCACAAAACGTAAGGCCAAATCCACTGCCTCCCGATCTCACAGAGACTAAATGAACTGTTGTCTCCATGAGAGAAGAGACTGTAGTTTACCACCTCTGCCATTTCCAAAGCTTTTTTTTTTAACATATGGAAACATATAGAAGTGGAAGGCTGGAAGAGGAGGGAAGTTATTTGACAGTTTCTTGTACCACTACTCATGATCCAAGAAACTTAGGGACCGATTATGATTTTGGTGGTCTCACCGCCGTACCACCATGGTGGTGTTCCCAAGAACTATGCTGAGCCAGTCGTCTTCTGCCCGCCGTATTAAGATGCATCCAGCTTGAACTGCCGGTCGCATCAACATTGTGGTTCCTGCCAGTGGCGCGGCGGACTGCAATGTTGGTGATGCGTACTCTGTCAGGGCTGTGGCTTTCTGCCAAGCCTATTACGAAAAACACAGTTGTACTGGTGGTCCCCTGGAGACGGTTCCCACATGGAGGTAGGCCGTCACCTTACGCTCTCAGCACAGCACCAGAATAGTGGCCATTGGATGGATACAAAAACAACAAAGCTGATGGCCAAGTGGACACACCTGCAAATCACACTATAAAAAGCACCCCATTCCAGACCAACATCCTCTGCCTCTCCACTGCAGCACCGCAAGACAGAGACCAAACATTATGGGTGAGATAAGGCAGCCCTATTTTACCACCATCCCTTTTAGCACTCTCCAATCACTTTTCTTGCACATTTTTCTCAAATACCTTGGTTTTATTTTTTTTTAAATTGTCACTCATTTATAACTATGTTACGCCAACAAAATCCACATTTTTCAGAGGCTGAGCTGTCAGTTATGGTGGATGAAATCATAAGAGTACAGCCACAATTGTTTGGAGCCCAAGTGTAACATGCTCCTCTCAGTTGGAAAATGGAATTGTGGTCCAGAGTAGTCAACAGTGAATGCTATATGTACCACCCTGCACACAAAGGAGCAAATTAGAAAGAGATGGGACGACCTGAGAGGGGTGCATTCCCTGGCCTCCAAGCAACACCTGGAGACCCTGAGGATTGGCAGAGGCCCTCCCAGCACCACATTACAACTGTTTCCCTGGGAGAAGAAGGTCTTGGCGATCCTGCATTCTGAGGGCTTGACAAGAATAGCTGGTGGAGTGGAGTCTGGTAAGTTACACCTCACTAAAAGTCACAACACTTAAATGTGATGTTTGCTTTCATCTCAGCTTTTGCTATTGTGTTGTCTATCTACTGTCCTAACATGCAATACTCAAAGTATCAAATGTGTTTGATTGTCAGTGTTAATGTATATTGTTGAATATAAGATCACATGTATCAATATCCATGGTGTCTGTAAGTGAATTGCTATGAAAATAACATTCAACTATGATATGTGTGAATATGTAAATGTGTGGTGCATACCACCTGCATTTTTTAAAACAGGTATGCTTCACTAACCATTTTGTTGGCAAGGACAGATTGAAATGACTACAACTACCATGAGGCCCTGTTTCTGCAACCCTAAGCAAGATGCAATTGTGATTTTGCCCATTCACACTTGTCTGACAGATTACAACTGATGTTCATTTCCCATAGACTGGGCAATCTACATACAATGCTCTACTCAGAGACATGTATGTCTACTTAGCTTTATTTTGTCCTGGTCTCCTCAACTAAAACTATTGATGGCATGAATAGCATCATACCAAGTGTGTGGCTCAAATATTTGTAAGACATGAAGGTAACTCAGCTGAGTAGAAGTGGCAGATGACCCATTGACTCTACATTGTTCACATGTTGACTAATGTTAAATATACAACCAAGTTGCGGGAAGGCCTATATTGCACACAACTAGGCCTTGGAATGGCACAATACACATGTTACCTCTCCACACTGTTGGCTTCAATGTTTGTCAGATCTCATGTTTAAACCTTGTTCCAAAATGCAACATCTCAGGACATCTAATGACCTCCTTATTTCTACAACATGTATTTAATGTCTCCAAGTGTCGTGTTAACAAGGTCAATACCACTGAAATGTATCACAAGAGTAATATTTACCTATTTTGTTTTTCCTAGGTTTCTACACACCTTGTCACCAAACATTTGGATGTAGATACCACACTTCCACCAATAACAATGTTCTCTATTTCACAACAGGTCTATCTGGCAGAGAGCCTGGGCAGAGTTTGGCCAGTGAAGAGACACCCACTCCACTCCCTGATGAAGCCCTCAGTGCTGACAACAATTCTGGAGATGTGGAAGTGGATGACGGTCCTGGTCTATCTGATCAGCCTGGGCATATGGTAGCAGTGAGTCTCACTATGTCCTCACCAACACCTCCCACCCCAGCTGCAATACCTCAGCCAAACCCTGTCCCCCAACCTCTGTGCCTGGCACAGTTCCTACAATTTTGTGCCCCACCACCTCCGCTAGAGAGGATCCAGGACCCAGTGGGAGAGGGCCCCCTGGGTCAAGGGCAAAGGCTTGTGGCGGTTGGGGTCATGGGTGGGGTACTGTGGCCACTCACACCCACACCACCATTGACCAGGTCTTGGGAGTCTATCATGAGTCCCAAGACGTAATGTCCCAGGTATTGAAAGATATCCAGTAGATGAAGCAGCTGCAGAGGGACATACACCAGGAGCTGGCCACCCACAACTCCAACATAGGTTCCATAATAGCGGTGCTGTTGGACATCAATACAACCCTTTGTAGGGCTTTTCTACCACATCTACCTCTTCCTATGGTCCAGCTACATCCGGGTCATCTACATCTGCAGCAGCCACAGGAAGGAAGTCTGTCAGAGGAAGAAATGCCTGCAGACAATCCTGTCTTTGCAGCAGTGGATCCCCCGCGTTCGCAAGCGGGGATGTCCATGCAAAAATCCAGGCGGTGCGGATGGAAAGACACCCACCACTGCCAGGAAAGACCTCAACCTTTAATTTCCTCCAGAGCGTGGAATACATTCACTCTGTGGACTATTTCTGGACACTTACTTTTCTGATGGGAGTAGCATTTTGGACTTTGGACTTCAGACAATTTGGCATCTACAGAAATGGTTTCATTCACCATGACTGACTACTTCATTTTTTAATGTTTCTTTTTGCACAATGTATCTCTTCCCTCTTAGCACTTATATAAATACACAAGCCACAAACTCATTGTCTGCTGTAGTAAATCTCACATCTAGCAATGTATATATGTACTCCCATGTGAACTTTACATTGCCAAAACAAGCTCATTGTGTAAGCACGGATATGCTGCATGTACACAAGGTGTAGCTCAGGATCATAACCATGTCACACCAACACATATATACAAGTATCTTGTCTTATAACATCTTTATTCCATTGCTCCAATCACAATCTGGCATGATGTCAGAAACAGCAAATCAAACATGACTCAAATTTTCTGTGTCAGTGATTTCCTTTAGAATAGGCAAAATAAAATTGGTCTATTTCATCAGCTGGAGCCATATCACCTACCTCACAAAAGGAATCCCACATCATTTTAACCAATAAAACAGACACACAGAAGTACCACAGCTTCTGATCACAATGTCATTCCAATCCAGTGTTGCTTCATTTGGTGGAATGTCACAAACAAATGTCAGTGATATGCCACACGCACTTTGGCCTGCAATGAAGAGACACATCAACAGCTACATACAGTTTATACACAATGATGATTTACCATATGTGAAGAGAGACTAGCATGATTTGGTCCCACAACAACATGTTGTTGGAGCACAGGATGACACATATATTGCATTTGGACCACCACATGACAAAGAACAAGTCCTTTTTACTTTCATCCTGTGTCTGTGTAAGCTGTCTTGGTACAGGTTTTCTACACCCAAAGTCTGTGACAGACATTCCCAGGAACAATCCATGTCCACTTCGTATGTCCAAACAGCATCATATACTTGCTAAGGTCACATCTCTGAAATGTCCAAATGAAGATGCCATGGTGAAGGTACCTAAAACAGACCAAAACAAAGAGATTAGCTCTGAAACCATACATATGACATAATTCACATAGTCAACTTCTGGAGAACACAGTCCATGATAAAAATCTAAGCAAAACAAAGCAAGACTAACAAAATGAGCATGTGTCAAAACCTTCCTCCACAAACACCTTTCACCATAATTCGGCAGAGCTTCAGCTTCCTAATATTTTCCCTAAACATACTCCTCACATCATCACAACAAGAGTTTCGTACACTCATGAGAAGAAGTTGGAGATGAGATCTTGACGCAAGTCAGCTCCTTCCTCTTCACCACTATCATCAACATTTGACATTTTAAGATTCTCACCCAATAGCACTTCCTGGTCTCAATCATCTGTGATATAAGGGCTGTTTCATCATAGGGCAATATTGTGGAGCATGCAATAGGCCACAGTCATTTGACACACCTTCCCAGGTGAGTAGAGGAGGGCTCCCCCAGTCTTGTCCAAACATCTGTATCTGCCAGTCAGGAGCCCAAAGGTCCGCTCCACTGTCTGCCGATTTCTTTCATGGGCCTCACTGAAGCGGAGTTACCCTGGTGTAGTTGGATTCCTCAGTGGTGCCAACAACCATGGAAGGTTGAGATATGCCGAGTCTCCTAATTGGAAGACAGACATAAGTGCTACAATCAGTCACACACTTTTGGATTATAGTACCTGACATTACCCACACAAAGTTAGGACAGATCATACTTACCAACAAGCCAGGTCCTCTCCGGTAGTAGTTGTGACATCAGCTGGGTTATGGTACTGTTCTGCAGTATGAAAGAATCATGGGCTGATCCTGGGAACCGGGCACATACATTCGAGATGTACAAATCCAGTCAGCAGACAACTTGCATGTTGATAGAATGGAAGTGCTTTCTGTTCCGATAAACTTTTTCTCTAGCTTGCTGTGGTACAAAGGCAAAATGGATGCCATCAATTGCTCCAATGACATGTGGGAGCAAGCAAATCCATTGAAGTCAACCTTAACGTTGGCTAAAACCTCATGTCAGGAGAACTGGATGTAGCTGTCAATGTGTCTCATCATTGCTGAAACAACGCCTTGTAATACACCACTTAACATTGGTTATGACATACCACCAGATATAGCCACAGTGTATTGAAAGGAACCTCTGGCCAGAAAATGCAATACTACCATACGTTTCACAATTGGTGGGATACATGTGAGATTAGTGTTTTAAGGAAGGAGATCAGGCTTCAACTGATGACATAAATTCTGCATTGTTTGCTTATTCAAACAAAACTTCTTGATGACATCCCTTTCTTCCATGGTCTGAAGCTCTGGAAATGGGTGGTACACTGTAGGGTGTTGTCCCCTCCTTCTCCCTGAGTACCTATGTATGATTTGAAAACAGTTTTTAAAAATTAGCCCCAATGTCCACAGTAACATATGTGAAGAATCACCCAAAATTAATGTGACAACACATAACTGGTTCAGAAAGCATCCCACATTATCCACATGATAATTGTCTACTGACCAACATCCACCAATAATCTCCATTGTGGCCTTCATGTGAGTCTGTAACATAAATGTGCAAATTACACATTCATGAATGTATTCTTAGCACAATATTGTTAAATTTAGGCTATTTTAGGTCAAAAGCCGTCAACCATGGTGTACAGTGCACCATGCACACTTTGCTTTTATGCACAGCAATGCACTACACTGATGATTTGTGTCATGGAAATCAAAAGGCAATGAAGTAGTCCATATGTAAACATGTTAGCCCTCATTTGAAGTGGTGGTGATGCACTTAACATTCACCAATATTGTACTTACAACTGCTAAAATGGCGGATGCCTGACCTGGCATATTGAACATTCAGAACCTGCTGCCGCCGGCGGAAGTCGACCACGTGGTGGGTAGTTTCATCCACGACAGACACAGCCACAGGCTAACGTTGGTGATTGTGACTGTAGAGGGCTGATTGGTGTGTCCGTCTATGCTGAGAACCACGTATGTGGCGTACATGTACGCCGTGGTGTGAAAAAAATCTCACCTGCCTCCTAAAACTGCTGCTGTCTACACATCCTCCACTTTAGCTGCTGTTTGCCACCTCTGGGAGTAATCATGCTAGGCCAAGCAGATGAGATGGCCCATGCCTTCTCTTCAGAAGAGCTGGAGCTACTGGTAGAAGAAGTGCTTCCCCTGTATGCCCAGATCTATGGCTCACCTGAGGAACAGGTGCCTATCTTACATGGATTGTTTGCTCTGTTTAATTCCATCCTTTCCATTCCCACAGGCTACAAAATGCCTTAAAGTCCCAGAGTGAATCCCAATTGCTCTTGTAACATTTTGTGGTCCCTACTAGGTGTGGGCATGAAATTCCTCTCCTGTCGCCGAGTTTGCAGAGTTGTTCCCACTCCGCATTCGTGTAGTGCATGGACTTCTGAAAAACTCTGCTCTGCATAGCAGAGCAGAGTTTTTTCCTCACTTGCGCTCACCAATGGGCTTCATTAATACCTCAACCAAATGTGGAGCTAGGCTGACCAAGAACCGATCATAGTATTCAGTTGGAAACCCATCTAATCCTGGGGTCCTATTGCGGGCTAGGTCATGTATTGCTTTCTTATCTAAGTATACATTTAATAATTCTGATACTAATAATTCTTTCCATTGACCCACATTGCAAATGTGTGTCATTTACTTATGAAAGGCCCCTTACCCCTCGGTTGTCACTTTTCCATAAGTCATGTTTGCCCTGTACAAGCCTATTGCAGATGTGATACAATAATAGTGCAGATAGTTGGTTACTTATGAAGAGAATTTTATATGTGAATCACCAGCTTTGTTAGATTAAACCAAGCAAACAATAAATACAACAGTATGTTGATGTCATCCCTATAACAGTGCCACATATGGCAAAAGGTGTGTCCTGTGATGGCAATGCATACCACACAAACTCAATCAGCTGTATTATGATATCTTATTAAGTAGTCCACATATCCACACATCCCCAGAGAGGAAGCTCTCAGTGACCCACATGCCAGCCCTTTCTTTGTGATCTAAGGGTTAGGATATAGTCTATACTATGGTACCAGGCTGTATGGACCATATGCATCAGGTCAATGGGCCTGGCTGTAAAGGTGTCTGCACAAGCATGCAAAAGTAGTTTACTCTTCAGAAGGTCACAATAGTGTGTTGTGTTTCATAGTAGCTCACATTACAGTACATGCAGAATTCCCCTGGCTACATGATGTTAGTTGGCTTTCTTGGTCAGTGTACAACATGACCAGGGTTAAGGGCAGTCTGCAAATGACTCCAAAAGTGTGCATTCATATGTGTTGTCTATTGATTTAGGATTGTTCTAGATGTAAATAAAATGTGTGCCAACTAAATAGATATCCAAAAACCTGCAGCTATGATCTGTGTATTCATCTATTCTATCCATGCAGGTCAATGCCCACCAAAAGCAATCCATTTGGAAAGCCATCGCCTGGAAGGTGCAGACCCTGGGGGTCTATTGCTGGTGCAGTGTCCATTGCAGGAAGAGGTGGGAGGACCTGAGGTGCTGGACCTGGAAGTTCACAGAGGTCCAGCTGGGGATGTCCTGCCAATGTAGATGCGACGCCTGATAGACCCTGACCCCCAATGGCCTGCATACTGGCGGTGGTCTACCCGGAGCTTGATGGGCAGTTGAGAGCCCGACAGCAGCTACAAGGGGGTGAGTCCTGCCCAGAGTCATACATGTTACATTGCCAACTTTGTATGTTACAGGCAGGCATTTTCCCATCAATATTGGGGGTGGCCCATGTACGACACATAAGAAGAGTTACTGTTTGTGTAGGTCTGGTAGTAGGTGCATGCTGATGTGCTGTGCCTATTGTCTTTATGACCAGGAACACAGCAGAGTCCAGTCCAGATACATGGCTGAGTGAATTGATAAATCATCTCATGTTCTTTGATGTTCAGGGTGACAATTGTACAAAACAGGCCACTTGTCTTTCTTGTGTAAGGAGTGATGTTCCCTCACTACTGACTCTCATCTGATGGTGGCCCTATTACATGTGACATGGCACACAGTGCACTCTTTATGCAGTGACTAGACAACACTTCCCATTGGTAAGTTGGGATTCAACAGTGACATGAGTGTGCAAACATCACTGGTGCCATCAGCATTAGTGCCTACATGTTGCCCGGTGGATATTTCCCTGTTGATAGTTCATCTGTAAAAGGGTTTCAAAATTAATTCACTGACTGGTGATGATCCAGCGGTGTACTAACAACAGATACTCCACTACCATATACACACCTGGGCCCATATAACTACTTCCACAAAAACAGCAAGTAGACCGCTGGAACTTAGTTTATGATTTTCATACTTCAAGATCTAGTTATTTCTTTTCCCTAACTAAACCTTTCACTCATCAATTAGTTCTTTCCTCTGGTCAATGGACCATTAGTTGGAACTAGTTGATGGTGATAATTAACATAACTTATTCAACATTTCTTCATTAAATGAAATAATCACAGACTCGGGAAGTTTTAAAATCTTTATCTAAATTAGTTGCTTGTGAACCATCTCAAACGTTTCAGTACAAACACCCTCATTCGCAAGAGTGTCAATTCAATCAAGTTTCAAATAGGCATTTAGCAATTCAGATCCACACAATAACTATGCTCAGAAACAAGAGGACAGAGAGAGAAGAGCATCTATCAATATGATGAATTTTATATTTACCAAGTATGGTGTGAAGAACAAACCCTCTGGCCAAAGGGCTGGTAAGGTCCCCCGGGATAGATCAGGAGACAAAGACTTCAGGACAGGAATCAGGACAGGATATTTCACCTCTCTATATACCGACGACTGTGTCGCACCCCTCTCTGACACTCTCTTCCTCCTCGTGGTTCTTCCGCGATCTTCTTTCTAACCCAAATAAATTAAGTAGATGGTTCTGCATTCGATTTTCTTCATCAGCGTCTCACTGCATCAGCACCACCCCAGCACCGACAGCATCCCGAGCTCTGCAATGCTTCCGCCAAAAGTCACTCCCAGCATCGCGCTTCTTCTCCTGTGTCAATGCTAAACTAACTAACTAAAACTACCTCAATTATACCTTTCTATAGCCATGTACCACCCATTAATGTTTCAATTTTACAAAATACTAACTTCTGATTGGACAGGCGAGGGGGATGATCGTCACACCATGCTTACATTTCACTTATTTCTTTAAACCATTGTTTCAAAACTCCTCCCCTCAAACTTTATTAAATAATTTCCTTTCCCATACATCTCCAAACTTTATTAATACAAATGTTACGATTTTATGAATAAAGCTCCTTCATATGAACTCTTCACCCTCATGTTCCCAGGGCACATCTTCGCTGGCCTTGGATGCGTGACAAGTCCTTAGTCATCTTTTTGTATTTTCTCGCCAGTACGCATGCGTAGGGTCAAGACAGTCAGCTTGATTCAGACAAGTATAGTGGGCCCAAATGCGCACTAATAATAAAGTCAAAAGAAGAAATGTTATTTTCAAAAATAAATGGTTTCACTGTACACCACCAACCTCTACTCTAACCCACTTCATTTATTATTATTCTTTCTGCATTTGCGTTAATATGAAACTTATATTCTATTTCAGCTAAGCAGGTACCATGCATGTGAGCTTTCAAGCGGCCATTTTATCGTTTATTGCGCAGGCGCAAGATTTTCCCTCCAAGCATTAGTACATCATACTACGTAGATGTAGTAGACGCATGCGCAGTAAAGATCCCTTGTTAAAGTGCGTTCTTAGTCCCTCGTTCATGTTATTGCCGTTAGTCAACACATAGGCAAGCTTCCTTATCCCGCGTGTCTGGTTCTAAATGCAATTATTAATTACAAACACGTCGTTAGTAATTAGTTAGTGAGTTAGACTAAAGGATTGCTTTCGAGCAAGTCTCATTTACAAGTCCTTGCTCCATCAATCCCCTCTCTGATGGCATCTTAAGCCATCACAAAATTACCCATCCCATCCCAGATACCAACTTTAACACTTCTCAGTTTTCTCTATTTCTCCTCTCAATTTTTCATCAATCAACTCGTTTCCTTCTAAATCTCTCATCTTCTTATATAATCTGCCTTTCATTTCTTCCAGCTGTATTTCATCATATTTTCTCTTTCGTTTCTGTCCCTTTCCTTTTCTTTCAAAATGTACTTTCTCTTTCGTACCTCTTCTACAACACTTATATGTAATCATTATTATCATCACTACTGTTATTATCATAACTAATGGTATTATTATTTGACCTAGAAAACCCTTCCCAAAACCAATAAACCATTTCCCTATTGATGTTATACTTTTTGTTAGTCTTCCCCACACACTGTCAACCTCCAGTTGGTTCAAGTCTTTATGCATTCTTGTAATGTTTTCAATATATCCTTTAATTTCTCTGCTCTTGTCCGGAATATAAGTGCAGCAGTGTTGAATTTTCAACATGCCACAGACTCCACCTTCTTTTGCTAACAATATATCAAGAGCAAGACGGTTCTGTAAAACCATAGACCTGATTGCAACCATTTCTGTGTTAATCATTAAGAATCCTCCTGCAGTGTCTGTAGAAAGACGATCAACTATGGTTGATAACTTACACATTTTCTGTGAATTCAGAATGACTCCAACTGAGGGTATCAATGCACTAAAAATATCTCCTACAAATTCAGAAAAACTAGCTCTTCTTCTACGTGTTAGTCCATTAGAATTTCCATTGGTTCCACTGATTTTATCTACATGATAGATCTTTGGAAAAACTATTCCAAAATAACAGCTCCCGTACCATCTTGCAGGTAACCTATAATAGGCATTGCTCCCACAAACATAATACACTCCTGGAAACACAGGATCAGTTCCCCCTTTTAGTCCCCACCCTCCTAAAATTAGGAAGTTGTGTTCGCATTCACTGGAACCAATGTAATTATTGTTATAATCTGTCTTTAATCTATGGAGGCAGAATTTTCCCTTCTTCACAAAATCCAGGGACATCGCAGCATGAGCCTTGCCACTTGCATAGATTCCCTCCATCCCAACCCATGGAGGTACATGGGTTTTCTGTTCAGTTGCCTTCCTCATTAAATCCTGTCTCCTTTCTTCTACTAAATCCCAAAAATCTTTTTCTTCTTTTCTTAATGTACATTTTAGATTATCTCTACGTGCCTGAACTAAATCTATTGAACTCATTGTTATGAAAAATTCACCCATAAACTGTGCGTTTTTACTACTAGCTACTGGATTCATATTCTTTCTAATAGGTAATTCAGAAAATACTACATCTATATCTGAATAAAAATATTGAAGTTTCCCTGTAGCATAAAATAAACTTGACAAAATACTACATGACACACCATAAGTTAAAGGTATATGGTGATACGTCATTCCTTCTGATACTGATGAGGGTAACTTCATACACACGTAACAGTTATTAATCTCCATAGTACTAACATATTGAAATAACAGTTTAATAAACACATTAGAAGACGTATTATAGTCTGATTCATTATGATAGTTTGCTTCATCTTCTACCCCTATTTCTATTTCAGTTTCTCTTATTCTATCTACCTTAACATTAGTATCTGTACTATTCTTGTCACTCGTTTTCATTAACAAAGGTACTCCTACTGTTAGGAATAGCCATCCTAATACTGCTAATAAAATACTACAAAAACAAAATCTAAAACACTTTCCTTTTAATCCACACTTTGGTTTTCCGGTCACTTCAATTTCTGCCATTTTTGCTCCTGAGAAAATTTCTTTTCTCTTATCTTTTCTTTGTCAGTTTTTCTTTTTCTTTTCGTTTTTAAGGAGGCCTCAATTTGCTTTCATGAATGTGGACAATATGAATTTCTTCTGTATCATCAGTCAGATCTAGGGATTCAAATTCCTCGAGTATAACTTACGTCCATTCAGGAGCCTTGTATCTCCTGTTTATATTTCTCAATCTTGGACTTCTTCGAGTTATTTTTGCCAAAGTTTGTTTAGATTGCGTTTGACTTGTGACTTCGTTTACTTGTTCTGGTCTCTTTTCAGATTTTCTCAAGTGATATTTTAGTTTCTTTACTCCAGTTGGCCAATTGTCTCCCTTTCTGACTCTTTTGATTTGTACTGCGTTTTCACCTTCTTTATCTCCTTGTAAAGTTCTTTTTATTTCATTTATTTTAGGCACAATCTGTTCTGTTTCTCTGTTTTCTGTGCTTGTACCTTCTTTTACTTCCACCTGCTCAGGTTCTACCGTATTTTGTTCTTCTTCTTCCTGAGCTTGTTCTTCTAATTCTATCTGACCCTGTTCAGGTCTTACTTCAAATCTTTCTTCTTCTGCCTGAACCTGTTCTTCTAACTCTACCTGGTCCTGTTCAGGTATTAATTCAAATTTTTCTTCTTCCGCCTGAACGTGTTCTTCTATTTTTCCCTCCTCAGGTTCGTATGTGTCTTTTTCAATTTCCACCTGAGTGTGTTCTTCTTCCCCTGTCTCTTCCTGACTACTTTCCTGTCTTTTCAGTTCTGTTCTACTTCTGGTTTCAATGACATCATCAATTATTTCAATCACTGGTATCCAGTCTTCCTGACTTGCACTTAGCTGTTCGTCATATGGTTGTCTTTCAGAATCTATTACTCTAGATTCTTCAATTTCACAGTTTACAACTCCTGACGCTTCAGCCTGTTCAGTCAGTGGTGGCTCTTGTTGTTCTGATGGGCTCGGAACTCTTCTGGTATGGCTGGCATGAATCCAATCGGGCAGACCTGCACACTTCACTGCTGTGGTAGTGACTAGTATGACTTGCCTCGGTCCGTCCCACCTTGGTGCTAGGCACGACTTTCTTGCGTGTTTCTTCACTAGCACCCAATCTCCAGGATTCAAATCATGTGCTTGGTCTGGCTGTCTTTCAACTGCGTCTTCTCCAACCTGGTGAGAGATAGAACGCATCATTTCAGCCAATCCTTTGCAATAGTCCAATACCAGATCATCAGTTATACTCATTAGTTTATTTCCAGGAATAAATGCCTGTCTCATGGCTCTTCCCATGAGAATCTCATGCGGGCTCATTCCTGTTTTTCTGTCTGGAATACTTCTGAGACCCATCAATACAAGAGGTAGTGCATCTGGCCATTTCAGCTTTGTGGATGCACACACCTTTCCCAATCTTGACTTGATTGTGCCATTCATTGCTCAACAATTCCAGAAGCCTCTGGACGATAAGCACAGTGCAGTTTTTGTTCAATGTTAAATGCAGCATAGATTAATCGAATTATTTCATTATTAAAACGAGGGCCTCTATCTGATTCCAAAGTGACTGGAAAACCAAATTGCAGAACTAACTCCCTCAACAACAATTTTGCAACTGTAAGACTGTCATTTCTTCGAGTGGGATAGGCTTCCACCCATCTTGAGAAAAGGCATACTATGACAAGTATGTATTTCAGTCCATTGCATGGGGGCAATTCAATAAAATCTAACTGTAATCTACTGAAGGGTCCTTCTGCCTTTCCAATCTTTCCCCAGCTTACCACTGTCTTCCTACCTGGATGTTGCTGCTGACAGGTTAAGCATCTTTGGCAGAGGCTCTCTGCGACTACCCTGAACTTCGGATTGTACCAACTCTGTCTGAATAGTCTGATCATTGAATCTCTCCCTATGTGTGTTGCTCCATGATACACTCTTGCCATTTTTGAAAGTAAACAATCTGGCATGACTGGTCTTCCATCTAAATACACCCATACCTCATCATGTGGTCTTTTTGTACAAGCTTCCTTTATCCAAATTTCTTTTTCCTTTTCCTCAACTTCTTCCTGCAATTGTCTAATCTCATCCCATGTTTCTGGTACTGAGAAATACATAAGTTGGCATCTGGTTTCACCTGTTTCAATTTTTCGGTTTATGGCCACTGTATTTTTGGCACAGTATTTGGCCACTTGGTCAGCATAATTATTGCCAGCAGTCACATAGTCATTTCCTGACCAATGTGCAGCACATTGTACAACTGCTATCTCTTTTGGCAATTGTAATGCTTCCAACAAATCCTTCACATTTTTGCTGTTTCTGATAGGAGATCCTGAAGAAGTCAGAAATCCCCTCTGCATCCAGAGCTGGCCGAAGTCATGCACAACCCCGAACCCATATTGACTGTCCGTGAATATGGTTACTCTCCAATTTTTCCCCTTTTTACATGCCATGGTTAAGGCAATCAATTCAGCTACTTGGGCAGACTTGACCCCAGGTAAACAGGATGCTTCAATTACCCCAGATATTTTACAAACAGCATATGCAGCACTTAGTCCTCCTTCTTGTGTCCTAAGGCAGGAACCATCTACAAATAACTCATGGTCGGCCTCTTTCAAAGGTGACTCTTTTATGTCCGGGCGGGGCTTCGTGCATAACTCAGTCACATCCAAACAATCATGATCACTCTCATCTCTCACGCCTTCATCGCAGGGGTCTGGTAATAGGGTAGCTGGGTTCATGATCGTACACCTTATCACAGTCACGTTCTCAGCTCCAAGAATCACTCTTTCATACTTTGTCAAACAACTAGGGGTGAGATGCTGTGTTCTTGTCAAAAGAATCTCAACCGAGTGTGGAACAAAAACCTTTACCGGATGTCCCATCACTATCGACTCACTTTGCTCCAGACTCATACAACTAGCAGCTACTGCCTTTAAGCAGCCAGGTAATGCTGAAGCCACTGGGTCCAATGTGGCTGAAAAATATGCCACTGGACGTCGACTCAATGCATGTCTCTGTGTTAAGACTGAAAGTGCACAATTTTCTCTCTCACAGCAAAACAAAGCAAAGTATTTCGAATAATCAGGCATGCCCAAAGCATGAGCCTCACACAAACAGTTTCTTAGTTTAACAAATGCCTCTATGCAGTCATCATTCCAATCAATCGGATCTTTTGCTCTTTTCCGGATCATCTGTATTAATTGTTTCGCTAACATCGAAAAACCATTAATCCATTGCCTACAGTATCCAATCACTCCTAGAAACATTCTCATTTCTCTTTGAGTCTGTGGCAATTGCATTTCTTAGATTTTTTTTATTCTTTCTGGTGTCACTTTTCTAACTCCTCTTTCTATTTTATGCCCTAAATATCTAACTTCTCGTTCACAAAATTGTAATTTTTCTGGAGACACCTTGTGTCCACCTTCAGCCAAATGATTCAGCAATGCAATTGTGTCTGTGACACAATCTTCTCGTGCTTTTGATGCCACCAGTAGGTCATCAATGTACTGGACCAAAACAGATTTTCCAGGCATAACCAATGATTCCAACCACTTTTTCAAAATCTGATTAAAGATTGAAGGACTCTCTGTGTACCCTTGAGGAACTCAACACCATACGTAAATATGATCCTCAAACTTAAACGTAAAAAGATACTGGCTGTCTGGGTGCAAAGGAATAGAAAAGAACGCTTGGCACAAATCAATTACTGTAAACCAACCTGCATTCCAGGGTATCTGATAAAGGATCACTGCTGGATTTGGCACTATTGGGCAACATGGCACCACAATTTTATTTGTTTTCCGTAAATCCTGCACTATTCTGTATTTTACGCTAGGCTTTTTCAGTCCCATTATCGGCGAATTGCAGGGACTACCCATCACTTCTTTTAAAATACCTTGTTTAACCATTCGTTCAATTTCTGGAATAATTCCTTCTTTTACTTCTGGACTCATTTTGTACTGTCGGGTGTTTGGATACACTGCACCTTCTTTCACTGTCACTTTAACTGGGTCTATATTTGCCATCAGCCCAATGTCTTTTCCTGTAAAATCCCACACTTCTGGATTAACTGTGGTTCTCAACTCTTCTGGTAATTCATTCTCAGTTATTAGTGAAAACATTTCATCTACTTCTGTTCCCTGTTTGGCCAACATCATCTTGTATACCACGTCTTCATCAGGGGTTTGGAAAGCGACACCATCCGGTGTACAATAGATCGTGCAATTCATCTTGCACAAAAGATCTCTTCCCAACAGATTTACTGGACTGGAATCGCATACTACAAACCGATGCATTTCTTTGAAGTTTCCAATGTGCACCTCCATTGGTTTTGTGATTGGGGTTCTAATCTGTTGGTTAGACATGCCTACAACTTGGATTGATTCTTCCGAGAGGGGTAGGTTTGGGATGTCTGCTGTTCTCACAGTAGACCTGGTAGCACCAGTATCCAATAGGAAAGTAATGTCTTTACCTTCTACTCTCCCATCAACAAATGGACCTGACTGATCTACAGGCAAGGATGCGCCAAGCACGCACTCCTCTTCCTCCCCCCTCAGGCACCGTCATTGTGCAGCATCTGAATGTTCTTCATCATTCTGTAAAAAATATTGTGCAATTGTTCTATTATTCTTACCACTTTCTCCTTGAAATCCGGTGTTCGCACTGAAACTTTGATGGTTCACAAAATTTGGCTTAGGAGCTGGTGGCACCTGATATTGTGGAGTAACTACCTGCTGCTGCTGATTCCTAAGTACTTCATTCTGCATCTGTGGGATAAAATTTTGATTTGGCCCATTATTACTCTTATTATTCTGAATACTCTTACACTCGTTCTTCCAATGTCCAAGCTTTCTGCACGCATGACAAGGAAACTTCTTTTTCGCTTCTTCTCTGTCCATTCGTCCCTTATATTTATTACCATTCGCTCCTTGATTATTCTGACTCTGTTCTTTCACTTGATTATTATTTTGGTCACTTGTTTTCTCTTCTTGCTGTTCTGCCAATTTAACTTGTGCCCACATCATTTTCTCCTTTAGCTTCCTACGCCTGGCCTCAATGTCATCTCCGCAATATTTCGCATACTTTAAAATCTCATCCACTGTCTTGCTTTGCCAACACAACATGTGCTGCTGTATCATCTGACTGATTTCTGGTTTCAAACCATATACAAATTGATACACAAAATGTCCCATATCCTTGTCACCAATATTCTCAAAATCACTATACTGTTTAAACACCTACAATAACCTCTCATAGTATGCATGTACAGATTAATTTGGTTCTTGTGTTGTTCTATCTATTTTTACCCAATCCGTTTCTTTAGGAGGAATTTTCCCTTTCAAATACGTAATCACTTGGTGATACTTTTTCATCACCTCCTCCGAGGGTGCTCCTGTCTTTGCATCCCTAGCATTCTCCTCATTAGGCCAATAAATTGTGATCTTACATTCTGTCCATAAATCAGCAGGTACCACTATATCAAATAGACCATCCAAGTCTTTCAATAAAACCTTTGAAACCTTCACAAATCTCTCTACCTGCTTGTACCACTCAACTGGTTTTTCTCTCAGTTTTGGAAAATCATTTGTGAATGACAAAATATCTTGTCTACTCCAAGGAACATGAACATATCCACCCCCAGGAACCTCTCTCATTGGACACAATTTTTCCACTTTGCCTGATTCTCTTACTGGAAATGCAGCTGCTGCTTCTCTCGCTTGTACTTCCTCTTTCTTTCTTATCCATCTAATTCTCCATTTATCAATGTCTCCCCATTTTCGCAAAATGTTCAGTAATTCCTTTATCTGTAGTCTCTTTCCAGAAGCATTTACACTTTCTAAATCTTTATCAGTAAAGTCCACTCAATAGGGTTTCTGTAACAACTTTGATTTCCCTATGTCTATTCCAATCTCTGAAGCAACTTCAGTCAATCTCTCATGAAATACTCTTGCTCTCCTGGTTATACTCTTACACAGAAATAATAACTCCTCATCATTGTAAGCGTTCAATCTTTCTGTACCCATGCATCCTGTCATCATCTCTTCCAATTCCACTTTCAATCTGCTGATATCTAGAATCTTTGGTGTTGGGTTCTGATTATCTCTTTACTGAGCCCACCTTTCTATTTCTTCAGAGGTGACTACTGTTGCGCCTCCAGTTCCAGCAGGAACCAAAGGTCTGCTTTCTCTCAAATTTATTGGCGTAACTCTCTTTGGAGTTTCTGTCAGAGGTTCCACATTAGGGAGATCCATTAATGAAATAATTGACTCACTTTCGCTAACCTGATCATCTGTAATTATTTTTTCTTTTCTATGACCATTTAATGGAACTGTCACAAGTTGTGGTTTCTGGCAAATCTTATTATCTCCATACAATGGGATTACCGGACCAATGGTCACTGGTACTGTCAAGGCTTCAGTATTCAAATGTAATTGACTTATCTTTTGAACTAGTTCTTCTCTAGTTTTATTCAAAGCTTCTCTTTCATTATACTGCAATACTCTGTTATATGACGTTACATGTAAAATCTGTGAGGTTAATGGCATTCCCATTACTGGTGCACTTGGGGTAACCTTACTAGCTGCTTCTTGATACTGTGGTGGATTTTTAATTAAAATATCCTCTAACAACTCGTCATCAGATTCACCATATCCTGCCGAATTCATATGTTTCGTTTTCTCCTTACATTTTCCTCCAGACTGTACCTCAGCCATTAACACTGGATATAACCCTTCTGATACCATAGCTCTCCTCCATTGTTTCATCTGCCCTTCACGTGACTCATGCAAATGTCTCGGGAAAAATCCTCTATACCTTCCACCTCTGCATTTCTCTCGTTCATATGACTCAGTCTCCCATTCTTCCAAAGCCTCATATTGAGTTAACCTAGGTCTAGGTTCCAAATCATTCATTTTCAATCTCAAATTCTGAAGAATCCTCCCATTAAACGTACCATCCTTAGGAAACGCTAACACACCATCATCCTTCGTATATTCTATCCAGTTTTCCAACCACACACAAGTATGATATCCTCTTTCCATCATCATAAAAGATGCTGGTGTCTTCGGTGGCGGAATAGGAATTCCCTCTCTAGTCAACACAGGCTTATCCTTTACAAAAAAATTCTTAATTTTCTTAAAAAATTACATCTTTCTTTTCTCTCCATACATTCTTGAAGAACGGTGTAGGAAATTGTATTCCGCAAACCCTTGAAATCTTCTACCTGTACGTCTTGCACTTACAGTCAAATCAAAATTCCGCAAACAATCTTTCTCTCCACCAATCCTAGTGCAGCTTCTAATCAGCTATCCAATCAAATCAGACTCACGCTCATACTCTGACCAATGCCAGCATGGCCTTTTCCTGATGTCAGTTCTGCTCCTTACTACTGACCCCTCCTTTACAAGGCTGCTCCTGTCACACGCCCGATGTTTCTACCAATCCCAGCGCGGCTCACTGTGACGTCAGTACCACTCCGGCAACTGACCCTCCCTTCACAAGCTAATACGAAAACTTTATTTCTCAATATCTTCTTAAAAATTCTTTGTTATTAACGACATAAAAACATTCGCTACTCTGTCTGTTCCGCTAAATCAAAGGATAGTTTATTTCTTTCTACTGCGAGTAAAACCTTCCGCTTACTCTTCACATAAGCTCCAAAGAACCTGCTATTCCTCCGGTATCACCCGTTTGGGAAATTTGAGACCAAAGTTTCACCAACAAACTCCTTTTGCTGTCAATCTAGCTTGGAAGAACCTGCTACTCCTTCAGGGTTACCCTTTCTAGGTGATATAACGCCTAAAGCTTCACCAGCGAACTCTTTGCTATCAATCACTCTCACTTTTACACAGAAAATAGTCCCTACTTCAACACTGCGAGCTCTACCTAGCTTCTCACTGTTATTCCAACAGAGGAGTAACCTCACTGTAGTGTGGTTTCTATCGCCACCTGCTATTCATTCCCCGGGAATTTTCCATACGACATAAAACAAAGACGCTAACTCTTTGGTTAAAACATAAATCAAAAATTAATAATCTATACTTATCACCAAACTAGTCAATAATAACCATAGCTCTGCTACCAGAAAACTGATCCAGCGGTGTACTAACAACAGATACTCCACTACCATATGCACACCTGGGCCCATATAACTACTTCCACAAAAACAGCAAGTAGACTGCTGGAACTTAGTTTATGATTTTCATACTTCAAGATCTAGTTATTTCTTTTCCCTAACTAAACCTTTCACTGATCAATTAGTTCTTTCCTCTGGACAATGGACCATTAGTTGGAACTAGTTGATGGTGATAATTAACATAACTTATTAAACATTTCTTGATTAAATGAAATAATCACAGACTCGGGAAGTTTTAAAAATCTTTATCTAATTAGTTGCTTGTGAACCATCTCAAACGTTTCAGTCCAAACACCCTCATTCGCAAGAGTGTTAATTCAATCAAGTTTCAAATAGGCATTTAGCAATTCAGATCCACACAATAACTATGCTCAGAAAGAAGAGGACAGAGAGAGAAGAGCATCTATCAATACGATGAATTTTATATTTACCAAGTATGGTGTGAAGACCAAACCCTCTGGCCAAAGGGCTGGTAAGGGTCCCCCGGGATAGATCAGGAGACAAAGACTTCAGGACAGGAATCAGGACAGGATACTTCACCTCTCTATATACCGACGACTGCGTCGCACCCCTCTCTGACACTCTCTTCCTCCTTGTGGTTCTTCCGCGATCTTCTTTCTAACCCAATTAAATTAAGTAGATGGTTCTGCATTCGATTCTCTTCATCCGCGTCTCACTGCATCAGCACCACCCCAGCGCTAACAGCATCCCGAGCTCTGCAATGCTTCCGCCAAAAGTCACTCCCAGCATCGCGCTTATTCTCCCGTGTCAAAATGCTTTACTAACTAACTAAAACTACCTCAATTATACCTTTCTATAGCCATGTACCACCCATTAATGTTTCAATTTTACAGAATACTAACTCTGATTGGACAGGCGAGGGGGGGATGATCGTCACACCATGCTTACATTTCACTTATTTCTTTAAACCATTGTTTCAAAACTCCTCCCCTCAAACTTTATTAAATCATTTCCTTTCCCATACATCTCCAAACTTTATTAATACAAATGTTACGATTTTATGAATAAAGCTCCTTCATATGAACTCTTCACCCTCATGTTCCCAGGGCACATCTTCGCTGGCCTTGGACACGTGACAAGTCCTTAGTCATCTTTTCGTATTTTCTCGCCAGTACGCATGCGTAGGGTCAAGACAGTCAGTTCGATTCAGACAAGTATAGTGGGCCCAAATGCGCACTAATAATAAAGACAAAAGAAGAAATGTTTTCAAAAATAAATGGTTTCACTGTACACCACCAACCTCTACTCTAACCCACTTCATTTACTAATATTCTTTTTGCATTTGCGTTAATATAAAACATATTCTATTTCAACTAAGCAGGTGCCATGCATGTGAGCTTTCAAGCGGGCATTTTATCGTTTATTGCGCAGGCGCAAGATTTTCCCTCCAAGCATTAGTACGTCATACTACGTAGATGTAGTAGATGCATGCACAGTAAAGATCCCTTGTTAAAGTGCGTTCTTAGTCCCTCGTTCATGTTATTGCCGTTAGTAAACACATAGGCAAGCTTCCTTATCCTGCGTGTCTGGTTCTAAATGCAATTATTAATTACAAACACGTCGTTAATAATTCGTTAGTGAGTTAGACGAAAGAATTGCTTCTGAGCAAGTCTCATTTACGAGTCCTTGCTCCATCAGTGACATGCATCAGGGAGTGAGATATAGAAATGTAGAGATCATATGTGCGTTTCTACACTCATCTTTTACAAGGCAATTTGTGTTTGCTATACCAAATAGTGCTGTGATGTGCCATCCCTTTAGGACTATATTGATCCCACATATTCATGTCATAAATATTCACTAACACACAACAACCTTCAAAGGTGTATTGACCTGTAGGAATGCAATCTATGAATGGTGTTATCATCTGTACCAAGCAGGATTGGGGATGTTCAGATCCCTATAAGAAGTGTTATGCTGTGTGCATTTGGAGTATCTATCTACCAAAACTTTGGCCCTCAATGTCTCCGGGCTACTTTTCTATGCTACATGAGATACAAAGCTAAACTACTTCAGTACAGCTTTTATTAGACTTATTCGGAAGTGAATTTATGGTGAAGTTTCAAGTCAAAGGTGTCATCAGTGTGCAATGAGCATTTGCATATGATATGATTTCTGCTGCAGCACATATTGATGGTACATTGGTCTTTAACTTGACCTTCATGACATCATGATGCGTTGTAAGGTAAATGAACATTTGGTGAAATCTGGGCCTTATGTGAACATTATGAAAATGTATATTTTGTAGCCATTCTATTTGGTAACATCATTTTACTATGATTTACTACAAGTGCCAAAATATACGTGATCAACTATCCTAGTATGGACATAAGGATGGAGTGTAGAAAAGTCCATCATTGCAACTGTTTCCAGGTTATGTGGCAGGCATGCATGTGTTCATGCTAATATTGAAGCCTATATAGTGAACCATAAAGCTGGTGTGATATGTGCACTTAATAAATGTTTTCTGTTGACATGTGATGGTCAGGTTTGGAGACGCAGTTGCAATAAACAAATTTTACATGTCATTTCAGATTCTTCCAGGGCAAGTGAAGGAGAAGGGGCCAATGTTGCTGGGGGCGCAGCTGGTCAGTGGGTGCTGACATTACAATTCGAACATGAAGGGATCCAGTGACTATTAGGGTGTGGGGAGTGCCACGGAGTACACAAGCTTGACCCCTTCAGATACAGAGGGCCCGATTCACAAATGTAGTCTGAGACAAAATCCTAACTTTATGACTTTCCGTATTCACAAAAGGCATTTAGGAGTAGTAAAGTTAGGATTCCTAACTTTACTACTCCTAAACTGAGACAAAATCCTAACTTTACGACTTTCGGTATTCACAAAAGGCATTTTCAGAGTGGATGGCCGCCGGGTGAGGAGCTCCGGCCGGGAGCTCCCCGACTGGGGATTGCCTTTGGCATTAGTCCCGGGAATTTCTCCCCCCTTCTACCATCTTCACCTCCGTGGATCTATTGACGGCATTCCGGCGTTTCCTCCCACCCCCGAGTTAATTTCCTTGTCCTGCTTCATCACCCTCCGAGTTTCCCGATGGACGCTAGTGGAGCCATTTTCAACATGGCCGATGCTTTGGTTGAGCTGCCTTCGTAGCTGAGAGGAGATGAGCTGGCGGATCACCCCTCCGGCCGTCATCTACCTTCCGGGCTCGACCTTGGTTGCTTGGCATACCGCTATTCCTTCCGGGACTGCTGCTGGGACGCACAAGTCTTGTTCCACTGACAAAGCAGCAACGAGAATGCAGCGAAGCTGCTGCCCTGTGCCCCCGAGCTTGTCTTCCTTTGTGATTCCGAGTGAGCACGCCCTCCTGACCCCGCAGCTGCCTCCCTCTTCCGGGGCTGCTGCCTGGGCGGCCGAGCCGATTTTTCCTGACTTTACAGCATGTTGGGCCGGGATACAGCCACCAGAGTGTTTTCTTTGTGACGACCCGACAGAGATCGGCAATTTCCAGCCTTCCTTCCTCCCGATCCTGTGGCTGCCTCTCCCATCCAGTCCTGCTCCTTGAGGTTGGTTTCCTCACGAATTTTTGATTCGAGTTTCTGTGGATCTGTGGGCCCGCCATTTTGTGCTGAGGTTGTTGGGGACCGTGATCTGGGTCCTCCATCTTGACGGCTTTGACCGATTCTTCGATCGCTGCTTGACGCTGGTCTACATCTTGTGTCGCCTGCCTGTCCTTTGCTTGAAGTTGATCCCCCCCATGGGACGCCTACACCCCTCCAGTCATTAATGGTCACTGCGAGGCACCCTTTTCGCCCCCTCCTTTGGTCCTGCTCCATTGCCAAGGTGATCTGACGCAGTGAGTGAATCTGGCACTGGATGTTGTGATTACGTGACCCCAACCTGTCTGTGGGCTCGTTAACTCTGACTTTTGTGGTTCCCCTGATGTACTTTCTTCCATGCCGGTCTGCCAGATCTGATCTGTTTTCTAGCCCCTTGACTCTACCCCTCTCCCCCACTTCCTTCTATGCTCTACTGGGACTTGTTTCTATGTTATGCTATGCTTTAGTAACTGATGTAATTTTGTAAAACTGTACTCATGTAAAGCGCTCTGATACCTCCGGGTCTAGCCGAGCGCTATATAAAACTCTTCAAATAAATCAAATAAAAATCCACCTCTAGTTCAGACCCATCCACCTCTTCCAAGGGTCCCACCTCCACACATCGGACCACCCCTTCCAACTCTCAACTTCCCCTCCTAAAAGTCAGTCCACCACTTCCTCTTCAAAACCCCCTCCTTCCAAACCCAAGGACAACCCTCCCAAATGTCCCCATCCCAAGTAACATCTTCGAGGTGCCTGCCATGCCCAATGGATGCCCCCTTGTGAGGAGGTTTTCTGGCAGTGTCATGAAGGGCACCTTTAGTGGCACAGCAGTGTGCTGGGCCACACAATGTGAAAATGCATTGGCTAGTGCCTTTAGTTTACTTTATCTAAATGTTTTTGCAAAATTAAACATTTGCTTCATTTAAAATTTAAAACACATTAGTCCTTCCATTACTTTTCTAACTATTTGATATTATTGGATACTTAGTGATGTGTGACTACAGTTGTGTTTGTTTCATCCCTGATTGCTGATCCATTTAAAGTGGTTAGTATGATCTACCATAGGAACCAGTGTTGGAGTTACACAGGAAAAGGGGAAATGTTCAATGGATGGATAAGTGAGACGAAATACTATTGGGGCGAACATTGCATCGGGTGGTATTTCATATGATAAGTATTTCAGCTAGGCTTGGCTAATGTCAACATCATTTAGCCTGTACTTCTCCCTGTGATGTAGGTTGGATATGTGTTTGATGTGTGCAAGTTAGTTATTTGTCCATCCACACATGGAGGGTGTTAAATTGTCTTACCTTATGAGGAATTTTAATTGACATGTGTCCATTTTTGTGTGTGTACCTTACACCTACTTTGTATTAACGTGAGACAAATCTGTTACTGCTGTGTTTGCTTTTACCCAGATATGCATGGCACTTAGTTATGCTATTGGTTGTCTCTTGTTACTTCAGGCCACAGGTCATGTGCACATAGAGGTTTCCAGGCATGTGCAAAGTGGACTGTGGCCCAGGGCCCCAGCCTTCCAGGGGTCCCTCTGGTAGAGGTGAACCTAATCTGCAGAGAGTCGTTACATTGTGATGTTTGAATGTTTCTCACGCTGATTATTTTGAATCCCCTTTACCTAACATTACCTTTAAATGTGGCTGATATGAGAGTCCATTATAGAGAATTAGCAGATGAGGTGTGTTTCAGTTTTATGACACATCCAAACCATGTCAATAGGAAATAACTCCAATGTTCCATTGAAAATCAAACTAGAGCACGCAACCATAGAAGAAGTCAACACCTACAAATATCTAGGCTTTTACTTCAACAAGAATTTTAACTTTCAGATACACCAGCAGTATATGGTTAGGAAAAAACAGCACCTTAATACATTCCTTTTGCGCACTAGTAAAAAAACTGGAAGGACCTTCCTTTCAACCATTGCTCGCGGTCATCCATGCGAAATTGCTTCCCTCGTTAACTTACGCGAGTATGGTGATGCATGGTAAAGACTCCAAAATGTCGGACAGGTTACAAATAAACACGTATAAAAGTGTTTTTGGTCTTCCCTGTAATGCTTCACTGGCACAAATCCGCTTGGAATTTGGATTGATGCAACAAGAGCTAGCAAGAAGATACCACACAATCAAATCCTGGCATAAAATATGAAAAAAACAGTCCAGCCCTATAGTCAGCGCTTTATGGCAGTCACAGATTCACGATACAAATTCGAGCTACAACAAATATTTGCTATCCTCATTAGAAATAACCAATACAGTCGGCTTATGGGACCTAAATCTGTTGCTTTCCACTTTCTGCTACGTGATCAATAAAGCAGGAAAAACTCACTGATTAGTGGACGATAAAAACACATTTTCGCAGCGATCACATGCCTGGATGACAATTCAAACATACGTCACCTTGCAACCAGCATCATACCTTCTTTTAACTTATCCTGTGCATCTTAAGAAAAAGTTATTGGCTACATGCTTAGGAGAACTGCCATCCTTAGCAGACAAACCCTCATGGAGATACAAAGGCCCAAAAATGTGTAGGTTGTGCTCCGCCCCCAAAGAGGATTTTTTGCATTTGGTTTGCATATTTCCGACATTAAGGAAAGCACGCCTCATATTCCTAAGATGGCTATTCAACAAGAGGGGGATTCGTACCTGCAGAATAGCAATCATGAGGAGCCTTGACTCTATGGACCCTCAGCTAAATTGCAAACTTTTGAAATTTTTACAATCACATGACAAATCACTCAAACAGAGCTCCAAGGGCATAGCTCCAGTACGAGAAATTGGGTCTGCATAATGTCTAAATAAACAGATGATTGTGAGTAAAAGACAACAATATAACATCTATAAAACTGTGGCACTCTAGTACCTTGGACATTTTAAAATTAGAACTTAATTTCTTATTTTTATGCACACGCCACTTTATAACAACTTAGCTGAAACCTATTGGCCATAATCGAAAAGAAAATGAAATAACAACATGTTTGTGATTCCAAATGTTTTAATATCTCGTATCCTTGAAATATCAAGATGCACGTTTAAGAAACTGATTAATTAGAAAAGCGAAGTATTTTATTGCAAACATGTTTTATTATCTTGTATTAATTGTAAAATATTGTGATGGTTTTTACTAACTTATAACAATAAACATGAAATGACAAATCCATATGTATTTTTGATATCACAATAGGACCTAGCATTTGAGCAATGTGAGGGTATCACGGAGATTAATAGGGGACTGCTTTTGTCTCTTTGGGATGTGCTGCTGTTTGCCTGCCTGTTGCAACCTTCAGGAATCCTGCCTGGGACATCACCAGCAAAGTGTGCATCCCTGTTTTATGAGCACCATCGCTAGCACAGTTTGGGGAGAGCTGCTGCTGGTACCAGAATCCCCTCTTTGCTGCACAGCTGACTAGCATCACCAGTGCTTTATAAGGTGCGCTGCAGACCCGCAGCGCAGGATGTTCGTGGACTTTTCTCGGGCGAAACCCAGGCCAATGGCGTGCCCGTCATCGGCAGAAAGAGGCTGGGCTATCCCTCTTGGTTTTTGCTGCTACCATCCTTTATCGATCAAACTTGGGGTAAGCGCGCTGTGCATTAGGGTGAGGTTCACCCCACAAAAGCTCTCTTATTTTCAAGCGTTGCAGGGTTTAGTGTATGCAGGGATAATGGGCAAGCGAAAAGTGCTGGCAACCACCTCAGGCACTACACAGGCTCCGTCTTGTACCACCATTGATAGTTTCCATGTCTGAGCGGTTGATGTCATCACAAAGGAAATACAACTAGCTGAAAGAAGACTTTCCCTTACTTCTGACGACATGCCTCCTGAAATTATACAAACCACAGTCTCATCTCCAACAGTATCCCCATTGCCATCTGGGGTGGGCAGCCAAAGCTCCTGTAGGGTGGATGTCCACACAACACAATCTAGAGTTCCCCCTGCAGGCACTGAGGGTCATAGGGGTGGGGAGACTAGGGCATGTGAGGAAGAAGGTCAAACCACATGTAACGAGTATATACCCTCCCCTAACTCTGGTCCTGTGGCTAAACATAGACAGGGGGCCCCTAACAATAAGGCAAACCCATTTAAACCCCTGGCTATCACTGCTAAATTACAAATTGAGGCAGCAAGCCCATACAGTCAAGAGGATTCTATCTGGGATGCTATCAAGGGGCCGCTGTCTGAACTACTTGATGGTAAACTTCGCCATATATATATGACTGCCTCATGTCCATCGAGAGCACCTTGAGTAACATCAATAAGGGTAGGGAGGTAGACCCTTCTGCAAACTCTAATGGAGGATGAGGTATAGAGAAGAGCTGCGTCAAGCTACGACCCAGGCCAGTAGTAACAAGAGTGGGCAACTCAGGGGAAGTGTGTGTGGGGGAATCAGACAAGGCGGGGAATGCTTGTGTCACAACTGCTACCTTTCTTACAGCAGACCTTAGCATCTGTTCTAATACCAAACGGCCATTGGTAGCCAGGGCGCCTGTGAGAGAACCTGTGATTCACACCAGTGAAGAACCCCTTCCTGTTATTGATCTACCCCCTGCCACCTGCCCGTATGTGGCCATTTTATGTAATGTCCCCTGTTTAGCTCAGTGCAAAAACCACATCCACCTATGAACTTAAGAATAAAGTAATCCATTGGATATATAGCAATGTGGGAAGTGAACGCAAGCTGCATGAAGAAATTATCTTCATGCGGGGAGAGTAGGTGGACCAGGGCAGCTACCCAGACAATCTCAAGGGAACTGCATCATTATTAATTTTCATGGGGAAGTAGTAGCAGGTGAGATCCTTCGCCAGGTAAATAATGGCACGCACAGTCAGGGCGCATAATTATTGTGCCTTTGGGCTACGTACACAAACATTTAGCCCCCAAGCCCTTGTCTTGTAATTATGCTTACCTTTCTAGTTGCTCACAGTATAAGGAGCATGTATTACCCGGGAATAGGTATCAGGTCTAGTCTGGACTAGAAGACAATGACTGACAATCAGCAGGGAAGGTAACACTGTCTTAACTCCGAGTTCCAGGAGAGCCATAGGCCTTTATAATATACCATCTAGCACCAACCAATCACATTGTGTCCATGGAAGCTGTGCTAGTATAGCTTCAGCTTCTGGGAATAAGGTCTTGTGTGGCCCTAGCGGTAATAGTCTGGCCAACAAGGTGTCATCAGTGGTGTCATCAGTGGTTACAATTACATTATTGCAAAACAAACAACAACAACTGAGACACAGAGAGATACATGACTAGTGGCAACACTCTCCTGTACTCTGACCTTTGGCAGTAGCACAGTTGCGATGCAGAATGGCATTGCCACCACATACGAGGGCACAATTAGAACACCTCATGGCTCTTCGATCTCCATAGTTTCCTGGAATGTGGCTGGTCTTAGAGAAAAGTCTATGCAGACACCTTGGTGCAATTTTATTGACAAGTATGATGTATGCCTTTTTAAAAAAAAAACCTGGTCCATCGAACCATTATTTAGAGTGGGATATTAAGCGTACAACATTCCAGCCACACCGAGTAAATTTAGAAGACCTATGGGGTTTAATAATATGGGTGAGGTCATCCCTAAAGTACCCGCTTCCATTATTAAAAATCGATTGCATGGATATATTGGGCATAGAAGTGGGAAGAGGAAAGGCTCACAGGGTGATGTTTCTTAACATCTGTGCACGAGGGGTCAGGGGTGGTCAACCATCAGGAACCATACATGCACTAGAAGCATATTTGAACAGCCTTCCATCACATCCCCACTTAATCCTCGCTGGGGACTTTAATACGACATTCATGCCCCTTGATACCAATGATATTGGGATTACAGTAGAAAAGGAGGAAGTGTGGTCTACTCCCCAGTTGGATCATATGCCAATTGAAAGATAGACCCAGGCTGCCCTAGAGTTGACAGCTTTCTCTTTAGAATTGGGAGCTTGGTTCACTAATGGGTGCACTAAATCCAAAGGGGTATGCACTTTTAATAACCATCTGGCCAAAAGTCATATTGACTATATTCTGGTTGATTGAAGCCTGTGGTACCGAGTTGATGATATGAAAGTGAAGGAAAGATTGGAGAGTGACCACAACCCCCGGTGCCTTACAATGTCATTACTCCTTGATAAATATGTAATAGGTCCAGCTACATTAACCAGCACCAATAATGTTGTCATTACATCAGATAGGCGGTGGCTAAAGTGGTGCCAACAGAGATCCTGACAAATATTAGCAAAAAGGTGCAGGTGATATTACAGACAGTCAAAATCAGTATGGGTAAGGAGAGCTCTTCAATACATTTTGCCAAGGTACATAAAGAGCCGTTGCAGGCGATAGCAGCTAATCTCGTAATTTCCCCTCCTGCTGCGAGAAGGCCCCTTCATCAAAAGAGCAATCTGTAGTTTAATAGGTAGTGTAGGGAAGTAAGACACTCTCTGGAAAGGCAGATTAAACTAAAAAACCCAAGTGCGATTGCTAATGCTAGGCAGGAGAATAAGCATATCTCCTTGAAGGCTAAGAAAGAGCTGATTAACAACAGATGGAGGGAGATATCAGAGGCTTGCTTGGCCAGAGTCCAAACGCGCTTCTGGAAGTTGATCACCAGTCGGGAGAACAACACAGGGTTTGATCCAGTAAATCATGTCCCAGCCGTGGAATGGTTTTTTCACTTCTCAGCTTTGTACTATGAAGAGGGCGCTTTGTTATATAGTAGTCTCCAAAATGTTAATATCCCACCGTTTTCAAAGGAGGACGTTCTAGATTCTTTAGCCTCTTTCACAAGAGGAAGGGCTCCTGGCTCAGATGGTTTGCCCATTGATATGCTAGCATATGATAGTGAGGCTTGGGCAGCTCACATAGTAGCCTTATCTAATGCCATTGCAATGGGGACCCCTATCCCAGAATCATGGCAGGGAGCTGAAGTGATCCTGGTGTGAAGTATTGTAGGCCCATTAGCCTTATAGATTGTATATAAAATGTTTTTGTTGCATGAGCTCAGTTAAAATTCAAGCATTGATATCCAAAAGGGATATTATAAGCCCACTCGGGATTTAAAACTAAAACATCTACCTCTTTTCTTTATATTTGAATGAGATGTTAAATTATCTTTCTGAGTGCTCAGTGGAAGTTCCAACCATAGCAAATACCAAGACCCCCATATTGTTGTTCACGGATGACACTCTGTTAATCTCAAAGACCCAGAGTGGCCTCCAAATGCTACGAAATAAATATAGTGCTTTTTGCCGGCATCGTGGCTTGGAAATCAATGTAGCTAAAACTAAATTTAGGGTGTTTAGCACCACGAAAAAGGTCATGGGTAATTTGAGGTTAGGGTATGGGTTCCTAGAGAGATTATCTAGGAATCAAACTCTCATCTAATATGTCCTGGTCCAAGCACATTGAAAAGGCTTGTTTAAAGCAGAGACAGATCACTGGAACTATTCCAATAGACCCTCGTATATCCCTTACCAAACCAGTGAAATCAGACCTCTAGGTATATGAGACCAAGGCTGTTGGTGTCACGCTATATTTGTTGAATTGTGGGGGTTTGGAGAGGTCTTTGCGCTGGGACGGTGAGAAAATGTTTTCCTAAGTGATCTGGTTTCCCTTCCATCCAGTACCCCCTGTACCCGCTATTTCTGGATGCGGGAGTTAAAAAGGTTGCCATTAAAGTCCCCCTATGCTGTCTGTTGTTTTGGCGAACACTATGAGTTACCCTAGAGTTGAGCCATTACATAGCTGCCCTACAAGATGCCATCAGCGCTGACAGATTCCAATAAATATCTTGGCTGTGTTTGGTCAAGAAGCAATTCATCTTGCTAGTCCCTGGCAATTTTTGGTACCATCCAGCTATGTGTTCCTTTCCACCCAAGGGGGAACTGAAACAACAGTATTGGACATTGGTAACACAGAGGGAGGAACATAACGTGGTAGGCACCTCACTGACGGGGGAATTTTTGAATTTTAAAGCAGTGCATGAGCTGGAGATGTACTGGGATTTTATCACAGTCCCATTAAATAGAAAACGATATCATCAATTTAGAGTTGGGGCGCTTCCTTTAAAGTCCTTTACTGTAAAGTGGTTGGGCTCTGAGACTGTTAATTGCCCCTATTGCACTGAACAGGAGGAGACCGTGCCGCATGTATTGTCTGAATGTCCCGCCTATTACCAGATTTGTTCAGTTTGGCTGGCACCAATGTGTAGGCTTTTTGGGACTTTGTGCCACTGCACTGCCTTGAGGATACTAAGAACTGACCCTTCTGCACTGTATGTTAGCACAACAGCAACATTTTTGGGGTGTATGTGGGCAAAAGAAGACAAGCTATCAAATGATGATATTCTATGTTAGTTTAGATTCTGATTCTTGAGTATTGATTTTATCAATTTTCAAATATTATGTTATTTTTAAACACTTTTTAATCATATATAATTCATGTGTATAAGTGTAGGATGTGGTTTAGGCTGTAATATATGACAGATTTTATTACCACTTATTGGATCAGGAATTTCGTTTTTTAATTGTATTGGTGGAATTTTTTATGGCTTTTGCCAAAAAAAGTAACTTTGATTGACGATTAATAGCTGTGATATTGATGAAGAGATGTTGTTGTGTTACACAATTTATTGCACACATCACTATGCCTGATTATTAGATGTAAACACATGTTGACTTTGGTAGAGTGTGCCCTTTAC
Organism: Calotriton arnoldi; assembly: GCA_963921515.1. Lineage (NCBI taxonomy): Eukaryota > Metazoa > Chordata > Amphibia > Caudata > Salamandridae > Calotriton > Calotriton arnoldi. The sequence continues at coordinate 24,278 of CAWUFW010012160.1, read as the reverse complement.
AGGACATCATAGCGCTGTAATTGGATCATACATTCAGAAATATTACGAACATGGAGCCCACAAAATATGTTTGGCCCAAGGACCCCAAACCCTTTGACATATCCATGGCGGGGCAGCTATTTGCTGAGGAGTCGATGGAAACGGGTAAGAGTGTGGCTTACCATCGGTTGCGTCCACAACAGTATCGGTTTTGGATGTTATCAAGCAGCAGTGGCAGGATGTGTTGGATAGGCTCCATGGCGGCACAGGACATGTTACACTGAGTACAGGTGAGTTTCAGCTCTCTATATGTCCCTTTCCGCCAGCTCAGCTGTGGAGGTCTGACTGCCACAGTCACTGCAGCAGGAAGGCACATCGTGTTTGGGCTGGCGGGAACACTGGCAGTCTTCCCTCCAACAGAGGCACTTGCCTATCCTGCCGTGGTCAAGGTTTCCTGGAAGCAGTGGCAGAACGCTGTGGTCTTTCATCTGTGAAACCACATGCATCGTAATAGGGAGGCGGTAAATCTGACGCCATTTCGATGGTGGTTCCATGACCGCTAAATTTGTAATCAGGCCCTTAAAGACCAATATATCCTTTCTTGACCTCCAACTTTGGAGTGAATTCTGAACCCCGCTTATTCCCAGAAGTCAAACGTCAGAAAAATGTTCTTTGTTTTTTTTCTACCTGAAATTACACCCACAGAGGGCATATTGAGGGAATTACCCCCATCTGTTCCTCCTAGGCAGAAAGCCCAATTATCCCAGCGAAAATGTCTAAAGAAAAGAATGGGATTGGAGCTGATCTGCATCAGGCCATGCCCCAATTCCATAAAGCCACAACAGTTTTTCTGTCCACACTTAGGGGAAAGATTGGAAGATTTACCCCTAATATGTCCCAGGGAGGCAGAAAGTCTGCTGGATGCAAGGGATAGATTGTGTTTAAAAAAAAGAATGGCTTGTGACCAGCGAGTCCTAACATCAGGGCACACCCCAACCCCAAAGCTCCAAAAGTCTTCAAGGCTTAGCCCCACGGGGGCCTAGAGAATCACCATTACAAGCAAGAGTACATTTGGTTTCTTTTGCTCATAGTTTTGAGATATAGGCCAGCAGAGAGGGGGACAATCCCAATTTCCTTTCACTTACCATGGTGAGTGGCTCCACTTTCGCAGTCTTATCACCCAGCATTCCCACTCTTCTCCCAAATAAAACAATGGCCCTTATGTGAGTGGACCTACCACAACATAAGAATGGACCAAAACTGTAACCACGTGATAGGCCATCTCACTGATACCACCTGGACTTCACATGGTTCACATTTTGACCAGTTTCTATTGCTGGTGATCAGTCCAGCCACACAAGTGAGGTATTGTTTTTATGGAAAACTTTGGGAATTCTGGATGGGTGGAATTTTGGAGATTCTTGCAGATTCTGGAAAAAGTGTTATTTTCTGGAAAGTTTGATGTTTGCTGGGCATTTTGGGTATGAAAACGTAATGGGATCCACGCAAGTCACACTACACTGGTGCCCTGTGCATATAGTTTTCATAAATGTTTGGGTTCAATAGATTTCTCTGGGTGGGAGGCAAGCCTGGGCCCAAATTCTGAAGCTGCCCACATAGCCAAAATGGGTCAATTATTAAAGAGAAAACTTGATGTGTCTATATTGTGTTTTGGAGTTGTTTTCTGCCGCAGGCACTAGGCTCAGCCCCAGATACAGTATACTGTTTTTATTGGAAGAAGTGTGGGATCATTGGATAGCAGGAAATTTGTGGCTCCCCCACAGTCTGGAACTTTCCCTCATTGAAATGTGAGGCGAACATGTCATTTTCACAAACGTTTGATGTTTGCATGGCATTCTAATATGAAAATGTAGTGAGATCCACTCAAGTCCCCTCACACCCTTGACTCCCATGGTTGTCTAGCTTTCAGAGATGTCCAGGTTTGGTAGATTCCCCTGAGTGGTGGTTGAGTACAGCCCAAATACAGTGGCTATCAACTTCATCAAAAAGGCTACATTTTCAAGGAGAAACTTGACATGTCTACATTGCATTGCAAATTGAAATTATGCTGGCATAATTTGCAATCTTTGGTAATTTCACATTACACTTGTTATGCATATTTCCTGAAATTATGCTATTAAGCCACTTCGTATAATTATGTACCATTTGCGATAAAATGCTACCCCGAATGGTGCCATTCATGGTTACTCACTGTGCTTTTGCTCAATGTGTCTTTGCACCAAACACTGACGTGAGGACGCATTTTGCACAAACATTTTGCACAAAATGACTGATTTGCAGTTCATGTAATTACATATAATTTAGCTTAATTTAGCCAATATTTCATGTAATTACGTGAAAGCAAATTATGCGAATTTCACACCTCTATTTTTGGGGTCTTTTCTCTTACGGAGTCCCAGCCACACATCTAGTACCGTTTTTATTAGTTGAAGTGATCGGTACACATTTTAGCATTTTTATTATCATTTAAATTTCTCTCAATTTTTTGTTTTAAGTGTAAGCCAATGTGCAAGAAAGAGAACATTTTACAAATGAATGTGAAGTACATGATAGTATGAGTAACCCCAAATTTATAGTTGTACAAATAACCACTATGCCTAAATTCAGTATCTTGGGCACATTTCAATGATTATATTTCATGTGCATCCATTTTTGTCATTTAATAGATTTTTCAATATGAATTGATGCATAGTTGCTACACTTTGAAAAGTCATTATAACCAGCAGCGCAGTTGTTATGGATAGCACATGTTTTTGGGCAACCAACAAACACTAAATATCTCTGTGGCTAGACACCACTGAAAGGGTGTAACCGAATATTACTTTTATATATTTGCAATCAACGAAAAAATATACAGATGAAAAGTTGTCACTTAAGTTCATTATTTTTTTTTAATTCAATGATTAATTTGTTTGGGAAAAATGTTAGCGATCTAAAAAAACAACCCCTTACTGAGTTTCAAATGTTGTCCTCTTTTCAGAAATGTACAGCTTTAAGTGTTCTCCCATGAGTTTAACACCTGTTTGAACAAACCACAATTAGGTAGAATCCACAAAAAATAAACAAAATCTACTACAACTTGAAAAATTCAAAACTGCAGAAAAATATATTTTTTACAACTCTACCTGTTCCTGGAAGCTGGGAAGAGGGTGACCTTAGCACAGCAAAGTTTTCATTGATGCCATTGTTAGAAAACAATTGAACACTTTCTTCCACAATTCATTGTAAAAAAACACTTTTTGCTATATTTTGGCTCTGTTTTCAGTTCTCAAAGGAGAATCGAAAAACCCTGAGTACCTTTAGAATCCACAACATGTTGGATAAAAATGAATGCAAATTTAGCCTGGATATCTTTTGTGGAAAAAGGGTATGAAGGCTTAACTGTGAAATGCCAAGTACATAAAATAAGTTTCAGCACAAGGCAAGAGTCAGCAGTTAAGTGGTTAAGACATAGTGCACATATTGTACTTCATAGGAAATAAAATATTTCTATTATATCTTCTTTTTTTGGACAATTTCCTAAAATACTAAAATTACATTGTTGTAGGTAATATTGAATTCTGAATATCGACAGGACGAAATATCTTTACAACAATATCGTGGTACAAAATATCAAAAAGTAGATGCAGAGAGCGAGGTAAGGATTTACGATTTTTAAGTTCGCCAGTTGGTAGTTATAGTTAAGACCAAAGTTTCCATAGGAAAAAAGTTTTTGTTTTGCCAATAACTTTGGTGCTGCTTGACAAATCTCCACGAAATGTTCACAAAAAGTCCCCTTTTTGGTTCAGCTGCAGTGTTGAGTTGAAAGTTTCAGGGTGATCCATCAAGCGGGGGCTGAGAAAAAAGGGGGTCCCAAAATGCGTTTTCCCCACATTATGGGGTCGATTCCGATTCGGGCCGGAAAAAGCACTGACCGACTCGGAGCCGGAATTTATACCGACCGACACGTACCTGTGGCGCCCGACACGCCAAGTACGATGCAAAGCGTGCAAAATCCGACCGACACGTACAGAACCCAAGCCGAACGACCGAGCCGCACGGAAAACAGCAATCCGGCCGGAAAAACACACGAATCGAACCGACCGACACGCACCCGGAACAAATCCGACCGAAACGTACACGCGAACTCCAAACCGCAAAGTACGGTGCAAGGCGCGAAAACCACGACCGAGTCGGACGGAGGACAAGCCGCACGACCGACACGCATACAAAACCGAGCCGAAGCAACACAAAACACCGCGACCGACGCGTACGCAGCATAGAAAACTGCACAAACACAGCGTGAACGAAACGGAGAACACCGTACGAGACAAATGCAGGGTCCGACTCGGTCACAAGAACGTTTCCAACATGCACAGACAGTACAAAGGAAAAATCACACAAAAAAGGCCAAACAAGCAATTACAAAGCCAATAAATACTGGGGGTGGGGACAGAGAACAAAGACACACCCACAACTCCACCCATATAAAGGACACAAATCACAACCATGATCCTTTGCAAATGCCATTCCACTGCCAGCACCCAAGAGACAGCAACCACACACCCACAGCTCATCCCTCACACAAGCCACACACCATCAGCACACCAACAAATACCTACCTCACATACACCCAGCAAAACACACACTCACACACCCTCACCTGCACACCAACACACACATCACTCACCATCACCACCCATCACCATGCCCCCAAGAAGAATCACAAGTTCCTAGATTGTGAATTGGAAGTCATGGTAGACGAGATCCTCAGGGTAGAGCCACAGCTGTTTGGCACACTGGTCCAACAGACCCCCATCTCCCAGAAAACCAAGATGTGGGAGAGGATCATCAACAGGGTGAACGCACAATCACCATGTCTGCGCACAAAGACCGACATCCAGAACAGGTGGTATGACGTGCGCAGGAGGGTCCGGGACCTGCTCAAGAAAGACTACCTCCTGAGCCAATACACCGGCAGTGGCCCTCCTGCCAAGCCAGTATACCTCAGGCCCTGGGAGGAGAAGGTGCGGGCCATCCTTCCGCCAGTGAGCGTATATGGACTAGAGAACATCCCAGAGCCTGGTGAGTACACAACAAATGTACACAATATTCTGCCACAAAACACACACACATCACTGTCAAGGGGAGAGTCAAACCATGCACTCATAGCAATTACACAGCAACCAGAACAGAATCATCCCAAAATGTGTATGTCAGTCAGATAAACACAACACATGCCATCAAAAAAGTTACATCCAACCGTGCCATCACATGTACAAACACAACTACAACTACAGCTAGGCAGTGGCACAAATAGAACTAACAAACACATCCAGACATGTAGCCACCACAACAACACCAACACACAGTGAAGACCACTGAAAGGAAGGAATTCTGTGTATGCTGGCCAAGTCAGTGTAGCCAATAGCATCATGGGAGTCGTAGTCACACATATTGCCCCCCACAACTGTCCCATCAACACCACCATGAACCATGCGCACATCACAGGGAGTGGAGAAGGACTCACAAGATGGCTGACACTGGCAACTGCTGTGGGGAGCACAAGGCCCTGCTGGCAACTGTGCACCAACAAACAGCAGGACACCACTGACTGACATCCTGAGAGACAACTTCCACTCCCTGCAATGCAAGCACGTTCCATGGTGGGATATCTGGCTGGCTGTGTGGGAAGGAGGACTTGCAGCACTGACCATAGTCACAAGCACCTCCCCTCACACCCCCTCAACACAAACTCCACAGAACCCACCTGGTAGAATGCAATGCCTCCCATCCTAACTCAAGATCCCACAAAGAACCACCACCCTGGGTTATGTTGTGTGAAGCACAGGGACACTCTTGGGACTTTTAGCCAAACAACTGCCAGGACAACACTCCCAGCCATCCTGTCAGCACAGCCAGCCCACCCCACAGGGAAGCAGAGTCAAAAGGAAGGAAGCATGGGCATGCTGGGAAGGGGGTGGAGGCAATAGCATGATGGGAGTGGTAGTCACAGATACTGCTCAGCCTCACAACATGGCCCATCAACACCACCCTGAACCATGCTCACATCACAGGGAGTGGATAAGGACACACAAGATGGCTGACACTGGCTACTGCTGTGGGGGAGCACAAGGGCATGCTGGGAACTGCACACCAACCAACAGCAGGACACCACTGTCAGCCATCTTGCCATTGCCCTCACACCCACACACACTGAACTCCCCACAAAAGCAAGTAAGTATGGGAATGCTGGGAAGTGGGGTGGAGGCAATAGCATGATGGGAGTGGCAGTCACAGATATTGGTCACCCCCACAACTGTCCCATCAACACCACCCTGAACCATGCTCACATCACAGGGAGTGGAGAAGGACTCACAAGATGGCTGACACTGGCTACTGCTGCGGGGAGCACAAGGCCCTGCTGGGAACTGTGCACCAACAAACAGCAGGACACCACTGACTGACATCCTGAGAGACAACTTCCACTCCCTGCAATGCAAGCACGTTCCATGGTGGGATATCTGGCTGGCTGTGTGGGAAGGAGGACTTGCAGCACTGACCATAGTCACAAGCACCTCCCCTCACACCCCCCTCAACACAAACTCCACAGAACCCACCTGGTAGAATGCAATGCCTCCCATCCTAACTCAAGATCCCACAAAGAACCACCACCCTGGGTTATGTTGTGTGAAGCACAGGGACACTCTTGGGACTTTTAGCCAAACAACTGCCAGGACAACACTCCCAGCCATCCTGTCAGCACAGCCAGCCCACCCCACAGGGAAGCAGAGTCAAAAGGAAGGAAGCATGGGCATGCTGGGAAGGGGGTGGAGGCAATAGCATGATGGGAGTGGTAGTCACAGATATTGCTCAGCCTCACAACTGGCCCATCAACACCACCCTGAACCATGCTCACATCACAGGGAGTGGAGAAGGACACACAAGATGGCTGACACTGGCTACTGCTGTGGGGAGCACAAGGGCATGCTGGGAACTGCACACCAACCAACAGCAGGACACCACTGTCAGCCATCTTGCCATTGCCCTCACACCCACACACACTGAACTCCCCACAAAAGCAAGTAAGTATGGGAATGCTGGGAAGTGGGGTGGAGGCAATAGCATGATGGGAGTGGCAGTCACAGATATTGGTCACCCCCACAACTGTCCCATCAACACCACCCTGAACCATGCTCACATCACAGGGAGTGGAGAAGGACTCACAAGATGGCTGACACTGGCTACTGCTGCGGGGAGCACAAGGCCCTGCTGGGAACTGTGCACCAACAAACAGCAGGACACCACTGACTGACATCCTGAGAGACAACTTCCACTCCCTGCAATGCAAGCACGTTCCATGGTGGGATATCTGGCTGGCTGTGTGGGAAGGAGGACTTGCAGCACTGACCATAGTCACAAGCACCTCCCCTCACACCCCCTCAACACAAACTCCACAGAACCCACCTGGTAGAATGCAATGCCTCCCATCCTAACTCAAGATCCCACAAAGAACCACCACCCTGGGTTATGTTGTGTGAAGCACAGGGACACTCTTGGGACTTTTAGCCAAACAACTGCCAGGACAACACTCCCAGCCATCCTGTCAGCACAGCCAGCCCACCCCACAGGGAAGCAGAGTCAAAAGGAAGGAAGCATGGGCATGCTGGGAAGGGGGTGGAGGCAATAGCATGATGGGAGTCGTAGTCACAGCTCTACATCCCCCACCACATGGCCCAGCAAGCTCACACTCACGCATGCACATCCCACAGAGAGTGGAAAGGCCCATCAAAGATGTCTGACACTGTTGCTGTGTCGTGGGGAGCACAAGGGCATGCTGGGAACTGCACACCAACCAACAGCAGGACACCACTGTCAGCCATCTTGCCATTGCTCTCACACCCACACACACTGAACTCCCCACAAAAGCAAGTAAGTATGGGAATGCTGGGAAGTGGGGTGGAGGCAATAGCATGATGGGAGTGGCAGTCACAGATATTGGTCACCCCCACAACTGTCCCATCAACACCACCCTGAACCATGCTCACATCACAGGGAGTGGAGAAGGACTCACAAGATGGCTGACACTGGCTACTGCTGCGGGAGCACAAGGCCCTGCTGGGAACTGTGCACCAACAAACAGCAGGACACCACTGACTGACATCCTGAGAGACAACTTCCACTCCCTGCAATGCAAGCACAGTCCATGGTGGGATAACTGACTGGCTGGGTGGGAAGGAGGGCCGGCTGTCAACCAAATACAACCAATGCAGACCATGTTCACACCCCAACAAATACATAGAAATGCCCAAATAATGCAGGACAATGTGCCACACCAAAATCAACCCCTGACTGTGATGACTTAGGACAATGCAATGTACAGGCCCGCACCCAGAGGCACAGTCACAACTGTCAGGTGTGTCAACCATTGATGCCTGCAGAAACATAACATACATTGTGTGTGTCTCCCAAAAACAGGTGATGATGGGGACACAGCAGCAGACGCTGAGGAGTCCCAGTCCCAGGCTCAAGAGGATGCGGAGCTCACTGGTGTCGTACAGCCTCTGCCCTCCTCGGACGAAGAAGACCAACCTGGCACATCCGGTGCAAGTCTACATGCAGCACCAGCAGGACCACCAGCTGCAGCACCAGCAGGACCACCAGCTGCACCCCTGCACCCACCCCTCCAACGACTGTCACCACAAATACCATCCCTGCCGACATGGACAGAACAAGGAGCAACACCAGCACAGGGACCCTGGACCAACCTGGGGCCATGGACACCACCACCACCACCAACCCCCAAGGTGGACCAGGGTCATCTGTGCGTGCCACTGCACGCACTGCACATGTCAGCAGGGGTGGTGGGAGGGTGGGAGACAGAGGTCGCTGCTTGCAGAGGTTGCTGGTGTGCATGATGACCCACAACTGGTACGCATAGCTGATGCGTACCAGTCCAGCACCGGAGACCTCAGCCAGGTAGTGGGGCTCCTCAGAGACATGAAACAGCAGCAGGCTGCCCATCATGCCCGCTTGGACTCTCACATGTCCCACGTGGAGTCACACATGTCCCGCGTGGACTCACACATGTCCCGCGTGGAGTCCAAGTGGGATGCACTGCATGAGATGACGGCGGTGCACAGGGACATTTTACAATGCCTCCGCCAGATGAACAGCAACCAGTCCACACCTCCCTGTGTGCCAACAACATCTGGTGCTGAACAAACTGCAACTGCCACAGGGAGGGAGGATGACTCTGGCGGAGAGTCCCCTGCACCGCAGCAGCCTGTACTTGAGGGCCCCCCCAAGAAGAGGGGTCGTCCGAGGAGGGGCAAGTGAGAGGCCGATGGCCAAGCGCAACTCCCAGGAAGCCTGAACCTGTTCTGGATGTTCACCTTTGTGCACAGACTGTTCACCCTGTTGACGGCAACACTACTCCCACACATTGCATGGGGAGTACAAGTTGGACCAATGTCTCAGACAACTGTGGCCCCGATACTGGGGATTTTGTCTACCAGGACTTTCAATTCACCTAGGAACTTCTGATTGCAAGATTTATGTACAGCACTACCCATCCTATGCACTATTCACACAAATGTATCACAATAAACACACTAATACACCATACTTGCCTCTGTTGTGATTCCAACGTGGGTGCTGTTATGGGGATGATGAACTGCAAAATTACACTGTGTATGCGAACTGCAACAGCAAGTACAACACAGGCATGTGAGTAAAGGCAACGTGACACATATGAGGGAGACACACCACCAGGGCTACACAACACATACACACCTAGGCCATCTGACTCATTGCCTACACTGATGTTGCCAGGGAAGACGGTGCAATGCACAGACACCACACCCATTCCCAGTTGTAGTCAAGTAGCCCACAGGTGCAGTAAGCAAATGGCAGTCAAATGTGTGACCACAGACAACGCACATCACAAAGTGAAGCACAGGTTTATTACACAGTTGCAACATGTCGTAACCACTACAGATGCAAGGTAATCCCACCTGGCAGCGGGCACACAGTCAACAACTGTAGACGGAAGGAAGTCCATGGGTGTGGCGCACATCACCTGTAGGGACACAACAGCTACCACCCTGGAAGTGCAATCACGTCGTCGGTGGACACAGTTGACCAAACGAATCTGAAAGTACCCTGTGAAGGACAGAAATGACACACAGTCAAAAGCAATGGAGAACAGGACAGAACAGCAAAACTCATGCACAATACATGTTACAAGATACCCACCCAGAACCAAGTTAGCATGTCAACACTGTTGGGGAGTACAGCCCACCTGTAAGCACACATCGCAACACACATCCAGTCAAGTAGCCCATGGACACACTCCAACAGCACCAGAGCACCACCTACACATATCATGCCAACTCACATCATTGACATGACACCTCAGGATACTCACATTCAGCTAAAGAAGTTGGTGATGAGCTGTGTGCGGACATCACCCTCATCATCATCATCATCATCGTCACTGGCATCGTGGTCCAGGCCAGGATCCTCCACAGGTGGCGGATGTTGGTCATTGTCATCCTGGATGAGAGGCAACTCCTTCCGCACTGCCAGGTTGTGGAGCATGCAGCAGACGATGATAATCTTGCACACTTTCGCAGGGGCATATGGGAGGGACCCTCCGGTCTTGTCCAGGCAGCGGAAGCGGCTCTTCAGGAGACCAAATGTCCGCTCAATCACTCTCCTGGTCCGACCATGTGCCTCATTGTAGCGCATCTGGGCTGGTGTCACAGGGTTCCTGAGGGGTGTCAGCAACCACGGCATGTTGGGGTATCCCGAGTCACCTACGGACAGACAAGTGCACATTAGCTGACTTGGAAAAGTGGGCGGAATACTACAGATCAGATCACACACAATGGCACAAAGTCAGTACACACCGACAAGCCAGGCACGCTGGTTCTGCATCTGTGCCATCATCCTGGGGATGCGACTACTCCTCATCACAAAGGCATCGTGTGCTGAACCAGGGAAACGGGCACACACGTGTGTGATGGTCATATCTGCAAGACACACCACCAGTGCATTGACCGAGTGGTAGTGCTTGCGGTTCCTGTAGGCCTGCTCCTGGGCCTGTGGTGGTACCAAAGCCACATGTGTCCCATCAATGGAGCCAATGACATGCGGCATCCTCCCCAGGGCATAGAAGTCACTCTTCACGTCAGTGAGTCGTCGCAGTCTAGGGAAATAGATGTACCGGTTCAGGAATAGCAACATTGCCGCCAAAACATCGCGGAGCACACGGCTCAACATGGTCTGTGACATCCCACCAGCAGTCGCCACAGTATGTTGGAAGGTACCGGTGGCAAAGAAGTGTAGGGCTGCCATCACCTTCACCTTGGGGGTCAGCGCTGTAGGATACGGCCGGCCAGGCTGCAAATGTGGGGCCAACTGCACTGCCAAATCCTCAATCAGCTGCCTGGTGAAGCGGTACCGTCGGATGCTGTCCCGTTCCACCATCGTTGCCAGGTCTGGGAATGGTCGATGGACAGCAGGAGCCCTGCAGTGCAGAGGAGAAGTAAGCAAGATTGTCAGTCAGCCCACATATGCGGCATTGAACACACTCAATATCCCAACATACATCATTATGAGGCACAACTACATGAAGTGTGCAGTTCCGTAAGGACATGTATGGTACATACATGGCCAACATCTGTCATCACGGTCCAACAAGTGGCATCAATAAGTCCCAGGTTGGCCCATTGGATATCATGAGGCCGTGTCACAGTTCCCATCTCCTGCTGCCGTGTCACAATCACCCCCCACAGTGACATGTGAGGACAGATGTGCCCCAGGCATCACAGCTCAACGACAGGTACATTCCCAGGGACCCTGTATTGCCACATGGACACTGGCATTACATGGAGTATCATGTATACACCACAGCAAAACAACTATGACCCCCACAGGTAGTGGTCCCACTTGCCACTGCAGGACAGACATGGACGTCTGTGACACACACACGCACAACATCAAAGTCCATGCACACACAACGTGGATGTGGAGACTGTCTCCCATTGTGCACATGAAATCAGAGACATTGTAAACACTACATGCACACAGACTGTGGAGGACCATCACTATTGTGCCACTGGGACACCCTGGCTCAAACATACCGTCCCACATGGGACTCACGGGGTATGTGACATGACATACACATACACCACCGTGAAATGTGACCATGGCACATGCACAGATATGAACAGTTGCACATCACAGTGGTCATGTACACGTAACACCCAGGATCCTGTCCCCATGAACACGTGCACAGCCTGGGGGTTGCTGCCCCCAGGTGACACCCACAGGACAACATGTACACCAACATACACACAATAGGAAATGCAGCCTTACATGCCTTATCATACAGTTTGGACAGGCTGTCGTGTTGTAGGTGTGCCCCTCACTCCCTGGGAGCTATCTGTGGCTGGCATATGTCCATCTGAGACAGGCATGGTGACATATGCCAGTCACTTGTACAGGGATGCGTTGAACAGCAATGGACCGATCGGTGCCCCCGGCCGGCCCATTGCATTCAATGTGTGCAGGTACGCGTTGTGCCCCTGTACGCGTTGTACCACAATGGACCGATCGGTGCCCCCGGCCGTCCCATTACATTCAATGTGTGCGGGTACGCGTTGTGCCCCTGTACGCGTTGTACCACAATGGACCGATCGGTGCGCACCCATTGACAATGGCCTTGCCTGGCAACGGACGCGTTTTCGAATTTCGAACGAGTCGGTTGCTGTAAATTCAGTTGGTCACCCACAACAATGTTGCAAAATCATGTATGTCATGAAGTTGAAGATTTGAAGGATGCCGTGGGCGTGTATTGGTGCTGCTATTCCATGGATTGGCCAGATTCAGAAGATGCAAACGACTTGGACCTATCACTTTGGACACAAGGGACAGTATCTGCCTCTCCAGCACATATATATTGCTGGCTGTTCCCCTGAGAGCTCACTTGCCTGCACTACATGCTCCAGGACGACATCTGCCACTGCACTGCTGCTGTCTCTGCCCCTCTGGACCCTGCAATGGCACGTACTGTGGAGAGAGCCCCAGCCTTCAGCCTTGAGGAGAACCAGGCCCTGCTGGACAGCCTACTTCCACAGTACAGCAAGCTGTATGGGACACCAGGGGAGCAGGTGAGTGTTCTGTGCACTGCCTTTCTGAATGTGCATTTTGTCTGACTAGCAAGGCTGAAAGTCTGCACGCCACTGGCTAGCAGGCTCACTGAGTAGTTGTCACCCCCATAGTGTGTAGTGACATGCACTGGACAGGTATGGTGCAGTGACAGTGCATTTGAACAAGGTTTTACTTCCCATGCAATGATACCATGTAGTGACGTCTGGCAAAGTGTCCATGGGCAGCGTTGCACTGCCTGTGTACATCATGTGCCCCTGTGAATGAGACATGTATATACAACTGTGTCATGCACGGATATGTTGCATGTGTAGTAATGGCCTTTTCACTTTGTCATCCTGACAGGTTAATGCCCATCGGAAGCAGGAGATCTGGAAGGACATCGTCCGGGCTGTCCGGTCCGTGGGGGTCTACAAGCGCCGGATCCGCAACTGCCAGAAGAGGTGGCAGGACCTTCGGGGCTGGACCCGGAGGATTGCACGGGTCCAGCTGAAGCTGTCGCCTCCTCGCAGGAGGGGCGGAACACGGACCCTGACCCCCACATGCTCCAGATCCTGGCGGTGGTGTTTCCAGACCTGGATGGGCAGCTGAAGGCCAGACAGCAGCAAGGAGGGGGTGAGTCAAAGACTGCACTGTGAACTCTGTATTACATGCTTTGTGCCCTCCTCTGGCCTGGTTCAACTGCCACAGTGCAGCAGTCATGTTGTCCAGGAGCCATGTCCCTCTATTGTGCACTGCCCACTCCTCATCTGATACCCAGGTGTGGCCCTTACATTCAGGGAATTGTGTCACTTGGGACTGTGTCCTTGCAGTTTGCTTCACTAAAGGTGGGGGACAGCATCTGTTTCCCTAACTCTGTTGTGGGCATCATGGGTGGGTCCATTGTTCACACAACGCCTGTGTTCGGACATGTAATCTGCGTGTTGCTTTGATATGCGGTCCACTTGCTGAGCTGAGCCACCACATGTGCCTGGGGTATGTGGCACACGCCCATGCAGCGGGTGGGAACAATGTTTGGGCCCCAGGAGTGTGCAGATTACGTGTGTCACACATACATAGCCAGCTATCCACTGTCCAGGGCTCATCCCTCATTCATGTGGGGCAGGACAGTCATGCCTACTCCAGGCCATGCAATGCACTCTGTACTCCCACTCCCGTGTATCAGCTGACACATTGTGCGCAGTGATTTGACCCCTCAGGTGTCTGCCTCTGTGTCAGTGTGCTGTGGATTAGTTGCCAGGACTGCTGGGGTGTTTCTTGGTAGGGGCTCAGCATGCCACTGGAGATGTGACCATAGGAGACGATACTTGTGTGTCACATAGGTGTTTGATCAGCTGCCCGTGCAGACTGGGGTATGCGAATGTGAAGTTCAGGCAGCTGTTCCCCATTCACAGCAGATTGTGAGGGGCTCAGGTTCAGAGGGTAGTGTCACAGGTCTCCCATATGTCCAATCGGTATGACCTGGACAGATGAGGGTTAAGATGATGTGTTGTGTGGGGGATGTACATGTGCACTTGTGCAGCTCCAGGACTTGCATTCCCCATGACCTACTATTGTGACACAGTGCAGAGTGTTGTTGTCTGGCTGCCAAGTCATACATCACTGAGACAGTGATGTATGACTTAGCAGTCATGCCTCCGCCATGGCATGTGTCTACTTATTGGTGATCCTGCAGGGGAGTGACATGTGCTACATGCACACCATTGTGGCGATGGCTATCAGGACATGGGTGCATCATGGTGTCTGTCGCTGGTATGCATCACATGCATTTCCTATTTGACTCTGGGCATCCCTTTCATCCGGAAACCTGTACTGACTCAGTGGCAAGAGTTGTGATGTGTGCATGTCCACATGCTACACCGTGTCCTCTGCACTGTCCAACTACTGTGTAGTTGGTGCATGTGTCCACACTGGGGTGTTGCTATCCAACAGACACCAGACAGATGGGTGCAAGGCCATGTGGGATGTGAGTGCCATGGTTGGCATCAGACTGACAATTGGCTTCTCCTGTTCAGTTAGGGCACTTTTAGCAATGTACAACTAATGATGCCAGGGCTTGCTCTGTAATGTGCTGTGCTCACAGTGGTGTGTGCGTTTGGTGCAGGTGACTGATGTCTGTCTGTTTCCCCATTGTTTGCAGATACATCCACGGCCACGGAAGGGGACAGCTCCACGGACCAGGAGGAGCCGGAGAGCCAGACTGGGTCAGCAGCCGAGGAGTGGTCGGAGGGACCCAGTGGCACGGAGGGCGAGGGGAGCCACACCGAGGAGTCCTCAGCACCATCCACCTCAGCTGAGGACCAGAGCAACTCGGAGGATGACTCCCTTATGGAGGCGGGTGTCAGCAGCCACCACACCCCAGCTAGTGTTGCTGTCCCCGCCACCACCAGCACCACCACCGCCCTCCCATCGGCTCCCATTCCCCAGGTCCGTGGAGGCTCCCATGTTCGGGAGCGTGTCTCCTTTGGGCCAGGCACCGCACCCCCTGCCCCTGTGTCCCCTGCTGCCCTGAGTGAGGAGTCTGTGTACCTCCTTCGCCAGCTCCATGTAGGGCAGACAGCCATGCTGAGTGTCCTCCATGCGCACACCGCTCTGTTGACTCAGCTGGTGTCGTTCATGGAGGGCATCTCATCGGGCATGTCTGACCTACAGAGGGGCAATAGGTCCATGGACTCCTCCCTGACGGCAGCAGTGTCCCTCCTCAGACAGTCCCTCACCCCTCCTGCCTCTGCTCCATCCACACTCCCCAGCACCTTACCCGTCCCAAGCACACACACACCGGCACAGGCACACACCAGCACACACACATCCAGCACACAGACACACACGCCACAAACAAAACGCACACGCACGCACAGTCAGGGGACTGAAACCAGACTCACAGGGGATGGGGCCCTGGAACACACACACGCATCCACGAGCACTGCGCAGTCCTCAGTTGCCTCTCCCTCCAAAACACCCTCCCTTGCCTCACCTGCAACCCCAAAGACCCAGCGCCTCTTCCTCAGTGACCTCGGCCTCTTCCCCTCCGATCCAGCTGATACAGCATTCAGGGGGAAGAGGAAGCCCACCCACACGGAGCAGAGTGCCCCTCGCCCCCGGACACCCTCCCCCAGGCGCAGACAGACTGAGGCCCCCACCCGCAAGTCCCCCGGAGTCGTAAGAGCAAGACCCCGCCGCCGCCCTGCAGCTCAGGCACCAGGTCTCCTTCCTCCATCCCTCAGGCCCCCACTCCACAGGTGCCCCCACCACACCCTGCCCCAGGTTCCCCACCCACAGATATACCATCCCCAAGAGGATCCGGCCTTCTCCCCTGCCACTTGCTCTCCCGGCACCACACCCCCGCTGCGCTTGTCTGTGCCACTGATGTGGTGAGGGTGTCCTCCCCCTCTGTCCAGCCCACCTTGCCTGTTCCCCATTCTCCTCCCCTGGTGGTAGGCACTGCAGTGGAGTCCACTTCCACCCTGTCTGACTTGGGCACTGCAGTGGCGGACCTGTCCACTCCATCTGCAGGGTCCACTGCAGTCGTGCCGGCACCCACAACATCTGAGTCATGCCCCCAGTTGTGCCGGCACACACCATGTCAGACACCTCCACTGCAGTTGTCAGTGGCTCTCCAGCACCCACCACCCCTTCCCTGCTTCCTCCTGGTGAGCCCTGATCCTGTCCCTGCGGTGCCTGGCCTGCCCCCGGTTGCCCCTCCTAGTGGATTGTCCCTGGTTTTGTGCAGGCATGCGTAGGGTGACATCTGCCACTGTCACCAAGTTTGGACTTTGACAATGGACTGGCCATTGGCCTTTGTGTTTTTCTGGACTTTGTTTTCATTCCACACATATGCTGAATAAAGCAACTTTCTGTTCTCTAGTGCTTATGCTTCTGATGTACATGTTGTTGATGATGCTAACCATGCCCTTGCTGCAGTGATGGTGATATTTGGTCTCATGATAATGAAGTGTTACTGTGCAGGAACCCATGTGGTCCAGGGGGAATGTGTCCTATCCTGTGGTGTATCCATGTCATCCATAGCAGCATCTGAGGGTGTCATGTGTTCAGTATTTGGCAATGGGATTTCCTACTTAGATTAGCTATTTCACATCTGTGGCTTCCACCCCTGCACATCTGTTGTGCCTGCCATTGTTCAATTCGTCTACTTCCCTGACCGTGTGGCCATCTCCACTGGACATGCAGGTTTGGGCATCAATGGGGAAGGACTCATCCGTGTAGTCAGTGCAACATTGCTATACAAGTGTGTTGGATCTGTGCTGATGATTCCGTTGGCACTTCCATGACCAGGCTGATGTGACGGGAGCCCTCATTTGGTGCTAATTGTTGATTGTGTGACCAAGTGCTCAGCTGACATGATGGGGCCCTACTGAGGCAACATATGGCACAGCTTTCCTCACACAGGAGTGGAGTCCCCTCATGGCAGTGTGTACTCCTGTGACATTGCCTGCGCCCAAGGTGTGTGTTGTATGTGCATGTCTGTGTGTTCACTTCCGTTTAGCTGTGCATGCTGTGATCCCTAGTGTTGTACCTGTTTGTGATGCTTGCTGAGTTGACCTATGTTCCCCCAAAGTCTTCTCCCTGGGTTCTCTGTGATGTGGGTGCATGGCACATTACTGGTCATCAGGGTGTCACCCATAGGTGTGTTTGCTGTCAGGGCTGAGTTTGTGTGCAGACGCAGATGGGTCACAGTCAGGTTTCCCTTGGCACTTGTTGTTTGCCCCTGTCATGTGATTTCCAGTTTGTGTTATCTTTCAGTGATTGTGACACGTTGTGTGTGTGACTGCTGGCACTCCTCAGGGTCCGGGCTGCAATGTTGGTTGTTGTCTATGTGTGTTCTTTGTGGGTGACCTTGGCTTCTTCATTGGTGTGTGACTGTGGCTGGGATCCCATTGGTTGGTGTGGTATTGCCGTCATGTCCATGTACAGCGTAGTGTGCAGTGTGTCAGACATTCAGGAGTCTTGTTGAGTGGCCATGTGTGATGTGTTTCTGCACCTTGGTTCCCACCCACCACCCTGGAATAGTCATGGGTGCATGTGCAATGTCACCAGTGCATGTGTGCTTCACTGCTGCACATTGTTGGAGGTCGAGGGGTGTGGTGTTGAGTGTGTGCAGATGAGAGTTGTTGCCCGGCTAGGCCCCTGCCTCCATGTTGGCCTTGGCTTACTGGCCATGCTGATTGATTTGTGCTTGTGTAGGTGTGATGGTAGTTTGTTGCTCAGGACACATGACTGTGGTTCACAGTGTGAACGACATTTAGCTTTGTCATCACAGTGGGATTGTAATGCAGCCCAGGGTCACCACATTGTGGGGGCCCTGGGGGTGGTGCTGTGGTGTGTCTGTGTCTTGCTGTGTCAGTTGCTGTTCCTACGTGCCTGTGTGACATGTGTGATTTGTGCTCCCTCTCATCTGACAATGCCTGCTTGCCCACATAGGGGATTTGGATCCATGAGTTACCTTTGTGTGGCACTGTATGCACATCTGTATGATTGGTATTCAGGTCTCCTCATGTGTTGTGTGGTTGCCTGGGGACACTGGCACCCCCTCACCTGTTGTGTATGATGTGCAGTGTGGGTCTGCCTGTTTGTGTTTGTGCATCTGCACCACTGCATTGGCATATCTTGGGTGTGCCATTGGCTGTATGTAGTTTGGTGGGTTTCCCCTGCTGTCCCTGGGACTCCTAGGTCATCGGTCAGCACAATGATCATGGTTTGTGTGTCCCATTGCTGCCATGGTATGGTATCTGTTCACCTCACATCTGCAGTCTCCACAGGGTATCTGCATTTGTGTGCCCATTGGTGCAAATATGTGGGTCTGCATTCTGATGGTCACTTCTGTCATTGTGTCATTGATGAATGTTGACAGTGTCAGCCCCCATGGGTGTTGTTTGTCTGCACATGGCCAAAGGTATGTCTTATTTGCACTGCAGTATTTGGCTCACCCAATTTATGTTGCAATGGGACACATACACTACTTTGCCACTGATGTGTTTTTTGTTCTGTGACCAGGAATCATCCATGCAGTTTGGCAGTTGCAGCTCTTTCTTTGTCAACACTTACCTTTTGGTCACTGTGATGATGGGGTTTGGACCCCATTGCCACAATGTTCAAAATGTGCTTCAGCTATGGACCCCACACTTACCTTTTGGTCACTGTGATGATGGGGGTTTGGACCCCATTGCCACAATGTTCAAAAGGTGCTTCAGCTATGGACCCCACACTTACCTTTTGGTCACTGTGATGATGGGGGTTTAGACCCCATTGCCACAATGTTCAAAAGGTGCTTCAGCTATGGACCCCACACTTACATTTTGGTCACTGTGATGATGGGGGTTTGGACCCCATTGCCACACTGTTCAAAATGTGCTTCAGCTATGGACCCCACACTTACATTTTGGTCACTGTGATGATGGGGGTTTAGACCCCATTGCCACAATGTTCTGAATGTGCTTCAGCTATGGACCCCACACTTACATTTTGGTCACTGTGATGATGGGGGTTTGGACCCCATTGCCACAATGGTCATGGCCTGCTTGCATTGTGGGGTCACACACATATATGTGTGGCACATGTGCTAGGGGGTCACATTGTATGTTCAAAGTCATGTTCGGTGTTGTAGGCATTTGACACAGTCTACACACGCTTGTCATGGTGTTGGGGGATGTCTTTTTCTTGCATTCCCTAGGTTGTGGTGTGCTGGTTGTGTCATGCATTGTCCATCCTATGAGTGGGGGTGGTAGTGGTGGAAGGCATCCAGCCCCCCCTGGGTGAGGGTGGTAGTAGTGGTAGGCATCCAGCCCCCCTGGGTGAGGGTGGTAGTAGTGGTAGGCATCCAGCCCCCTGGCTAAGGGTGGTAGTAGTGGTAGGCATCCAGCCCCCTGGCTAAGGGTGGTAGTAGTGGTAGGCATCCAGCCCCCCTGGGTCAGGGTGGTAGTAGTGGTAGGCATCCAGCCCCCTGGCTGAGGGTGGTAGTAGTGGTAGGCATCCAGCCCCCTGGGTGAGGGTGGTAGTAGTGGTAGGCATCCAGCCCCCTGGCTAAGGGTGGTGGTAGTGGTAGGCATCCAGCCCCCCTGGGTGAGGGTGGTAGTAGTGGTAGGCATCCAGCCCCCTGGGTGAGGGTGGTAGTAGTGGTAGGCATCCAGCCCCCTGGCTAAGGGTGGTAGTAGTGGTAGGCATCCAGCCCCCTGGGTGAGGGTGGTAGTAGTGGTAGGCATCCAGCCCCCCTGGGTGAGGGTGGTAGTAGTGGTAGGCATCCAGCCCCCCTGGCTAAGGGTGGTAGTAGTGGTAGGCATCCAGCCCCCCTGGGTGAGGGTGGTAGTAGTGATAGGCATCCAGCCCCCCTGGGTGAGGGTGGTAGTAGTGATAGGCATCCAGCCCCCCTGGGTGAGGGTGGTAGTAGTGGTAGGCATCCAGCCCCCCTGGCTAAGGGTGGTAGTAGTGGTAGGCATCCAGCCCCCCTGGCTAAGGGTGGTAGTAGTGGTAGGCATCCAGCCCCCTGGGTGAGGGTGGTAGTAGTGGTAGGCATCCAGCCCCCTGGTTGAGGGTGGTAGTAGTGGTAGGCATCCAGCCCCCTGGGTGAGGGTGGTAGTAGTGGTAGGCATCCAGCCCCCTGGCTAAGGGTGGTAGTAGTGGTAGGCATCCAGCCCCCCTGGGTGAGGGTGGTAGTAGTGGTAGGCATCCAGCCCCCCTGGCTAAGGGTGGTAGTAGTGGTAGGCATCCAGCCCCCCTGGCTAAGGGTGGTAGTAGTGGTAGGCATCCAGCCCCCCTGGCTAAGGGTGGTAGTAGTGGTAGGCATCCAGCCCCCTGGGTGAGGGTGGTAGTAGTGGTAGGCATCCAGCCCCCTGGCTAAGGGTGGTAGTAGTGGTAGGCATCCAGCCCCCTGGCTGAGGGTGGTAGTAGTGGTAGGCATCCAGCCCCCCTGGGTGAGGGTGGTAGTAGTGGTAGGCATCCAGCCCCCTGGGTGAGGGTGGTAGTAGTGGTAGGCATCCAGCCCCCTGGGTGAGGGTGGTAGTAGTGGTAGGCATCCAGCCCCCTGGCTAAGGGTGGTAGTGGTAGGCATCCAGCCCCCCTGGCTAAGGGTGGTAGTAGTGGTAGGCATCCAGCCCCCTGGCTAAGGGTGGTAGTAGTGGTAGGCATCCAGCCCCCTGGGTGAGGGTGGTAGTAGTGGTAGGCATCCAGCCCCCCTGGCTGAGGGTGGTAGTAGTGGTAGGCATCCAGCCCCCCTGGGTGAGGGTGGTAGTAGTGGTAGGCATTCAGCCCCCTGGCTAAGGGTGGTAGTAGTGGTAGGCATCCAGCCCCCTGGGTGAGGGTGGTAGTAGTGGTAGGCATCCAGCCCCCTGGCTAAGGGTGGTAGTAGTGGTAGGCATCCAGCCCTCCCTGGCTGAGGGTGGTAGTAGTGGTAGGCATCCAGCCCCCCTGGCTGAGGGTGGTAGTAGTGGTAGGCATCCAGCCCCCCTGGCTAAGGGTGGTATTAGTGGTAGGCATCCAGCCCCCCTGGCTGAGGGTGGTAGTAGTGGTAGGCATCCAGCCCCCCTGGGTGAGGGTGGTAGTAGTGGTAGGCATCCAGCCCCCCTGGGTGAGGGTGGTAGTAGTGGTAGGCATCCAGCCCCCTGGGTGAGGGTGGTAGTAGTGGTAGGCATCCAGCCCCCTGGCTAAGGGTGGTAGTAGTGGTAGGCATCCAGCCCCCTGGCTAAGGGTGGTAGTAGTGGTAGGCATCCAGCCCCCTGGGTGAGGGTGGTAGTAGTGGTAGGCATCCAGCCCCCTGGTTGAGGGTGGTAGTAGTGGTAGGCATCCAGCCCCCTGGGTGAGGGTGGTAGTAGTGGTAGGCATCCAGCCCCCTGGTTAAGGGTGGTAGTAGTGGTAGGCATCCAGCCCCCCTGGGTGAGGGTGGTAGTAGTGGTAGGCATCCAGCCCCCTGGGTGAGGGTGGTAGTAGTGGTAGGCATCCAGCCCCCTGGGTGAGGGTGGTAGTAGTGGTAGGCATCCAGCCCACCCTGGCTAAGGGTGGTAGTAGTGGTAGGCATCCAGCCCCTGGCTAAGGGTGGTAGTAGTGGTAGGCATCCAGCCCCCTGGCTAAGGGTGGTAGTAGTGGTAGGCATCCAGCCCCCCTGGGTGAGGGTGGTAGTAGTGGTAGGCATCCAGCCCCCTGGTTGAGGGTGGTAGTAGTGTTAGGCATCCAGCCCCCTGGGTGAGGGTGGTAGTAGTGGTAGGCATCCAGCCCCCTGGCTAAGGGTGGTAGTAGTGGTAGGCATCCAGCCCCCCTGGCTAAGGTTGGTAGTAGTGGTAGGCATCCAGCCCCCTGGGTGAGGGTGGTAGTAGTGGTAGGCATCCAGCCCCCCTGGCTAAGGGTGGTAGTAGTGGTAGGCATCCAGCCCCCTGGGTGAGGGTGGTAGTAGTGGTAGGCATCCAGCCCCCTGGGTGAGGGTGGTAGTAGTGGTGAGGCATCCAGCCCCCTGGGTGAGGGTGATAGTAGTGGTAGGCATCCAGCCCCCTGGCTAAGGGTGGTAGTAGTGGTATGCATCCAGCCCCCTGGCTAAGGGTGGTAGTAGTGGTAGGCATCCAGCCCCCTGGCTAAGGGTGGTAGTAGTGGTAGGCATCTCAGCCCCCCTGGGTGAGGGAGGTAGTAGTGGTAGGCATCCAGCCCCCCTGGTTGAGGGTGGTAGTAGTGGTAGGCATCCAGCCCCCTGGGTGAGGGTGGTAGTAGTGGTAGGCATCCAGCCCCCCTGGCTAAGGGTGGTAGTAGTGGTAGGCATCCAGCCCCCTGGGTGAGGGTGGTAGTAGTGGTAGGCATCCAGCCCCCTGGCTAAGGGTGGTAGTAGTGGTAGGCATCCAGCCCCCTGGGTGAGGGTGGTAGTAGTGGTAGGCATCCAGCCCCCTGGCTAAGGGTGGTAGTAGTGGTAGGCATCCAGCCCCCCTGGGTGAGGGTGGTAGTAGTGGTAGGCATCCAGCCCCCTGGGTGAGGGTGGTAGTGGTGGTAGGCATCCAGCCCCCTGGTTGAGGTGGTAGTAGTGGTAGGCATCCAGCCCCCCTCGCTAAGGGTGGTGGTAGGCATCCAGCCCCCCTGGGTGAGGGTGGTAGTAGTGGTAGGCATCCAGCCCCCTGGGTGAGGGTGGTAGTAGTGGTAGGCATCCAGCCCCCCTGGCTAAGGGTGGTAGTAGTGGTAGGCATCCAGCCCCCTGGCTAAGGGTGGTAGTAGTGGTAGGCATCCAGCCCCCCTGGCTAAGGGTGGTAGTAGTGGTAGGCATCCAGCCCCCCTGGGTGAGGGTGGTAGTAGTGGTAGGCATCCAGCCCCCCTGGGTGAGGGTGGTAGTAGTGGTAGGCATCCAGCCCCCCTGGGTGAGGTTGGTAGTAGTGGTAGGCATCCAGCCCCCCTGGCTAACGGTGGTAGTAGTGGTAGGCATCCAGCCCCCTGGCTAAGGGTGGTAGTAGTGGTAGGCATCCAGCTCCCCTGGCTAAGGGTGGTAGTAGTGGTAGGCATCCAGCCCCCCTGGTTGAGGGTGGTAGTAGTGGTAGGCATCCAGCCCCCTGGGTGAGGGTGGTAGTAGTGGTAGGCATCCAGCCCCCCTGGGTGAGGTGGTAGTAGTGGTAGGCATCCAGCCCCCCTGGGTGAGGGTGGTAGTAGTGGTAGGCATCCAGCCCCCCTGGCTAAGGGTGGTAGTAGTGGTAGGCATCCAGCCCCCCTGGCTAAGGGTGGTAGTAGTGGTAGGCATCCAGCCCCCCTGGCTAAGGGTGGTAGTAGTGGTAGGCATCCAGCCCCCTGGGTGAGGGTGGTAGTAGTGGTAGGCATCCAGCCCCCCTGGTTGAGGGTGGTAGTAGTGGTAGGCATCCAGCCCCCTGGGTGAGGGTGGTAGTAGTGGTAGGCATCCAGCCCCCCTGGCTAAGGGTGGTAGTAGTGGTAGGCATCCAGCACCCCCTGGGTGAGGGTGGTAGTAGTGGTAGGCATCCAGCCCCCTGGCTAAGGGTGGTAGTAGTGGTAGGCATCCAGCCCTCCTGGCTAAGGGTGGTAGTAGTGGTAGGCATCCAGCCCCCTGGCTAAGGGTGGTAGTAGTGGTAGGCATCCAGCCCCCCTGGGTGAGGGTAGTAGTAGTGGTAGGCATCCAGCAATACGTACTGAAACGCACA